>PVKB01000344.1:748031-818888 GCA_004027205.1 Ctenodactylus gundi
TCTGGTAATGCTGCTGGCAGACGGTGTCTGTGTGTGCTTGTGTGTTTGTGTTTTGTTTTGTCATGTAGATTCCGGAGAACTCTGACTAGTGTGGCTTTTACCTTTGATCTTATATCCAGTAATTTATCATGAACATGCATGCATGTCTTCATTATATGAAAATGCATGTACAAAAGGAAACTCACTGATGCATGACTTGTCATTAAAAAATGTTGAAAATAATGTACATGTCAATTCATAGAACAGTGACTGAATAAATATGATAAACACAGCTAATCACTATACAGCTATAGAATAGGATAAGGCAAATCTTATGTATATTTCTAAGTATTATTGTGTGTGTGTATGTGTACATATATATTTTCTAGCCCTGTCCATAGAGCCTACACATGATAGCCTATTAGTAGTGAGCACCTCTTGTACCTCAGTACCTAAATCTTGGTTTCTTCATATCATTCCCTATAAGAACGAATGAGAGCTCTTTGAAGAAGTGGCTGATTCAGAAGCCGAGGCGGAGGTAAAGTAAAATATGTGCTGCTAGTGCCTTGCGTCAGAGTCGGGAAGTGCTCCGAGAATGTCATTCTCTGGTCAGGAACCAGCTGAAGAACTCCTGTTGGCTAAATCCTGGGGAATTTAAGCTCAAAATGTAAAAATTGATACAAATATAAATATTGCATAAAATGAGAATGCATAAATCCATTCTGGTGTAATTTGCAAAATAACAATAGCAAGTAAATGGGAAGAAAAAATCTTTGATGTTTAATGCCAATGAATCAATGCAACAAATAGAAACATAAAATAGAGTTAGTGATGAATATTTACTAATCTGTGTAATTGTAATTGATTCAGGCACAAATTTCCAATGGGTGATATAAATAATGAGTGAAAGTTCAAGAACATGATATTTATAAAATCTCAAAATCTCAGTAGGGCATAGTTACACATGACTGTGGACCCAGCACTTTAAGAGGCTGAAGCCAGAGGATCATAAATTCAGTCCTTACATGGGCAACTTATAGATCCCCCGTCTCAAAAGGTAAATGGGACTGCGCTGGTGCTTCCATGCACCACTTCATAAATCTTAATCATTATTATAAAATATGAAAGGTACCCAGGTGAATCTATCTATATGTTTATAAATGCATGACATAGTATTTGTTCTGATGTCTGATGTGTGATGGCCTTGGATTAAATTCCCAGTAAACCGTCCCACCCCCGAAATTACAAGATCTCAAAAGTATATATTTCTAAGAAAATTACTTATCATAAAAGCAAAAGAATTGCAGTAGAGAAATCTACAAAATTAGTATGGCCAGTAACAGAACCAATTGGCAATTTTGGCTGCCTTAAATGATACATTGAGAAGGACTCAGCCTCAGTTCTTCAGTGTTCTCTCTGAATATAACTGTGAGAAACCATCAGACCCAAGCTGAGAAGTCTACAAAGTGACTGGCCTGTTCTTCAAACATGTCAATATTATAATATGCCAAGGAAGACTGTGAGATAGTTCCAACTAAAAGGAGACTAAGGAGTCGTGTGACTGAATCCATCACATAATCTTGGAGTTTCCTGGAGGAAAATAAAATAATACTATCGGATCAATGCTGATTTCCTGTCTTCAATACTCATCCTGTGCCTGTGTTTGAAAGTATGAAACCCATATTGACATATTAAGACATAAACAAATCTTGTCAAAAACTTTTAAAAATTTTAAAATATAAATAAGGAAAATAAAGCAAATGTAGAAAATTATGATATTTGGACATATGTGGGTAATAAGAATCTGAGAATTTATTAAAATGAAAAGAGTGCAAGCACTGAACGCATTTTAAAATTGCTATCAAGTCAAACCAAAAAAATACTTTTTTATGCTACTGGAGAGCAAGCTCAGGGCCTTTACATCAAGTTGCATCCCCAAAGCTTTTTATTGAATTAAACTAAAATATATTTAATAGAGTCAAGATTTCTTTCTTTTTTAGGGTTATGGGAGTTGATTATATCTTTTAAAATATCATAAGATGTTTATTTTCTTAGATTATAAAGTAGAAACATAGCCCTGTTTTTCATTGTTGTAATTGAAAAGTTGATTTTCAATTTCAGACCTGTTTTTCAAGGGAAAATAATTTTTAAATTGATCCACTAGAGGGCGAATGATGATCATGTTATCGTTCTGAAATTAAGCCATTCAAACAAATGTATTCAGCTGATTTTATTTTATTGTTCAGATCAACTTTCTCCACTCATTATAAAGTGAGTCTTTCACTATTCCATAATTTTTTTCAACGTGCCTTATTTAAAGTATAGTTTTGAACTAGATCAAGCAGATCTGTGAGTTGATCTTTCGAAGGTTTAATTTATATACATGAGAATTAATTATTTTCTTTCAAACTTCTCCAATTGTACTTAGAATCAGGAGATCTGAGTTTGGCTTTCTTCTCTGCACTGACCCACATCTTCACTTTAATATTTTCACGTCGTGCAGCCATAATGTTGCAACTTTCAATAACAATGACTTTGAAGCATATTAGAAGTATTGAGTACTTTGAGTTATGAATTGTTATCTTTATCTTTAAAAATGTTTATTTTGAAGCAACTTCTTGATAAAAATAATTATACCAGGTTTTTTTTGTCATAAGATGTGAGCCAAATATTTATTTTTTATCAGGAAATTTATTATAAAATGTGGCTTCTCTAATACAATATGGCCTGTAAGTTTTAAAGAGAACATGAAACACATGAGAACTTATAATTTTACTTTTACATATATAAGTTTGTCTTATTCTTAGTTAAGCTTATTTTGTACTTCAAGGCCATTTTTATTTCTGTGGTTAGCATAAAAATTCACTCTCCTTTGTCTTTGGATTATATTTCTGTATGATTTTCCTGTCTTCTATCTTATCTGAGACTCTGGTTTGCTATGAATAAGAGTATTATGTTCTCCTTCTTAGCAGGCAATTGCAGATGGTCATTCCTTCTTAGTACTGTGTTTATCTCTCACCTTACCCTACAGCAACTACACCGTTAACCAGATTTTCAAAGATAAATTTCTTTAGGTGGTCTAATTCATTTTCTTCATCTTTAAAATAAAGCCAGGTCTGGTGGCTCAGGCTTGTAGTTCCAACACTCTGGGAGGCTAAAGGAAGAGAATTACAAGCTCAAGTTTAGCCTGGATAATTTAGTGATTTAGCAAGGCACTTTCTCTAAATCAAAAATAAAAAATGGATCGGGGATGTAGCTAAGATTGAAGGCTATGAACTCAATCTGCTGTGCCATGAAGATAAGTAAATGAATAAACAAAATGAAGATAATATTATCTATACCTAGGGGCTGTCATGATAATTAGATAAGTACATGCAAAACTTTATGAAGTGTGCTTGCACACACCACTATGTAAATCTTTATCATTATTATAAAGTATTCAAGGTACCCAGATGAACTTATATATATATATATAAAATTATAAATGTATACTGTATTTTTTCAGATGTCTTTTAGGAAAACTATTTTAAGCCTTAGGCTTTACTTTCTTTTCCTTCTCTAACCTTCTACTAAAAAATGATACATTATTACATATAAGATAAAATTGACTAATATTGTATAATGGATAGAGTGTAGAGGTTAAAAAGTCTGGCTATAAATTTGAAGGAGTTAAGCCAAGTTGTGTCATTTTAGCATTTAGATCAGTTCAAACAATATATTTGAGGAACTGTAACTTCAGAAAGGGCTGTTTCGCTTCACTTTCCCTAGATGAAGCAAACATTAAAGATTCTTTACAGACAATATTCTATAATTACCAGACATAGGAAAAAAAAAGAGAGGAAGAAGAAGTAAAAGAAGGGATTCTTTAGAATATTCTGTACAAGGGATGGAGGAATAGCACGGTAACTAGAGTGCTTGCCTAGCAAGTTCGATTCTCCAGCATCACATAAGCCAGACAAGGTGGTTCATTTCTATAGTCTCCCCCTTGGAAGGACAGGATAATTATTGTGTGTTTGAGGCCAGCCTGTGCTACTTAATGAGTTTAGGTCCAGGCTGAGCTACAGAGTGAGACCTTCTCAAAAAATAATGAGGAATCTAGGGTCAGATTTACTTAAATTTCGTACAGTATTCAATGAATTCCACATGGCAGTCCCCCCACCATCCCTTCAATCTAGAGAGTTTTGAATGGCTATTTTTAGAGGCATGTTTTTGGGGGATCCTAAAAAACTGATCTGACTTGATAATGCATTTGTATTTTCTCTGCTAGCAACTTGTCATTTGCAAGCTTAGAGACAACTTATTCATGTGTTATGAAAGGGTCTTTGTTATTTGCAAGAATTTGTTCTTTTGTCTTCAGAGATATGACTGTTTAAAAGGCAGATTCTGTAGGTCAGTTATCCAGGTTGCCCCTGATGAATGTGATTTGGAGAGATTCTACTTCTTGTGGAAAGTGCCACTTGTCTATGCCTGTAGTTATGAAGTTTTATCAGCAACGTACCTCCAGTAAAACCTAAGGCAATATCAAAGAATTTCAAATTCACCAAATCCAAGATTTCCCACTTTTCAACTCTATTCAGTCCCACCTAACTACACACTACAGAACAGCAGAGTAATCAAGACAATTTCTCTTAGTTACAATGACCGAATTCTTAGTTCCCACTGAAATGTCAAATAGAACTATTTTGTACTGATGCATATTTCGTAGTTTCTAAGTACTTTCTTAAGTAATCATTAATTCCAACTGAGACTAGCTACCTATAGGGGAGTATTTACTAGATTCCAGAAATTATTCTCAATATTTTAACACACTTAATTATCACAAAAGCACATGAAATTAGTATTGCCCACATTTTATAAATTAACGAACAGAAATTCAAAGAGGTTAAGATATTTGCTGAAGGAAATGGGTGAAATCATGATAAATTCCACCCTGACTTCCAGAGCTTCATCTCTTAAAGGTAATACAAACATTCTGCATTTGACAAAACTTTTACTGAAGTTTAGATACAAATTCTATGACCATCATAATCATGTGAGTTCATGATTAATGGTTTACCTGTGGTCCAGCAAACACACTGCTGAGGATCCAGGCCAGGCCAGTCATAGATTGTTCGAGCTTGCTGTTACTTTGCACAGCGAGAGGCTTGGTGATGGCCAGGGAGCGGTCCAGGCTGATCACCACCATCATGAAGGCTGGGGCATACATGGAGAAGAGCTTTAGATAGCTAAGGACTTTACAGAGGAATTCTCCAGCATACCACTGGACTGTAATGTTCCACATCCCATCTAGTGGCATGACAATCAGGGTCTCCAACAGGTTGGCTAAGGTCAGATGTTTTAAAAGCACCTTCATTCTTGAGTGCTTTTTCCCTTTCTCCTTCTGAGTCCACTTGTGAAGTTTCAACAGGAAAGAGGCATTAAAGATGGTGGAGAGTAGGAAAAGGAAGAAGGTAACTGTCACTCGGATCTTTCCAGATAAAGTCAGGGTGGGGAGGTTGCCCTGCATCATTGGGATGCTGTTGTTGATGGCTGCGCAATGATTTTGATTCTGTTCAGAAGAGGCACTGTATGCCATATTTCCTCAGTGTTAAAGCTTCAGAAGTCTGTGTTTCTGGTGCTTCTGGTGTTTTGTTGTAACCAAATCCAAAGTCCTGTCTTATTTCTACCTTCTTTAGCAAGAAACGTCACTAATTTAGATTTATGTCAGATATTGTCCCTGAGACACTTTAATGTGAAAGATCAAGGTGAACTTGTTTTGTGAATTGTAATCCAACAGAGTGCAAGAACAGAGGACGCTAAACACCTTCTGAGGGACAAATGTAACTGTAACACCTCAACAGATGGTCTGGTTTTCACATTTATTTTTGTAAGTGAAAAAGGACACTTGAAGCTTAATTTTGAATTTACAAGTCACTCATGATATTATTTAGATAACTTTAATGAAAAATTTGTAAGAACTGTTAGGTGTTAATATTCTGTCCAAAGGAGATGCAAAATGAAAATTTTTAAAAACTTAAAAACTTGTTCCAATTAAATTGTGTTGTATTAGGAATATAATACATTTATAAAAATTATTTCTTGGTTTTCTTTTTTTCAAACAAAATGTTGAGCATTTGGACGCCAGAGGCACGTGACATTATTTTCCCATTTTATTGATATGCGTAAGCTCAAAATTTAAGGTTTACAATGAAGTTGAGCATTTTGTGCACATATGTACTTGTCAAGGTGACAAGGACTTTCCCACTCTCCTTTTGTCCCTCCACTTACTTACCCCACCCTCCTTTTCCACCCTATCCCCCTGGTTCACTTTGTTTTTCATTTTAAGTTCCATGAGATAGTTGTTATCTGGGTTTCTCATATCTGAGAGACCATTCGATATTTCACTTTCTGCTTCTGACTCATTTCACTAAGCATGATGTTTTCAAGTTTCTTCCATTTACCTGCAAAAACCTCCACATTGTTGGACTTTATAGATGCATAGTATTCCATTGTGTATAAATACCACAATGTGTGTATCCACTGGTCTGTTGATTGGGTATTTTGGTGACTTCCATATTTTAACTGCCGTTAGTTGTGCTGCTATGAACATGGGTATACATATGTCTCTGTTATGTGTTGTTTTGACCTCTTTTGGAAGTATTCCAAGGAGGGGTGTTGCTAGATCGGGGGCACGGGGATATTTATTTCCAGGCGTTTGAGAGATCTCCAAACTGCTTTCCACAGTGGTTGTACGAATTTACATTCCCACCAGCAGTGCAGGAGGGTTCCTTTCTCTCTACAGCCTCGCCAGCACTGATTACTATTTGACTTGTTGATATAGGTCCTTCTTTCTGGAGTGAGATGGTATCTTAGCGTTGTTTTGATTTGCATTTCTCTTCTGGCTAGAGATGTTGAACATCATTTCATTTATCTATTGGTCATTTGATCTTCTTCGGGAGTGAACTGTCTCTTCATTTCACTTGCCCACTTTTCAATAAGATCCTTTATTTTGGTAGGCTTAATTTTCTTCAGCTCCCTGTATATTCTAGTTATGAGCTTCCTATCTGAGGTGTTGTTGGTGAATATTTTTTCCCAGTCTGTTGGTTCTCTTTTTACAATGTTGATAGTTTTCTTTGCTGTGCAGAAACTTTTTAGTTTGACAAATCCCATTTGTTAATAATGGGAATAATTTCTTTTGCTTTTGGTTCCTTGCCAAGGAACTCTTTGCCTACCCCTATGTCTTATAGATATTTGCTTATTTCATCTTCTAGGAGGTTCAGTGTTTTACGTTTGATGTCCAGGTCTTTGATCCACTTTGAATTGATTTTGGTGCATGGTTATAGGTGTGTGACTAGATTCATTCTTCTGCATGTGGTTGTCCAATTTTCCCAGCAACATTTGTTGAACAGGCTGTCCTTTTTCCATTGTATGCATTTAGCTACTTTGTCGAAGATTAAGTAATTAAGGGTATTTGGGTTTGTCACTGCATCTTTGATTTTGTTCCACTGGTTTATTTGTCTGTTTTTGTGCCAGTACCAAATTGTTTTTACAACTATTGCTTTATAGTACAGCCTGATGTCTGGTATTGTAATGCCTCCTGCCTTGGTCTTGTTACTCAGGATTGCTTTGGCTATTCTTGGTCTCTTTTGGTTCCATATGAATTTAAGAATTGTTGTTTCAAGTTCTTTGAAGAAACTTGTAGATATTTTGATAGGAATTGCATTGAATCTTTATATCAGTTTAGGTAGTATAGTCATTTTGACTACATGTATTTTGCCTATCCAAGAGCAGGGGATGCCTTTCCATTTTCGAATGTTTCCTATAACTTCTTTCTTCAATGTAATGTGGTTTTCTTATATAGGTCCTTCATTTCCTTGGTTAGGTATACTCCTAGGTATTTAATTTTTTGCTGAGCTATTGAGAATGGAATTGTTTTTCTGAGTCCTTGTGTTGTTAGTGTAGAGAAAAGCTACTGATTTTTTTAGTGTTAATATTATAGCCTGTGATTTGGCTAATTTTTTCTTTATTATTTTCAGGAGTTTCATAGTAGAGTTTTTAGGGTCTTCCATTTTCATCTTTAGATTCTGCATTTTCAAGATTCCTAATATGGTCTTCTGGTATGTCAAGGCTTTTTGAAGGAGATTTATTTCCACATTTCTTTATGGTTCCATTGTCTTTGGTTGTCTCTGGTTGTCTGTCCCTAGATTTTCCCTAGGTGACTCTCTCCGGCAGCGCTCTGCCTGGTGCTGGTATAACACAGCCTCTGCGCAGACCACCACGGTGCGGGATGGCAGGGAAGACGGTCGGTTGCCCTACCAGTCTGTTCAGGCACAGCTGGCGCCAGCTGGCCCAGGTTCCGCAGTAAGTTTCTGCCACGCAGGACACCAGGGAAGACAGCCAAGTCATGTGACAATTTTTAAAAGACATCTAATTAATAAATTAGCATAATCAATTTGATCTAGTATAATCTAGACTATATTCAGATTATCAGTCCTCATGTAACAATACAAGTTCTTAAACTTTTTTAACTATTGTTATGATTTTTACAGTTGCCTAAGTATTATATTTACATGATTACACATAACTTTGTAGGGGACGTAGATATTGGAGACATATAATACAGGCCATGTATTATATTTCTGCTCAACTTGCCTCCATTCTGCCTGCCTTGTGGATCTCGAACAGCTTAGACTAGTTGATTACCTGGACTACCTCGTAACTCTCACCCAGAGTTAACTGGCTTCTCATATTACTTCCAGCCTTGGATAATATTATCTTACAGTCCATAGAATTTAGAATTCCAAGTGACTTTTTAAAGGATATAGATCAATTTCCTAAGAGAATATTTCTGTTTTAAAATTGGTTTGTAGCAACTAGAAGGAGGAATAAATAAGTCAAAATGATGAGAAACATGCTTTTTAAAAGTATATCTTTTCAAAACATGACTAGCCAACAAAGATACTATGTACGTCAACTCTGAAATGGGCACAAGAGAATCATAAATGAAGCATAAATACACAATTGAATCTCATTATTTGCCCCACTTTTATCCTATAAAATCTCCATGAGCACTGAATTAGTTAATATTTGGCTCTTTTTCCTGGGAAAAATAGGTTTCAATTCCCGAGAGTCAAAACGTCATTTTCATTATATACGTTCATTTGCCAAAGTACTTAAAAACAACACAGATTCATCAATGCTCACAACCTGTTCTTCTTCATGAATTTTCCTGTGGAACGCTTAGCAGGTTTTTGAAAAAATTCTTCTATGAATGGAGCATCTGCATCACCTGTAGAATTAACATTTTCTACCATATAGTGTACTGTTCATAGAAATATGCAAGTCAACTACCATAAATTCCCTTGTTTCACTAGAATATTTTCCACTCCATTAAAAAAAAAAGGATGTCTTCTTATCATAGATCATGAATTTAGGTACTTTCTGCCTTTACTATGCTTCAGCATGTATTAAACTTCACATTAGTGCTTTCTGGAAAGATTCTTGTACAGATTGGGAAATTTTCTTCTCTTCTAGGTTTTTAAAAAATATATATTATTTGTATAATATCTGAATCCTCTGGTACGTAGAAACACAAATCAACACTTTGGCAGTATCTTGGAGACTTTTTAAAATAATAGAATCAATCGATCAAAATGCACAAAATATTGACATAAATAGCCAGAAAAGGAACACTTTTTTGAACTGTGAGAGCCTACAGAAGGCCAGGGTTCACTTTGCTCACTCTCAGCTGAGCAATAGCACAACACTGGGAAACACAGACCTTTTACCACTCTGTGCACATATATTCCCATGCATGATCACCACAGCACTGTGAATATTGATTTTGAGGCTACTCATAAATTCTATCAGAGGCAAATTTATCAATAACTAGGATTGTTCATAAATAAGAAATAAATTTTGAAAAATTAAAGAAAATTTAAATTTTCCATTAAAACATCTGTGTAAGTTGATACATCATAACCATAAAGTGTGCATACCAACAAAAAATGGGAAGGGAAGGGAAAGGACTAATTTTGAAGCTCCAGTTTTGTTTTTTTTGTTTTTTTTTTTTACTTTAAATGTAAAAACCAAAGGCAAAACTTATTTCCATATAAATAGATTTTACCATGACAACATTCTCTTCTCTTCCTCCTTCCTTGATCCCTGGTTTCTTCCATGTCTCTCTCCTCTCCCACCTCTTTTCTTTTTGATTAATGATAAACTGATGCATTTTGAAAGAAGTTGCAAACAAGTTGAATCATGACACGAAAATAAAGAGATAGGAAAAAAGTGATGGAATAGATGAATGCAGAAAGTTTACTCAGCAGTTGGAGCAACAGGCTGAAATCAAAGACGGTATTAAAAGATTCAGTGCAGCTTAAAAAGGGTGTTTGAGAGCAGGCGTGGCAAACAATGATGTAGTCTTTGGATTTAAAGAATGTAGGTTGCACAAGGAATTTGTCTATTATAAACAGTGCCTCCTGGGATGTAGTGATATGAGCAGGAAGAACTGTTTATGCTTTAGAAAGATCATTCTGTAACATACAGAATATGTTGAAGGAATTTGGGAGATTGTGGGCAGCCAAAGTTGGGGCAGTTAATCAATTTAGGAAATGTTTAGTACCAATGCAATATAGAAATCATGAAGACCAAAGTACAGAGTGTCAGCCTGAAAGTGCTTAGCTGAAGTAGAGAGGTGAGTACATAATTAAAAGTTGCTGGACGGGCCAATCGCATGAATTTTGAAGATCCTCCTTGAGTCTACCAATAAGGGAAGTATTCAGTGTACTATTGTTATCTTCCGTTATGATTGAAGGAAACAGAGCAATTCATACACCGGACCTGTGTTAGAATTACATTCCAAGCAGTCTGTTACCCATGCTCTTGTTCTTAATTAATACACCATGCCAGCTTTCCAGTAGGAGCTGGGGTGAAAGGAAAGTCTATGAGAAAGGCCCGAGTCCGCTCTGGATGAAGAGTTGTAGGAGTCCCAGAACACACTCTGGGAGTCGTTTCAGTGAAAGCCGTCTCATTTTATATAGGAAGTACAGGGGCTTAAATAGACTGAGGGAGCTATCTGGGGGCAATTAGCCAGGCCTCAACCAGCGGGGGGCACCCAGGGGGAGGGAAAGAGTAGAGGAAGGAGGATGGAATACCCCAGTTATTTTTTAGCCTCTTAATCATCCAAACCGGCAGTTCCGGCAGTTCCATGTTTAAGCAAAACAACACTTGGCTTAAGTTACATGCAGTAAACAGCTCTTCGTGGGAAAGAACTCCACCAAGGTCAGCGATGCTGAGACTCTCAGGCCCTGAGGGCCCCAACAAAGAGTCATGTCAATCATGCCCTTTTGCTCTCAGGAAAGGGACTTTGAGATGCTGGGCATTTTTCCCCAATTATATACGCAGTTTATAAAGTCAACAGAAACCCAGCAGCACAGAGATGGGAAGTGGTCATGTATGGCCTCAGTTGGTCCTTACTGTTATAATTTTGTATTATCTTCTCCATCACCTCTTGAACCTCACTGGATTGCTTTTCTGAATTTAAGCCCAGATTGTAAAGAAGGAGAATGAAGGTAATTTGGAAATGAGGTAGATTTTTCACAACTCTTTGATAATGAGAATGAAAGAACAGAAGGAGACAGTCTTTTTGAAGGAGAGCATATGATCAAAAGTTATTGACAATTTTTTTCAGTAAGAAGAAAGACAGCACAGATTCAGAAAGAAAAGAAATTCTTTTGAATTTTTCAGAACATAACTTACAAAAAAACCCGGTTTCTATGATAAATGTGAGATGGGTAAAAAGTATTTTTATTCATGGTTAGTGGGAATAATTGAGGAAGAAAATTGGATTGTGAGTTATGAGAAAGTATTTACACACAAATTCTGTTGTGGTGAGGAACAAATTCTAAAAACCATACATATTTTATTTCAGCATGGTTAAATAATGTAGAACATTTGAAATGATAGATTGACTTTTTTGAGTGTATATCTCATTTGAAGAGTAATACCATAAGACCTTGTAACAGTTATTATTTTTGTATCTTATTTTAGCTCTGTGAGAGGTAAATGATTGGAAATTTGGTTAAAAATCATATAAAATTTTTAGAACTTCGATTAAGAAAAACACAAAATATGAAATAAAAGTGTAGAAAAATGTGATCATTTGTCAAAAAGATATATTCACTGAATACTTTTGTTTTTGTTGAATTTAGAATATATGACTTTAATAAAAGAATTATCATTTATTTCAAAAATTCAATTAATCAAAAAATGTGGCTAGAAATGACAGTCTAGTGAGAGTTCATATTTGGTCTTTCCAAACGTTTTATAATTATATTATAGTGATACATTTTTATTCATTTAAGCATCATATGAATACTGATTATTAAAATGTCTATTTTCATTTTATTCTTTTGTTGATAAACTGTTTTGACACAATTAACATTTTTGTTGCATGAAGTAATTCTAATATATGCCTTAATTTCACCTTTCCAGAATTGGAGGTTTGAAAACTAGCTCTCCAACAGTTGTATTAAGAATTAATGATGCAATTAAATAATGATATAAAAATGACTTAGAATACAATGTAGAAGACAAATGTGATTACTGGTATTATTAAATTGTCATTGCAATGAAGATTCAGTGAGGTTGGGCTCATATGAAGTTGATGCTCTATTCCTGCTTTAACAACCTCTCATTTTATTATTATTCCTTCTTTTTTCTATTCTCCTTTCAGCAGAGTTTTTATGCAAAGTCTCTGATATTCCTATGAGTGATCACTTACTCCTAAAATTTTTGAGGCTCCTAACAATAGCATTTCTGAAAACATAATGTTGGTTGCTTTAAATTGTGCAGTGTGTCCCACAGTCTAAAAATTAAGGTTTAAAACACTACTTAATAGTAGAATTAAGTAAACTTACAAGCTTTAATTTTACTTTATATGAAAGTAATTCAGAGTAACATGGCATAAGTACCTTCCAGAAGCACTGCAGTTAGCTCAGAAATAATTAGCAGAATGTAAATATTTGTAAATAGCATTGTCTAATAAAATGGTAAATACATGTTTTTAGAAATTATTTTACTACCCATGCTGCTTCTAGAGATAGCATAAGAAATTTCCCTTTACTCTCAAGCAAATATTTTCTAACTCCTACTTTGTATAAGATGAAAAAATGTACCACAAACCAATACAAAATATTTATTCTACAAGGATAAGAATTTGTTTTACGTAATTATCATTGTAAAGTTTTACTACCTTTTTGTGGCACACACTTTCAGACAGAAGGTAATATGAAATAAGTAACTGTTCTCATTTTCAGGTGTCAAACTTTGTAAAAACTTTATTTAATAAAGACAAATATAGAAATTAGTACATAGCAGGAACTTTTCTAAATGCTCTGTAGATATTTTTTGTTGAATATTCATAAATACCTTTTTGATCTAGTCATCGTTGTTACTCATATTCTACAAAATTTGCCCAATATTTGGCACAGCTATTAGGTGCCAAGCCAGGTTTTGAACCCAGGTAAGTTATTCCTGTGGTCAGTGCTCTTAATCCTGTGCTTCGCCACTTCGTGGAAAACCTCTCATTAGCTTGATTTTCTCTCTCGATAGAACATAAATGTTCATTCCAGAGTTAATGACAACAAAATTTTCATGGTGATATTTAAAACATGTTTTAAAGCATTTGATTTTATAAAAATGAATATTGTGATTTTTTTCTGTCTTAGGACATAAAATTAAAACACAATTAAAATCCAGAAATGCTGTAGTTGTTTAACAAGCTATTTAGGATGTAGAAAGTTTTATTTAAAAAATTCACATGACATAAAATTTAGCATTTTTTGTAAATACATGAATTCCAAATTCTGTGACACATTAAAACCATGAAGTTTGCAGAATTAGTAAGCACCTATGTTCATTCATTTTTCATAGGTTCTCCCCTTTGCTAGGTGACCACTGCCTCTCTTTCTACCTTGTCATTCATGCTGGGGGCCTTTCTATGTTGTTATTTTTGTGCATTTCATAAGAGAGACATCGTATATAGTCAATCTTTTGTGCTTGGTCCATTTCATTGAGCATTATTCACTCTAGGTGGCCCCATTTTCATTCAGATGCTTCACATCTGTCTTTCTTTATGGCTGCATAGTATTCCATTGTGTATAGGTACATCTTCTATAACCATTCCTCTGTGGATGTGCAGGTAGCTTGTTTTCAGGAGTTGGCTATTATGAATTGTGCAGCTATAAACATGGATATACATGTGTGTTTTTGGTGTGTTGACTTTATTTCTTTTGGGAACATGCCCAGTAGATCAGCAGCTGGATGCAATAAAGTTTCTATTCTCAGCTCTCTAAGGAACTTCCAGACTTGAAAAATATCTTTAATCAAGTAAATACTCTGCACATCTTAAGGAATTTTTTATTAAGTGTTTTGCTGTAGTGTGTAATCAATTGTGTTTTGCTACAATATATTATAAATTAGAAATATTTTAATATCTATTATATATAAATATAAATCTATTAGAAATATTTTTCTAAAATAAAAATAACAGTAAGAAGTTGAAGCACAAGCACCTTTCCTTTTCCTATGCTTAGTTCTTTGGTTTATGTGCAGATACAACATTTGAAGGACATTTTTTTGTGCAGTAGTTTCTTGGGTAAGAGTTTATATCTGTCCAAATTTTTGTTTGTTGAGTAGAAATTTTTCTTTCTATATCATGAAAGCATTCATAGGGAAAAGGAAAAATATTTTAAAGCAAAAAAGAATTCTTGAATAATAAAACCTGATTAACTGGAATTTTACTAACCAAAATTATGGTTGGTTACCTCGAAATGTTTTTGCCTTGATCTCTCATAAAAGAGATGGAAAAAAGTGCAAATGAGGTGTTATCAAATTCAAAAATATTTTCTAAAATCAGTATAATTACATTTAATATTTAGAGTACCCACAGATTACAGTACAACAGAAGGACATTCTGTGTTCAGAGTGATGAACTTTAGACAATAGATTTAGAACAAAAAAGATCTAGCTGGGATTACAATGCTGGATTTATTGAACTAGAAAAAATATGCTCATGTGTTTTAGGAAAAATACAAAAAACCTACTTCCCTAACATTAAAATTAATTTGAAAACTAAATCAACTAATCAAGTTCTTGAGAATCAGAGTAGAGATGAATTTCATGTGCAAGAATTTTGAGGGTTGTGCTTAAAGGTGGTCTATTTTATTTGGTGAATATGTATTATTCAATATAATCATAAGTATAATTTTAAACCAGTTATTTGTTCATTCTTTTAAAACAATATTTCTTGTATGTCATAGTTTGAGGTTTTGGCAATATAAATGAGACAGAGTGCTCACAAACTGTAGAACTTACTAAGGGAATGTGAAAAGATTGTATTTTATAGCATTTGAAAATGTAAGTAGTGTGGCTCGCTTATTTATTTATTTGTTTTGAAAATAGAATTATCTGTCTAGAAAAATTTTAGTTTCTGTCTTGCATTTTTTAGTTGATTAAAAAGTTTGTTGATGAACATTGTCAAGAAAGTCGGTTTTCTCTTAAATAATGAGATCTGACAAGAAGTAAATTATGCTGAAAGGATTTTGTGCAATCTTCAACACATTTTCCAATGGTATAAACAAAGGCAACATGTCTAACAAAATAGTCCCAAACAGCAGTAAAATCAGCACAGTAAAAATGAGAGAAATCCAGAGATTAAAAAACAAATGTTGCTAAGCATTGCAAATCATAATAAAGCAAGTCCCATTAGAACTGGATCCCCAAGGAGGACGTCTGGAAGGCACAGCTGAGTACAGTCACGAAGTCAAGATGGGAAAGGGATGCCGGGTAGCTCAGCTGGCGGCAGCGACAAAGTCATGGGGTTTAAGCAGGTGAAAGACAAGACCAACTGAGAATTAGAACTGGAGCTTAGTATCTTAATAGAGACTTGTATACTATACAAATTTAGATATATATTATACAGTTACCACTTCAAGTATTTAATAAACTTTTTAAAGATTTATATTCAGTATGTTGATTTTCCATTGATTATTTTACGCTGGCGATTGTTTGTGTGGATTCAGGGTGTGCATCATGATGCTTTCATGATGTAGATACTGTGGAATGATTATTACCGTCAGATTAGTTCACATACCCACTACCATGCAAGCTGCGCATTATATACCCATGACTTACTCATCTTACAACTGAAACTCTGTACTCCTTAATCAGAATCTCATTTCTGTCAACCCCAAGCTCCTGCAACCATCGTTCTGCTGTGTCCAACTCTTTAAGATTTTCCATAGAAGGGCTACCCGCTTCTCCTGTACCTGCTGGCATTTATATGTACTTTTTGAAAAAAGTCTGTTAAGTTCATTCACACATTTTTAAAATAGTTTTTTTCTTTATGATTTTAATTTGTGTGAGTTCTCTATATATTTTAGATATTTGGTTATTTATTGTGTATTTTGGTTATATAATTGTAGCTATTTGGCTATTATTTTTATTGTATTGTGCTTTGAAAACATTTTCTCCCATTTTGTGAATTATTTGCCTTTTCATTTTGATCGTAGCTAAAAATGCCTATAGATTTATTTTGCTTATCCTTAATTCCTAAAACATCACAAGGTAGAATGTTACTTCCTGTAGTTCAGAAGCTTTTTAGCTAGACGTAGTGCCATATACTTATTTTTGTTTTTGTTGTCTGTGCTTTTGGTGTCATATCCAAAAATAGTCGTTGCCCATTTTTTTCTCATAAGAATTCTACAGTTTCAGAGCTTACGTTTAAGTCAATTTTGAGTTACATTTTGTGAGTGGTGCTGAATGTCCAATTATATTCTTTTGCATGTTTTCTCATCATGAACTCTTGACAGATACCATTTATAGCACACATGCCCATCTGAAGAGGCCCAATAGTCATGTCACTGGTAGGGAGACATCATTACTGTTATTACTGTTTTGGCTTACAGGAAATCAGGAAAGCAGTATCTATTTTTTTTAGAGTGTATTATCATTCAGGCTAGCTGATCTAAACTAGCTTTATTTAGATCTGCATTCTGAAATTTGCTAATTGAACATATTTTTCTTCATGTTAAATTACTTTTTAAATTGAAAATGAAACATTTTGAACCTTTTTGGAACCTTATACTATTTGCATACATGAAGAAATAAGGTAAATAGAAGTATTGGTGGCTTAACTCACAAGGTCCTATTGCATTATTTCAATATAAAAAAGTCATAGCATGCAAAATCTGTAACTTAATACACAAAAAATATATATTTGTTTAGTATCAGATTATATGATTTTATGTAACAGTGAATTGTCTTGAAGGCCACACATTTTACAGTGGGAAATGGATAACTTATTTTTTAAAAATTCTGTCTAGTACTTTTTTTCTGGAAGTGATCCCATTGGATCTGAGGCCTTGTCAGTCAAGAGCCCGCATCCTCCTTTACAGGAGTGGTACCTGGATCTGAGCTCCTTCAATCTTGACCAATATTGCTTCAGTCTTTACCAATATTGATTCAGTGTTGCTTGTGCTTAATTTCTAAAACAATACAAGGTGGAATATTAATCCTTACGAACATACTACAAAATAGGTCAAATTATTTTGAAATCAAATATAACATAGCATAGCATAGTTGTTAAAAGTATGAGCTTTGGAGTAAAAGTTGATCCTGAATTCCAGCTTAGTCAGTGATGAACTCTCTGATCCTTGGCAAGTTGCTGCACTTTCTATCCTTCAGTTTTTTCATCTGTAAAGTTGGTATTGGAAAGAGAACCATTGTCCTGGGCTTGTTGTTGAATGGATTTGATGCGGTAGTGAGCATAAAATAATCCCAGTCATAGTAAGCACCAATAAACGTTATCTACTATCACTAAAGTATTTTTAGGAGTGTTATGAAAAATTACATCATAAGAAGTATTAGTAGTAGCTTTAAGTTGTTAATGGTGATAAAGAGAAGTTTCTTTTTTTTTTTTTTTTTCCAGTGCTCAGGATGGATCCATCCACCCAGAAGTTTTTTTTTTTTTTTTTTTTTTTGTGTTGAGCTCATCCCTAGCTCATTTTTTTATTTTGAGAAAATTTCTCATAAGTCAGTAAGTTTTTCAGACTCTAACTTGCATTCTCCTGCATCAATGGAGTGGTGAGATAAACATCTTTAAATACATTGATGTACTACAGTCTGAAAAAGTGACCAATGTGATCATATTTTAGATAGATGGCAACTAACGTCTGATTTGGCATAATAGTATTTACAGACATCTGTGCCCTTGGCCAGGATATTTCTGTATTGACAAAAGGACTGTGAGATCAAAGTAAAAATCTTATTTTATGTATTCTTTTTTATAATTTGTATTATTGAGGAATTTTGAGAGTTTAGAGGTATGTATAATAGCATTCATTATTCATCTTTTATATTGAGGCTATATATTGAGACAGAGCCTATTCATCTGATGAAAATGTTACTACTGTGTGTACATGTGGGAACCATCTTCAGCACCCACTTTCTCACTCAAAAGAGAGTGGAGACTAGTCAACAAGTATATTTTGATCTATTTTGTACACCCCAGTGAGGTTATCATGTTTATTTTTTACCACTCTAAGGAAGCCATAAATGGAGAAGGAATTAGCATTGATGCCAAATCCAAAAAGAAAACAGATAGATACATTTTTCTGAGTAGTTGCTATAGGCAATACCATAGCAACTCACTAGACTACAACCTGCAAACATACTGGAGAAGTCCGTATGCTTGTTAGTGAAGGATTGTTTATAAACCCAGAAGTGTGTTTATTGCTAATACCGTGCAGTGATTTCCAAATGGCCTGGATCTGCAAATTAGCAGAGAACATCTTCTTAATAAACTAGAGTTACATTTACTCATACAATTATTTTTTTATCCTGGAAGAGGGGTGAAAAGAACAGTTGTATGACCTGGCTTATAGTCTCACTAAATTTTGTCAAAGTTAAATAAACAACATCTTTAACAATAAAATTGTTTGTGCTTAAATTTGCAACTTCAAGTGTGCATAAGGAAAGATGATCTCTCAGGTAAATGTGGCCCTAGAGTTATAAACATATTTACCATGCATACTGCCTTTGAGCTGTAATTTATACAGAACTTTGTGCTAGAGACGACGTTTGGCCATGATCCAGTCTTGATAGTATGTCATTCAAGGATAGACGCCAGGCTTATTTGTGAGAGCACATTGATCTTCCCAGTTTATAGTACCAGCAAAGAACCAGCTGCCTTTAGAATCTTCACTAACCAGTGACCACCAGAATCACTCTAGAGAGAAAGGGTATGTACTATTACTATAATTTAAGTGTGAATACTGCATATATTTTTCCTTTTTCAGTAAAAACAAGAAAAGAAAGAAAATGACAGAAAATATAACTATTTCAATATTTAAATAACTCTCAAGTATTCTTGTGTCCTGTGATTGTTCACCAAAATCCACGTGTTGATGTAGGTCTTTGGATGTAACAGCAAAGTAATGAAAAAGAGATAAGAAAAGTCCTAACCCATTTATTACCCAAAGAAGCTTTTGAAACTATTGGTTATGCAGTCATCAAGACACTGAAGAACTCTCCCCAGAACCCCCTACTTCAGAAAGATGCTGGGGGAAAAAGGAGATTTATATTTCCCACCACCACATCAGACTATTGCTTTTCGTACTTATGTAAGCATTGTTTATGTTTTGAAAATTATGTAATTTGGCTCTATCCCACCCTTACACTTTTATAGTTTTCATCTGTTTCTCTTTAGATCATTTCACCCAGCATGATGGAACTCCTGAACCTCTGCATTTTACTTTGTTCTAATACTTCCCATCATCCTGGAGTAATTTTAGTATCTATAGAATGGTACAGCTAATGTTTTATCCCGCAGGCTTCTTTGACTCTGATCAGCCACCTTTTAATTCGATCTTTCTATATAATTATTTGTGGTCATCTGGGACAGATTCACATTTTAACACCAGATTAAGCTTTGTGATTACAAGTATTGATGTCTTAAGTTTTTTATTTCATATATTCTAGTTTCACTCAGCATCTGTTTTTACATTTAATTAAATATTCCAATCCCTTAACCTTTCTCTTCTATGGGTATGAGCTCATGTTCTCCTTCTCATCTTTCTTTATTCGGACTACACACCATAGATTGTCTGTACAATGACTCTGTCTATAACATCTTTTGCTCCTTACCTTAGTCAGCATCACAGTGTTAGTCCAACTATCCACGGGGAGGTAAAGTCGTGTTACGGATTTACCTGCCAGCAGTATTCTTGGTGACTCTACCCAACTTCCTTTCCCATTTTTCAGGCAGCCATTTCAAACTTTTGTGATTGTGCAGTTTAAAACAAATCACTGTGTTTCTACTCAAATACTTAGAGTAAATGGAGGTGCTAATTCCTCTACTGCTTGTTCTGTCCCTTGGACTTCTTAGTTCACCTACATCTGTCCACATCAGTATCTACTTCTGGTCTTCCTAGACAGGTGATATTCCATGTTTTTTTAAAAATTGAAATATAATTGACAAACATGTATTTAAGGTATACAATGTGATGTTTTTATATGTATATACACTTTGAAATAATTCGATCTAATTAACTACAGTACTTCTGTGTGTGAGAATTTTAAAAAATTTTTATTTACATATCACCTTCCCCTTCTTCCACCCTCTCCACAAACTCCATCATCTTACTTTCTTACATATATCTTAAACTTTTTATGGTTTGTTTTTCTCATATTGGAAAAAACATATGATATTTAACTTTCTGGGTCTGATTCATTTTGCTGAGCATTATGGTCTCAAGATTCATCCAGTTTCCTAAAAACAATTCAACTGTGTCATTGTTAATGGTAGACTTAATACTCCATCTTCTTTATCAGCCCATCTGTACTTGAGCATATTGGCTTCTTTGTCTCATATAAATCGTGCTGCTATAAACATGGGAATGCATGTATCACTATAGTATGGTGACTTGAACTCTATATTTCTCTATTTTTTCCACCTTCCAGCCCCTGGCCATGATCATTATACTCTATTTTAATAAGCTCTATTTTAAAGATTGCACATACAAGCAAGAGCATGAAGCATTTTTCATTTTAGGTTTGGCTTATTTTATGTAGTATTCCCTCTGGGTTTACTCAGATTTTCACAAGTGGCATGATTATTGACAAACCATGCTCTAATTTGATTGTATCTGTTATTTTGTTGATAAATCAATCGTTAAGTAATTTTGAGGTCATACATCACAATAGTGAACAAATGGAAGCATAGATATTCAACCATCTTGTTGAAAGGTGTGATTAGATTTGTAGGGACCTTAGTGGCTTTGAGACCTTCACCTGGGCTGGCCAGAGCTTACATTGGGAAATAGTGGGTAGCAATGATAAGCCAGTTGTCACTAATCAGAGGGGCTCCACATGGATGGACACTAGCGTGTCCCCGCCACTCTCCCTCCTCAGCATTCTGGCCCTCTGCTGTTTTGTTGCCGGTGGGAATTATTGTGCATTGTCCAAAACCTGCCCAGAGAAGAATTTTTTATTATTTGATATTGCTTATGCATATCTCTTGCTATAGTAAACAATTTCCCCATGAAATGGGAGGAAAAAAAAAAAACAGAAAAAACCTCACAGGTTTTGAGAAGTTAGAATGCATATACTGCTAACATGGTACTCCGACTTCCTGAGAATTTGTTCAAAACAAGCTTTGCCTTCCTCTCCTTCGCCACATCACTCACATAGACCCCATGTGCCTATATGGCCTGATTTAAGAGTTAGGTGGAATTATAGGCTCCAACTTAAAAGAGGAACCTCCTTTTTTGTGTGATAGAAACCTCCTCATGTGAGTTTTCCTAGTTCTGCTCTTAAGTACCTGTATAAATCACCAAATTAAACAGGTCAGTACTCAGTTTTTAATTTTAGTGAAGGTTATTGTAGAATAATTACTTACATAAATATTCATGCAAATATATGAATGAACATGAATATGAATAAGGTACTTAGGAGATACAGCATAGATACAAGT
The DNA here is from genome assembly GCA_004027205.1 of Ctenodactylus gundi. NCBI lineage: Eukaryota > Metazoa > Chordata > Mammalia > Rodentia > Ctenodactylidae > Ctenodactylus > Ctenodactylus gundi. The sequence continues at coordinate 770,026 of PVKB01000344.1, forward strand.
GAGTTCTCACATCACAACACGCTGCATCTGTGTGAATGGAATAACACATGAAGGTTTCCAAATTTACCAGTTTCCAAACTCACATGCTTTTATGAATCAGGGCTCTGCTTTTATTGTCTGTTTAGACCACAGAATCTATTAAACTCTGAAATCTTTAGCAATCAATAGCAATATTACAACTTCATTTTTATTCTGATTATTGGCTATCTTTACTTCAGCCAAAGTCCTGAGTTTTCCTTAACAGTTTATAATATCTTTCATCAGAAATTGCCATCTCATTGAAATTTTTCTAAAGAGTAGTGACTATGCCTTTTAAAAAAAGTATCTCCAGGACTTAGTACACAGAAGATATCATATAAAAGGAGATCAACAAATGTTTATAAAAATAAAATGTGTATATTATAATTGAGGAGACACCTTGAAATAAGAATGACATGTGGTCCCAAGGTTCTCTTCCATAATGGGTTATTTTCCAAAGAATAAAGAGTGAAAAAACTTACCACAATGAATGCAAGGAGCACAAATGAAAGCAGTGACTCTCAAGTAATATATCATCTCTTCAGAAAATATTTGTCAATATTAGAGAATTTTTGATTGTCACAAAGGGATGGAGAGGTTTGGGAAGGGTATTAGTATCTGGTAGTTAAAGGCCAGAAATACTACTAAATATACTGTAATAAATAGGAGAGCTGCTGAACCAAAAATTATTTAGCCCCAACTGTCAATAGTGTTAAAGATGAGACACCCTGAATTAGAGAAATATATTTGTACCAAATACGAGAATATTTAAATACATTGGAAATACTGGATGGTCAGTTGTTTCACAGATGTGAGTTATTCTTTCATAAACGTAGAAAGGTGTTTTCAGAAACACACAGGAGTCATGTAGATTGTTTTAAATACTGAACTGGCCTTCTGAAATCTTTAAATTATATATTGTTCTTGATTCCCAGCTGTTGTCGAGGTAGGTAAGGCATCCTCTTCATCAGAACCACCTAGCTGACTGAGAGTCTTGTGACCATTCTTGGTGGGAGCCCTCATTCTGACTCATTGCATGTACCTCCCTTTCCATTTTCTCTTTCCACTTCCTTCTCATGGATGCTACAGAGGATAAAACAAATAATCCAAACCCAGTGTAAAATGTCTCCTCCCTACCCTCCCTTTGTTTGGACAACTCCTATAGGAAGTTGGCTTTTACTCAATTTTTTTTTTCCGATGAATATAAAACCAAGGATGCTTCTCCCTGGGGCAGGAGCCTCTCCTACATAGCTTGATTTCCTTGTTTCTGCTCTTACTCATTGTTTTAGCTTAATTTCTATCCATGCTTGGACTTCCCTCCTGTGTCCCCATTACTGGTGATTGTTGTGTCTGTTCAGCCACCCCCTGTGCAATACTATCTTATGATTACCTTGGCCAAAAGCTTACATGGTACCTTGTAGCTTTGTGTGTCAGATAGATCATATGTTAAGTTTCAAGGATTTGAAGAGTATAATCAACAGTACTTTTTTATACTTTCGGTAACACTGGCAGATCTGGACAGCTCAGCTAGCTTAGCTTCTCCGCCCCTCTAATTTCTACTTCTGTGTCCATTACTGCATGCACTTTGTAATGTCACACACCAAAGCTGTACTGTTTCTTTAACTTTGCTTGATTTTTGTTGCATATGTTTCCCTTTTCCACTTTTAATATTAAGAGTGTAATCAAGATCCTGTCTAGGTTAAGTCAAACTTAGGATACTGGAATATTGTGTGGTGTTCCAGGTGGGGATTACAGAGATGATTGCTTTCTTTTTTCCCACCATTTTTAATATACAAATGTAATACATAGTACTTACAGTGAATTTGGGTGTTTCATACATCTATGTATCACATCGACTTCACAATCCCTTCCCATCTTTTACCCTCCCACCCCCTCCCTGTCCCTTCCCCCTGTCTCTGGCTATCACTTCGTATGGTTCCAAAGAATGTCTGTGTTCTGGGTTTTCCAAGTCCGAGAAACCATACAGTGTTTAACATATTAATCTTCTGTGCCTAAGTCATTTCACTTAAGTCACCACTCTACCCCAGGTTCCTATTCCTCTAATGGGTTCGCAGTAGTCAAATCTTGATCGCTCCTCTCCGAATCCAACCAATCCCATCATTGGGATATTTCCCCGTATTTTCGTACAACTTTGTTGTTATTGTTAAACCTGGGATGATTGCTTTCTTACAACTGCTTTTATTTCTTTTCTATTTCACCCTTATTCACTTGAAAAATTTTTACTTGTGAATTTTGATTTTATGGATACTAGAATTTTTCATTAGAGTAATTCATTTTAAAATGCCTTACTGAGTTATGTGAGGATAAGTTTTTCATCCATCAAAAATCTGAGAGAGAAAAATAATCTAATAGAGGTTTGTGCTTACATCTTGCCCACACTTCTCACAATAATGGTGCTGTGAGTGAGGACCGCTAAGAGTGGTTTGGGGTCAGTGTGACCTGGCTGGGGATGGTAATTCCTCTAATCCAGCTGCCCCAGTCAGTCCTCAGAGTAAAGTTGTGCTTTTCCTGACCGTTGCTCCAGGTTCCAGCGAGCCTGGTGATCATATTTTGTGGGACAGGTAATAGCGTAGTTGGAGGAGAGTGCCTGGCCAGGAAGAAGAAGCTGATTGATTGTGGAAAGTAGCCATCTTCTCTGCGCATAGACTTGGTTACCGAGGCAAACATTCCATAATTAGTCCTGAGGTCTGGAGCTTTCATAGAAGAAAATAAATCTATCATAAATAGCTGATACAAGCTGAGTACTTCCGTGAGCGTGTGTATTCTTTGAAGTCTGGTGTTTGTGTCAGCTTTATTTATCGTTACAGACTGAAACTGAGGCTTTGAGAAGTTAAATAACCTGTGTAAATTTACCCCGTTAGTATGTGGCAGATCTGGAACTCAAAACTCATGTGTAGCTGACTTTAGAATCTGTGTTCTTAATTGTCACTGCTTGTCCCTTGGAACCCTCTGCCATTATAGCATGTAATAGTTTGTTCCTTGTCTTTTATCCATGGTATCAGGTGATTGAAGGCCAACTGCTGTTACTGCATGAGTTTCTGAAAGCAAGATGCGGCTTATGCTTTGTGGTCTCACTTAAACACTCACGCGGAGTCTTTTGTTCAGTCAAAAAATTAAATTTCAGTAGAAAATAGCTCTTGGTTAATGAACTTACAGATATTGAGAAGATTTTCTAGTATTGGCATTGCAATGTCTAAAAGTCAAGGAAAAAAGAAAATTACATTTATGAACACAACTTATTTTAATATTAATACCATTTCATTTTTGAAACACACACAAATACATACAAATCACTAGAAAACTAAATGTATTTGCAGTTTTATATGATTACTTTAATTCTGTGTTGTCTTATGCCAGGCACTGTTGTGGTGACGATGCAGATTTAAATCAGCTTTTCATAGAACAACCTGACATTTTCTCTTCTCAAGCCAGCATCTAAAACTTCATTTTCTGTCTCAGAAAAATGACTGGGAATTGTGGGACTTTATGCTGGTAAGACAGGAGCTGGTGAACCAAGCTGTCCCATTTAGTCATAGGGGAATACAATTCTTAAATGCAAGTCATTAAACTCCCTGGGAAGTTCTAGAAAATCACTAGGTGGTATAAATGTCGATGTAGATTCATTTTTATTATACTCTTGGATTTCTATAAATCCAGGAGGAACATCCTATTCTACGTGACAATTACAATTGCAATTACACATTTTTACATTAGGTTGTACAATAAATTAGGGAGACAAAAGAACACTTTACCAGAAAGTCAGTTGTCTCAAAGAGAAGAGCCATTCTAAAGTCAGTTGGGCTGAGAGAAAACATGAATCATGCCTATGTGATGATAGATTCATCCTATCCTTCAGAGCTGCCTTCCACAGGCTAATTTTGAATTTGATATGGTATCTGTGGAATTCACTTTTGAATTTTGTATGCTTGGTAAAGTCTATAAACTCATGCTGATGTTTGTAGAAATAAACCTTTACCTGAACCAGAAAAAGTGTTAATCCCTATATTTAACTAGTTCTTTAGAAGACCTACTATGTTCAAAAAGTTACTTGTTGAGGTTTTATTAATGCATGACTTTTTAAAGAGAAGAAATTTTTTGACTTGTTTACTTCTAAGCATGGTGTTATTAACTCTGATCTCAATACAATAATTATTACTTAGCTAGGTGGAAGGAAAGTAAACAGGGAAATGACCCAAGTCATCATCCTCCTTTCAGACTGAGTCATGATAGTGGCTATTTGTGTTTCTTTTAAGTCACTTGACTGGAAACTTAGAGACTGGAACTCCTGTAGATTTACCTCTGAATCAGGAATTCACCAGTGTAACCTAATATACTCTGCTTACAATGTACCATATGAAGGAAATCACACAAACACACACACACACACACACACACACTCACACACACACAAAACACAGTGGTACTGTCTCTGCAGAGAAGGGACTAATCAAAAGGTAGTATGACAAAGCAATTTTAAAAAACATCTCAGTAGGCTGGCTATGATGAAGCTTGTCTGTAATGTCTTCATTCTGGAGATTGAAACAGCAGGATTGTGAGTTCAAGACCCGTCTAGTCTACCCAGCAAAATCTTATCTTAAAAAAAAACAATGACCCAGAAAGTTAAATAGCATATGGCTTCTCTAATAGGAGAAAAACAACTGTAAAAAATGTAAGAAATATGGAAGAAAGTGAGAAGATAAGCTTTGTGGTGAGGAAGGGGAGAGTGGGGAGGACCTTTGTGGAAAGGGATGCAGTATGTAAATTTTAAAAATCTACATCTAAATACATATATAAATACATACATAAAAATAAGACTAGCTCAATAAATGTGCTTCAGTCTTCTTAAATGAACTAGGAATCAAAGAATAGACACAAATCTTCTTTAAAGATTTAGAGCCTGGTGGAAGACATTGAAAAGCATATAACTTAAAATCAATGCAAATGCTTTGGCAAGAGTATGCATAGAAAATTATGCATCGAAATTATGCATAGAATTCATAGAAAATTTCCTTGCAGTAAGAAAAGTCACTTCATAAAGGAGAAATTCAAACATCTGGCTCCAATACTCTTGAGAAGGAAACAAGAATTTATTTACTAAGAGCAAAGTAGCCATACTTTACTGGCTGTTGAGTATTACATTTAAAACAAAATGCTTAAATATGCTGTAGACTACTACGCATGACTACTGTTTTTATTTGCCAGACTTAGAAAGTAAGAAATAAAACTTTACATGCACTGGTAAGGAGATTTTCCCAAAGTATTTCCAGTGAATATATTTTTTTCTTAAATAAAGAGAAAGCAATTTGAAGGAGCTGGAGGAATGGAACAGCAGTTAAAGCTCTTGCCTGGCAAGCACAAGGCCAAGAGTTTGATTCGCCAGCACCATATAGAAGCCTGGTGTGGTGGCACATACCCGTAATCCCACCACTTAGGAGGCTGAGGCAGGAGAATTGCTGTAAGTCCAAGGCCAGCCTGGGCTCCATAGTGAGTTCAGGAGTAGCCTGGGACACAGAGAGAGACCCTGTCTCAAAACAACAACAACAGAAATCTGAAACACATAATGAAGAATAAATTGTATGATTCTAAGTAGAAGGAAGAATTGTATGCAACAGTAGATTCATTTATATTATAAATTTTACATAAATCTTGGGATTTCACTCTACTCCAATAAATTTGTTACTTTACATGAATCCAAATACTTAACTAGGTGATTACTCTTACTTATCTATATTTCCCGTAAGACTCTAAAATCAAAATCAGTGAAATTCAGCCACATTCTCTTTTGGGATGTGGTTTGGACAAAATAACCACTATAAAATATGAAATTGTTTTATGACACTCTCATTCTCATCTTCCATCCCAGAAGTCCATTCATGCTATTTCTCTGTCTCTCACACACCTGCAGGCATGGATTCATGCATGCACGCAGACATGCAAATGACTATTCCGAAGCGATAATATGATCAGTTTGCATTAGAAAGCATAGAACAAAGCATGAAACTGAACTAAGCAAAATCTGAATTTCTCACTCACTGTAGATTTTTGGTTAGTCACATGACTGCATATCTTGCATCAATAAATATTTTTTCTATTGTAATTAGACTGAAAATTAACTTTGTTGTTACTATAATTATTATTATAGTTATTCATGAATTATATACCCAAGTTTTAAAGTAGAATTGTAATGTTTCTTTTTGGCTTTTGTATGGTAATTTCAAAATATGAAAAAATGACGACTTTGTATTTTTCCTTGGCTATTTTTTATGCTTCTCTATGTGTAAATCAAGCGATAGTTGATTTGAAGCTTTTGAAGCAATACAAAAGGCTGTCATGATCAAAGAAGACAAGATCTGCTCCAAGAGGGTGCGTAGGCCCGGGTGCCGATCTACACGTCATGGATGCTATGTGTGGTGATAACGTGTCTTGTGCTGATGATCTTCCAGCCTTGTGTTTTTCAGTAGCCTTTCTAAGGATACACCTTGAATCAAAAGTTAATGTTAGGATTATCATTTTCCAGTTTGGACGTTTGTGGCTTCTTTCTCCCAGGTATCTGGACATCTCTCAAGGGTGTCCCAGCTCTGGTGTCGAATCCAGCAGATTTTACGAATTTCTTTCGGCTATGACCATTGCTTTCTTTGAGACCTATCTTAAAAGGTAATTTTTCTAGGCAAGTGCCCTTCTGGTCCTCTTCTCAGTTTATTCCTGGCTTCATATTCTTTTGCCAATTTGCCAAAGAATAGTATTGATGAAAAATAAGTATCATCCGGTAACATTTACTTGTTTATGATGAATATGTTACATTTTTTTCCTCAGCAATTTACTTCAGTTAAATGAGTTGGCTCACTAGATGGAGTGATTTAGTATTAATCATATAATATTAGTGTCTGACATCACTAATAAATATTATAATAATTATAATGATTGTACTTCTGACAGATATTAGAAAATAATAACAATTAGCATGATAGATCATTTTTATTTTATGAATTTTTGGAGGAAGTATATCTCACGTGTCCTGTTGTTATTGGCCTCCTTTAATATACTGTTTAGTCTTTCTTAAAATATTTTGACAATTCTTAATACACATTTGTATTATTTAACAGTAAGTATTTTAAATTCTAAGCTAAGTACTGCAGCTTAAACTCTAAGTACTTAATGTAATGCCACTATTGGAAAATTCTCAGCTTCACTAAAAGATTGAAAGATATTCTTGAATTCTAGTAAGTACAATGCTTCACATCTTTTGAGGGGCTTGATAACATTTTCTCTGTAATAAAGTCAATATGCAGGAAACAGGGTGTCTTAGGGGCCAAAAATTAATGCACTGAAATTTATGTAACTTAAAAGAAGTTCTAACATGATTTTATCCAAAGATTGTTTGCTTTTCTAATTTTTAATATATAAACTAATACAAAATATTTAAAGTTAAATGAATTATCATAGAACAAAAGTCATAAAAAGAATTCATAGAAAATAGAACTAATAAGAATTCATGTTGGCTTTATATTTTATAAATAATAAATGGGGAGCTCATAACTTTAAGATTGCAATAATTTGATTTAGGTGCCAGTAGCCCCACTTTTTCCAAAGTGCCTGGAGAGCCCCACAATATCCACTATCAGTGGACACCTATAGATATCCAAGAAGGCTGGAAGCATGACAAAGACATTGTAGAAAAAAAAAAAAAGACCTTTGTAATTTAAAAAAGTAAATAGTTTAAAAATTTGATCATTTAGAAAGATTTATTTCCAGGAGATTGTGGATAATTCAAGTGTCACATTACTTTAGAATATTTTAAGATGCATTTTGCTAATAAAAGATTTATATAAATGAAAATTGGTTCTTGTGAAGAAAGCAAATCTGAGCAGTAATATGCTTTATAAAAATGCCCATGAGGATTTATCAAAGAATGACTGCTCAGTTAATTTGCTTATGGCATGGACTTAAGAATTCACCCTTGGTCTCAGAATCAGCTTACACAAAAAGGTTCTACTGACAGTGTCAGCCACCTGCTCACAAGGAAGTGCTAGGCTCTGCCTCATTCCTTTTGCCAATCTTTTGATTCTTAGGAGCAACATTCATGTATATAAAATTTTTATTTTATTATTTATTTATTTATTGAGATAGGGTTTTGCTCTGTAGTCCAGGCTTGTCTGGACTTACTATTGCCCAGGGTGGCCTCAGTCTCATGGCAATCCTCCTATCTTAGCCTCCGGAGTGCTAAGATTATAGGTGTGTGTCCCCATGCCCAGCTAGTATGTGGTACTGGGGATGTGAGATCAAACTCAGGGTCTCATGCTTCCCAGGTAGTGCTGTAAATCACTGAACTGTGCTTTACAACCCCATATTTATAATTGATATAAAACTGCAACTATATTCAGGTATTCATTAATAGCACTGGTCAGTGATTTCTAAGTCATGCTTCAAATCTGTGAGAAAGAAAAATCATCTAAACTTTTCTGTATGTTAAGCAACTTGCATAATAATGAAGTTCACAGCCAGGCACCATGGCTTAGGCCTATAATCCCAGCATTTGGGAGGCTAAGGTAGGAGGATTGCAAATTCAAGCCCAGCCCTGGAGAGTTGATGCCTTAAAGAGACCTGGTCTCAAAAATTGAAAATCAAAAATGGACTAGGGACGTGGCACAGTGTGAAGGCCGTGGGCTTGATCCCAGTGCAAAGAAAAAAATTAAAAAATAAATAAACAAACCACAGAAAAATTCAGAATCCTAGCATATTTAGCTGAAGATACAAAGTAGCTGAACTAACCAATAATCACAGGAGTTCAGGATGTTCGATAAGGTGATGTAATAGCTACAGTTTTGACTGCCTCATAAACTTTAGAGCTCCTCACAGCCAAAATCCATTTACGTGGTGACAATGAAGATTAACATCTCATCTTCACGAGGGCTGTCATGAATTTAAAACTTGTATCAACTTGTTGCAGTGTGGTTTTGGAGGACTGGCTTTGTCAGCAGCTCCTTGAAACCCTCGGGTTATGAGGCACCTAGCTTCCGAGGAAATGTGAAAGGCTAGGGAGTTTCTAGCAACCAGTAGAGATTAAGACAGGACTAAAGCACAGTCTGTACCTAATGAGTTACGCGTAGCAGTCATTGCCCTTCAAAAAGTTCGAGGATAGCATAGTAACAAAACTACTGAAAAAATTATACAACTAGAAAAGGACCTCAGAAGGTCTATTTTCTTGTTACCGTACATAATGCTCTTAAACTTTGAAAGAATACTGAGAATATAAGGCAGTTTCTTTACTAGGGTTAATGTTTTTAGCAGATGAGTTTCTAAGTACATGGTTTTAGAGGCCAAATCTCTGCTAATTGGAAGCTTGCTTTACTTCTTGTTTTTCCTTCAAGGTTATGACACCAGTTGTGTGGGAGTGAAGGTTCTGAGAGCATTAATAATCTGAGGAGAGTCACTTTTCAAAAATATGATTATCTGGGAGAAGCAAGTTCAGCTTTCACTCTTTGAACCTTTGGGTGTTCCGTGTAAATGATTGTTTGCCTGGAAAATTCTCCCTAAATCTTTTAGTCCTTTCTGTAAGGGTAGCAATACTTTCCTGCCCTTGGTCACATCTGTCGCAGAGAACTGATTGCCCAGTTTAGCTTGCTCTAGGTTAGCAGTAACCCAGCCCACTGTAGGCTTTTACCTTCATCGAGATCTTTGTCCTGAGAATCAAGAGATGGTTGTTCCCAACTTTTAGAGCCTCTATCAAAATGTTGTCAGGTGATCAAGAATAAGAATTATATTTTATGTGACATTGAGAAGGACTCTTTTCAATAAAGATATTTGGAGAAGTAAGTTTAATGTTAAAGGGCCCTAATATTTCTGATATTTAGGAATATAAATTCTAGAGACATAGAACTGAGGGTGCCATCATGTCCTCAGAATAAACCATGATTTTACGAAAGTTTTGTTTTGCAAAGAAGTATTATTTGGGGCCCTCTATGCTTTAATACTGGATAAAATTATCTATCATATTACATTAACTAATATTTAATTAAATACATATTATTAGTATGATAAAACTAAATTCAAGTTGAAATACAAATACCACTCTATGCCATACATATTCTTACCTGAAAATTTAAATGAGGAAGAATCTATAAATAATGACGCAGTTTAGTCCTTTAGCTACTCATGTAAAATGGTTTTAGTCTTTTCCCAAAAATTTGCTGTAGTATTTTTCTAATAGGATTTAAATTTCAGAACAACATGTATTACCACTTTCCCTTTGTTTTGGCTGAAAACACAAAAAGACAAATTTTGCTTTTACTATTGAGCGTTTTTCACTCTTATTGAAAGGTTTAGGGCATTTCTAAACAAATATACATTAATAGTGAGGTGGAATACTCTCTATGGCTAACTGTCCCAGACCAATGGCACTCTGGATATAGTGTAATAATAGAAAGCCTATTTAAATTCAGGGCAACTGAATTTATAGTTTAGGTGTATTATTTGCTGACTTCTTGACTATAGAAAGGATTCCCTGTACCTAAGTTTCCTTATCTCTAAACTATTGACAATAGTGAGTTATTGCAAAACATTATTATAGAGTGTGTGCATCTTATAGGTAACAAATACAAATGCATTTTGAAAATTTCAGAGTGTTGAACACAGATTATTTATTAATAGAAGTGTATCTATGTATTATGAATCCACTATGGGCTCTGTAAGAAGGGCTAATAGGAAATACTAAAATGAAATAAGCAGGTAATGAGAAAATCATTTATTTTGGCTTTCCTCTAATTTGCAATAGTGGCCAGTTATCTCCCACCTTTTGGAAATCAGAATTGAGAGGGAAAAATGTTAAACTGGACTATTCTCCAATGACTGGACTTGTTATTCTGACTCGGAGATAGAAATATATTCATTTGAGCCAGTAATTTCAAAGGAATAGCTCCTACTGACTATGAAACATGTATTCTGCCCTCTCTGTCTTTCTGTGCCTCCGTAACTTTTCCTAAGCATTTCTAGAAATCGTACATCTGAAAACCAGCAACCCAGAGTGCTATGTACCTTAAGAAGATATTGAAAACCTCACTTCCAAACCTTCCTAATACCTGTGAAGTAAAATACAGACCATGGCTGTGATCCAGGAATTTCTCAGTGACTCTAATGCCTTCTTGTTTCTATTATGCTTTTCAGGTTAATTTAAAAATAAGTGAGTTAGGGGAGGGAGGCAAAAAATAAAAAATAAAAATAAGTGAGTTAGCTAATTTCTGTTATTCTTTTACCACTTTGTGTTTTAGAGTGCACAGGTAGCAAATGACCTTCCTTCTGAAGCCCTGAATGTTTTATGATTTGCTTCATACAATACTGAGCCATTAGTAATACATGCCAGTTTATTCAGTTTTCTTACTCCTGTTTATTTTTTCTTCAAAAGTGTGAGGCTAATATTTTCTTATGTTACTTGTAGAGACAGCCTTTGCTCTTTGTTCCTTCTAGAGCAGACAAGAACATATTACATTACTCTGTTTTAAATATTTTTGTCAAACCACAGATGTCACTCTGAACTTTTCTTCCAGGTCAAATAACAATCTAAAGCCATACTAAAAATAGAATTCTTATTCTGATATTGTTAGAGTCCTCTTTATAACTCAGAAAATGTACTAAAATTTATTTTACTTTTAGCTTTTTTTTAACTCACAAAATACACTTTTCTACATAGCAGATGTCTACTAGTTATTTGCCACAGTTTTCCTTTCTTTTCATTAAACTTTCTGTTTATTCATTTATTTAACAAATGTGTTAATCCAAACAAAATGCCAGACAGATTTCTGGGTGCCAGAGCCGTATCCTTTTGTATGACCCCAGATTCCTGTTTACAGGAATTTATATTGTAGTGGGAAGGTGGATTTAGGGAGGCCTCCTTGAAGTGAAGGCTTCATGAGAAGGAATGAGTTATACAAAGATCTGGGGGAGAAATGTTCCTGGAAGAGGAAACATGAAAAGGACCAAACCAAGACGCCTGTGGTGAATCCTTTATCTTTGTAAATGTTAGACAGCTTTCTTCCTGTAGGTAGGCCCTCTTTCTTTTCTTAGAACATTTACTTCATAGAACTTATACATTGCTTCTTCATCTCTTTAAATGTGTATTAATCCTTTAAAAACCACTTGCCACTTTTTCAACCCTGAACATGTAACTAAAAGAAAAATAAATAAAAAGAAAGTATAGGAAATAAAGAGGTAGACTTCTCAGAGATGGGAAGCAAACCTGAAGATGGGAATGAGGAAGTGGGTAGGGAAGAGAAAGGGGAAAAAGTCAAAAAGCAGTATGCATGTACACCAATTCCCCAAAATATATGTGACCAATATATAAATGTCTGAGTACTGCAACATATATAAATAAAAAGGAAATATACTGTATGTATTACTCTTCTATAAAGAAAGCTAAAATTGACTCATTTGTAAGAAAATGGATGTATTTCAGACCCTATGCTTAGCAAAATAAGTTGCACACAGAAAGTTAAATATCACATGGTTTCTCTAATATGAGAAACCCAAGATATAATAACTAAAAGCAAGCCAAATAAAAGAGAGATAGGACTGAACAGGGAGATGGTTATGGAGACAGAAAGGTGGTGGTGGGGGGGCGTGGGAAGTGGAGACCAGAGAGGCAGGAAGGGGAAAGGGAACTAACAATGGTTCCGGTGCGATATGTATGTGCGCCAATTTCCCAGGTTGAATATAATTGTCAGGCATTTCAAGTACATACTAATAAAAAGAATACTTTGGGGATAAAAAGAAACTTAGTTGCATTATATGAACAAGTAAAATCATTGTCCTATGCTGCTTCCTTTATTCCTAAAACATGTTATAGTTAATCAAAGAAATCATACTTGTGTCCATATGAAAAGAATCATAATGGATATTTGCCTATCAGTTATTACTTACTTACATCTATCTACAGTCTTTAAATATTTTTCTTAATATTTACTTGAGCATCTCAGACACTACTTTTGTGCTGTGCTTGAAATTTCTATTGTATTGTTCCTGTTTACACATGTCTATTTAAATCTTACTCATCTTTCAAAATTTGCCTGACCTTACATTGTCCATGTGAGATTCTGGTAGTACATTGCCATTCAGACTTGCACACTGAGACTAACAGGATTTTTCAACAAAGTCTTCTCAAGGCTCAGAGAATGTTAGAAGAGGAATGATAAGAGAAAATTCCTGAATTATGGTCCTAGAGTGGTCTTTGGGGATTAAAAGTCTTGATGCAAAATGCTTTCTGCATGTGTTGATCAAAAAAATAGATACTGCATACCTACTGTGGAGTTGGCACTATGCTAATTATAAAGTTAGAAATAATACACATAGATGCTTGTAATCTCCAGGTGAAAGCAGTCCGATAAGAAGGCAGTTAAGTATATCAAGCACTGGAGAGTCCAAAAAGCACTAGATGACTAGAGAAGTGAAACCTAGCCTTGTTTCCGGTGTGACTCAGGGAACAAGATGTTTAGAAAAATGTAAGGAAAAACATAGGTTGTTACCTTCAAGAGATTCTGGAAGAGGAGAACACCATAAAAAGATGTTTTGTGGAAGTAGTAATTCTAAGCTTCCTCTTAAATGCTGTAATTTCATGTATCTCAAAGTACCTTCTCTATCAGCCTAACATTTGTGATGATATATATTAGGACACTTTCAGAACAGAAAGGCATCTTTTATCTTTTCTTCTGTTTCTTTTAATTATAACTTTTATGTCTGCTTTAAAAACTATCATTAAAATCAATTAACCAACCAGCCATTAAATAAATTAAATGTTAAAAAATTTAAATTAATATTAACTTTGTATTGATATATAAAAGTTAATGCCTTTTGATAATTATCATGAAGCAGCAGAGAATGCTTGTGAATATCAAATGCAAAGTGAATAAAGCAGAATATAGAATTTGATTTATATTGTGATCCTTGGCGAAAATTACTTAAGTATTCAGTTGAGGACTGAAAGAATTTGGAAAGTGATAACTGCTGTGATTGCTGGCTGGGTTACTGTTTTTTTTTTTTTTTCTTCACCTTGCCCAAAATAATATCCATGAAATTGGGAAAGTATTTTTCAAGATTTACAAATAAAAACATAAGTCACTGTAGCCTGCCGTGGTCTTTCGTGGTCTTTCAGAGACCAGTGTGAATGGGAAAGAGGACAAGTGGCTGAGAGGCAGTGGACAGTGATGCCAAAAAGTGCGGAGTCAGAGTCAGAAAATGAATTGTCTTCTGTCTCCTGTTGTGAGAACTTGATCACGTTAACAAACTCTGAGTTTTCGCATAGACTTTGAATAATTTTTTTAAGGAAAATTACTATTTCTTCAACTAAGTATAGCCATTAAGCCATATTCTGATTTACGTCTGCTTTCTTATTTTTTCCTCAAACATAATACTATGCAAAAATCATAGTACAAGAATGTTATCGAATGCTGATAATTAATTATTTAACTAACAACTACCATTGTCATTTATCAGATTTTCACTATACAGTTTGCCATGTTATATTTTTTAAGACTGGCGTAGTGTTGAAGTTTTTCTTTAGTGAGAATGTCTGCAACAAAATTCACTTTTTTAAATTGGGTGTGCATAACACAGCAGAAAATGAGAGAAAATAAATATTTTTCTTTCTGTGAGTCCAAATGTCTAAACACCCAGTAATATCTAAAGTTTACAGAATTTATCTCTTTTTACAAATATTTATGACCTAAGGTTATACTGGTGCCTATTTTCCTGTTGCATCATTAGTCTTTTTTTTACTAATTGGTTGTCATTCTTTATTCATTATAGACATAAGATATTGGTTAATTATGTATATTCTGAAGGCATTAAAATATGTCACCGGCACACTGAATACTTTGAATTAAAGCCATTTGAAAGTTGAGAAACAGCATGCACATGGTCATTGTCTCTGGTGCTGTGTCTTAAAAGGAGGAAATAAAATCCCCATTTGAGAGGTATCTGCCCTACAGAACAATGAAAGCATATTCTCATCATCAGAAATGAGAAGTTAAGATCCAGTGAACTCTGTCCAGACCTTGTTAAAATAACTCTTACTTCCTACACTTCTCACCTCACTCATCGATAGTTCCGTCTCAAAACTTACTACTTCCTTTTTGTCCCATTTAGCATGAGAGTTTAACTCTAAAAGCATTTTTGGGTCTTTTTTTTTTTCCTCTGTAAATATAGTCTCAGGCACCACGTAAAACTTCTATCATATAATCTGTATGGTTTTTTTTTCATTTGTTTGTTTGTTTGATATCAGTTTAATTCTTGGTCTCAGCTGAAAAAATACCCTAAGAGGATAGAAATGACATTTGTACCCTGTACAATGGGTAATCCTGAAAGTGTCTTTTGACTGGCAATTCCTCTTTTTAAAAATAATTATTTAAAAATTTTAAGTCTCTTTAAATTATAATATCAATTTTTTCATCTTCTTCAAGACATCCTTCTGTACCTTGAGGTCATCAAGATATCATATTTTTTAAGGCTATATATTCCATTTTCTCTTCCAGTCATTCCAGTTGGCTTTTGTCTCTTACTTCTCTTAAATTTTTCTTTTAAATGCTGCTAAATTTATGTCTCCAGTCTTGCTACCAACCCTGACCTCTATATGTATATATGCGTGTATATGTATTTACAGTTGCTTAGGTGAGTACATTGCTTGTGCAATTTGTTTTTGTTTTGTTTTGTTTTGTTTTTTGAGAGAGTCCCACTCCATAGTCCAGGCTGGTTCTGAACTCCGTATGTAGCCCTTGGTGGGTTCAAACTCATGGCAGTGCTCCTGGCTCAGCCTCCAGAGTGATGTTTGTACATTTCAGATGTAACAGATTTCAAAGGAAACTCTTGATCCAGACCTGGTTCACCCCTGACTTTCCTATTTCAGTTGTTCAGGCCCCAAGTCAGTCTTGCTCTTTTATTTTCCTAAATTTAATCAGTTAAAATATTTTGCTAATTATCTCTATTAATATTTCCTGAATTCCACTCCTACTGAGTCACTTTCTTGTTATCTCCTTAATCCAAGGTGATCCCATCCTGTCCCTGTATGAATGTGTAGTCTACTGGCCAGTCTTCCTGAAGTTTGATTACTCCTTTCCCCTGGACATGCTTTTCCTAATCTGGAGTGGCCAGATTAATATTTATAAAATGACAAATAGATTATAATTACCTTCAAACTCCTGTCCTCATTTAAAAAAAAAAATTTCCAGTAAATTTTTATGTGGACCATGTTCATCAATTTACTTCTTCATTAGTCTTCTTCTTCCCCATTTTATTGATATGAATATATGCAATACATACTTTTTCCATTGAGCTTCAGTATTTCGTGCACATACATTGTGTCAAAATTACAAACCTTTCCCCTCTCCCTTTGATCTTCCCACACCCTCCTCCTTCCCACTAGTTCCCACTATCCTCCCATTTAGTTCTATGAAATAACAGTGATCTGGGTTTCTCATATGAGTGCTGCCATTCATTATCTAACCTTCTGCATTACTTCATTGAGCATGATGGTGTCAAGTTGCCTCCACTTACCTACAGAAACCTCAAAAATGTCTGTCTTTATAGATGAGTAGTACTCCATTCTGTACATATACCACAATTTGTGTATCCATTGGCCTGTTGAGTATTTTGGTGTCTTCCACATTTTAGCTGTTTTGTGCTGCTATGACCACGGGTATACATGTATCTGTTATATGATGCTTTCAACTCTTTTGAAACTTTTCAGATAAGATATTGGTGGATGGAAGGGTATATTTATTTTATTATTAGTTGTCATACTAGTTTAGATCCCCACCAGCAGTGTAAGAGGATTTCTTTTTCTCCCATAGCCTTTCCAGCATCGATTGCTGTTTGAGTTCTTGATATATGCCATTTTCTCTGGGGTTAGAGGGTATCTTAGTGATGTTTTCATTTGCATTTCTTTAATGTCTAAGGATGTTGAACATCTTTTCATGTTTTTACAGGCCATTTGAACTTCATCTGAGAACTGCCTATTCATTTCTGTTGCCAGTTTTTTAATTGGGTCTCTGATTTTGAGGGGCTTCTCTCTTTTCAGTTTCCTTTATATTTTGGTTATGAGCCTCCTATCTGAGGTATTGGTGGTAAATATTTTTTTCCTGTTCTGTCGGTTCTCTCTTTATTGATAATTCCCTTTGTCATGCAGAAACTTTTTAATTTGAAATGATCTCACTTGTTGATTTTGGAGACTATTTCTTTGGCTTTGAGTGTCTTATCAAGAAAGTTTCTGCCTACATCTATATCTTTTATATTTTTGTCTAATTTGTCTTCCAGAAGATTTAGTGTTTCAATTTTAATATCTAGGCCTTTGATTCACTTTGATTTGATTTCATTGCACAGTGACAGGTGTGTGTCTAGATTCATTCTTCTGCACGTGACTGTCCAATTTTCCCAGCACCATCTTTTTTTCCTCACGTTTTATTGATATGTATATGTGCAAAATTCAAGCACCATTTTTTGAAGAGGCTTTCCTATTTCTAGTGAATGCTTTTGGCTGCTTCATCAAAGATCAGGTAGCTGAGGGTATTTGAGTTGTCTCTGCATCCTCAGTTCTGTTCCACTGGTCAACTTGCCTATTTTTGTCCCAGTCCCATATAGTTTTTATACCTGTCACTTTGTAATATAGCTTGATGTCTGGAATTGTAATGCCTCCTGCCTTCACCTTGTTACTCAGGATTGCTTTGGCTATTCTAGGTCTCCTTTGGTTTTATATGAGTTTAAGGATTGTTTTTTCAAGTTCTGTGAAAAAAGTTGTTGGTATTTCGATAGGAATTACATTGAACTGCATATCAGTTTCGGCAGTATAGTCATTATGATTATATTGATTCTGCCTAACCAAGAACAGGGAATGTCTTTCCATTTCCATTTCTTGAGTATAACACAGTTTTCTTTGAAGAAGTCTTTCACTTCCTTGATTAGGTTTACTCTTAGATATTTAATTTTTTGATGGGCTATTGAGAATGAAATCGTTCTTCTGAGATCTTTCTCAGTAAGGTCATTGTTAGTGGAATTTTTGAGGTCTTCTGTGTAGCTAGACTTATCTATAAATAAGGATAGTTTGACCTCCTTCTTTCTGGTGTTTATTCCCTTTATTTCATTTTCTTGCCTGATTACTATGGCAATGGTTTCAAAGACTGTGTTCAGTAGGACTGGTAAATTTGAACAGCCTTGTTGTGCTAGATCAAGAGATTTACGGGGAAATGCTTTCAATTGCTCCCCATTTACTATGATATTTGTGATAAGTTTGGCATATATAGCTTCTATGAGTTTGAGGTAACGCCCTTCTATGCCTATTTTCTTAATGGTTTTGTATGATTTTGTCAAAGGTCTTTTCTGCATCAGTTGAGATGATCACATGGTTTTTGTTCTTGCTTTTGTTGATGTGGTATATTACATTGATTGATTTATGTGTATATTGAACCATCATTGCATCTCAGGGAAAAGCCCACAGAGACCAAAGTGTATGATCTTTCTAATTACTTGCTGGATCACTTCAGTATCCAGATCTAGCCAACTGGCTTCTTACTGCTCCCCATGCCCACCAACTTGCAGCCACCTCAGACCTTTCCACTTGCTTTCCCTTTCTTTTCCTGTCTCACTCTTTCCTGAAACTATTTGAATGGTGCCTGTCACATTGAGTTCTCAGGAACTATTGATAATTAAATAAGGAAATGAATAGATGAAAAAATGAATGATTGGGTACATGAGCACATTTTGTTGGAAACAAACACCTCTCTGAATGTATCAACCATTTTTTTTGTACTAGTAATTTTTTGTGATTCAAGGTAGGATAAATGTATAAGCAGCTCTGGAAAATATCCTGTTTGATTTTTGAATTAATTCTTTAAATTTCATTCAGTTTCCTTTTCTTCCACAATAGATGATTACTTAATTCAAATTTTGATGATTTGTCTCATGGTTGTATACCAGATTAAAGCAGAAACAAACAAATGCCATTAGTACTCTAAAATTTCTCTTTCATGCAAACATCTTGTGCTGGTCGAAGCTATTTGCATGACTGAGCTATACCTTGGTGTTAGAGTACTTGTCTAGCATGGGCAAGGCCCAGGGTTTGATCTTTAGTATAAGAAAAATCAAAACAATTTTTAAATTTATGGTGACATCTTAGATTAGAAAAGATCTTCAGAAATGATTTGACTTAAACTCCAACTCCTTGCATAAATCTTGCATAACATTTCTGCAGGTAGTTATTCAGAGTTTACTTAAAAAATCTCCTATGATATGGACTTATTGCTTCAAAAGTCAACTGCTTTTTTTCCAGAGATGATCTACCAGAAGCATAGATTAACCTAACTATTTAGAAATGGAAAATGGGTTGGATTTTTATGTTTGAACTGTAATTACATTAGCACACAAAAATAGAAAGTCTATCTTGGGATTCTGAAACATTTCTTATTTAACAAATGGGAAAAAAGTAAATGAGTGGTGAGAACTAAACACTGTGGATGTTTAGATTAATATATATACATATATTTTAATTTTATATTTTCTCTTAGGTTAACTATTGGGTATAACGTGGCAAATCAATGCTCTGGAAGATTCACTTTTGATTTTTATATAAAATAAATATGTTTTCATTAATTTTTAATACTCCCCATTTCTTTTATCATGTAATAAATGCAGTACTCTTTATCATTTTACTCACTATATTATTTTTTGTGTTTAAATTTTTCCCATTTTTATTTATATATGTATCCTTTCCCTCCCCCACACACATATTCAATAAATAATATTTACATTGAACTTGAGTATTTTGTGCACACATATATCCCAGGAAAATAACAAATCCTTCCCCACTCCCTTTCCCACCCTTCCAGACCCATCCCCTCTCCGCTAGTTCCTATTATTCCCCATTTAGGTCTATGACATGACTGTGATCGGGGTTTCTCATAGAGAAACCATTCCATACTTATCCTTCTGTGACTCACTTCACTGAGCATGATGGTCTCAAGTTTTACAGTATGTTCATCAGCACTTCTATTTTCTGAGTGTCTTGTGGGTAAGATCTATGTCTTATCTTCTCTTGTTAGTGTCTAGTAGCAACCTGGAGCATAGTAGGGCTCAAAATATTTTCTAAATGCATGCTTGTGTGCTGTAATAAGACTTCCAATTAGTAAAATAAATAGTTGTTTATTCTATAAAATGCCTCTCTTCTTTTTTTTCTCACTTCAGGCATTCTATAGACCCAAATGGGGGGATGGAGAGAACGTGGGAAGGCCACAAATGTGGATGGAAAGGGAGTGTAATGTTGACGCGTTATATGCATGTACAGAATGCTCAAGCTCACTGTAACCATCATGTATAAACAGTTGTTTGATTTAAGCTTTCTGTTATATTATCTTTTCATTAGTTTGTTCACAAGTTAAAAATCTAGTTGGTTATGAAATATTCATTTTACTTGTGCTTTTAAAATGATTAATATGTATACTTCTATATGTAGAACAGGATTTTTCTTGGCACTGATAACTTTCTACAACAAAATTGGGTGGTGGAATGTTTCTGTGAGTTTTCAGGATAATTGTTTAAGGCCTGAATTTATAAATCACCATTCTTCCACAATTTATTACATGAAATGACTTAGTTGGCAGCAACATGAAACATTAAAAACTGAAGCTCTTTATTGTTTCTCTGGTTTTCAACTGGCCCTCTATAAAAATATACATATTTTGCTAAATACACTTTTATTGTTTTCAATAAATAATTGAATTTGCTCTTTTTAAAAAATAATATCTTTTAAATTTTTCCAACATAAGGGAATAATATAAACATACCTCTACTGTTTGAGGGCACATGCACTCCAGTGCTCTCGAGCACACCCATTCACTGGGACACCTTCCCCTTGAGGCTTGCTCCAAATTGCCAGTCTAATGTTGGTTTTACCGGAAGCAGCCAGGGAGTGCCACGCTTGATGCTTACCTCAGTTATAGAGCTTGATTATAAGGTAGCAGAAAGCACCAAGCCTTTGGGGTAAGCCTTCTCTTATTGCAGTACCAATTAAATAAATTGGTTTGGCTGTCCTTCAGCAATCATAACTTCCATGAATAATTAAGCAGGAAAAGATTCTAAGAGTTTATTTGAAGTAAAGTTTACCAAATCTTTTTTGTGAGTGAGTATTTCATAGAGTTGGTTACAATTCAATTCCTTTTCTTTCAAAACAGATCACTTTAATGTAGATCTCTTCATAGTTTTACAGAAGGAAAAGCATATCATTTTCACCACTGTGCCTGGAACTGGTCCCATACCCAGCGTGGAGTAGCTTTTAGGTAAAAGTGTGGGCACACAATGGTCACATGCACAACCAAGCTCTAGCTGCAGGTAGGAGTCTGTAAAACCTCGACAGCATTCATGATTCAGGCTGTATGGATTGCCATTGTCATGCCCTTAACTTTTAATGGGTTTTATTTAATTTGTACTCTTTGGTGGTGGTATTTGTGTGTGTGTGTGTGTGTGTGTGTGTGTGTGTGTGTGTGTGTATGTGTTTGTGTGAGTCAGATGGACAGACACACCTATCCACCCCCACCAAAGTCCTTTCTCCAAAATGCTTTTACTGATACTAAACTATTTAATTTTCCTTTTTGAAAGCCAATTTTCCCTCTTTTGTTGTTCTTTCACTTTTAATTCATTCATTATGTTTGGCTACTGAAGATCCTATACTCTCAAAAATAATTGTCAGTTGTGGGAAATTGGCAGAGTGAAATTATTCCCAATAATCAAATTTCTAATCCTTAAAATTACTATTGTTCAGTTATTGTTTAGTTTTAAGTGTACCTGAGGAGGTTGTGTAGTTGTATTTTCTTAGCTTCTCTATGGGGAGTTTCTTCTTTATGTAGATGAAAGGTCTTTTTAATAAAAGACAAAATCAAATCTATGTATAATTCTTTTGGTCTTCGTTAAGAACTAAGCATTTTAGCTTTAAAATACCTACAGTTCATCAGAAAGTTCATTTATGAACATATTCTTAAAGCACAATTCCTGTTTCTATAGTCACATTTTTAGTTTTATAACACGTGTCCTATAAATTATTGAATAATCAGGAATTTTAAATAAATGTGACTTTCTTGCAGCACACTCTTCCTTCTACCACTTCTTCTTTCCCTTGTTCCTAAACTTGGCTCGATTATCAACTTCAGTGAGCACCCATGGAGACCCTGAGATTTGTCTAAGTCCCTCCAGTAGATATTGTCAAGGTACTTGTTTTCCTCACTTCTGGCACCTATCACACCTGTAGTAAAATTATTAACTGTTCAACTAGTTCAATAAGTTTTGCCTGTAATCTGCAAAATAGTGAAATTTTGTTGAGAGTATATATAATCCGCAGTAGTAAATAAAGATTAGTGTTTGTTAAATCATACTTATGCAACAGGGTGTTAAAATTAGACATTTTTAGTTTCTACTTTAGCTGTAAGGGTTTGACTTTTTGGACAGGACAGGCACAACTGCTATAGACTTGGCCACAGAGAGCGTTTATTGCCGTGGGTCATTTGGCAGCAGTGGTGCATTCATTGCTCTAGACCCCAGTTTCTTGTCTAATCCAGTCGCGGTAAGCTGTCACTCGAGTGTACACTCCCGGCTTGTTTGGCAGGCCGCACTGATCTCCCCAGCTCACTATCCCGATGAGGAACCAAAGTCGGCGTGAGTCTTCTTGAACTAGCGGGCCACCAGAATCACCCTGAAGGAAACAAAGTGATTGAGTATTTGTGGTATGTAGAAAGAAAAAGAAAGAAAGAAAACCCAAATCTTGAGTCGTTTTCTGTGGTGACAGAAAAAGTCATATCCATTACATCGATAAAGTCAGTCAATCTCCCTTTGAAATAGTTCACCAAAACCTGCAAAAAATACGAAGTCCTTACAGTGCAGAAGCTGTTCCTTCAGGAACTCTGCCTTTGTCCAGACTCTCGTCATCTGGGAAACCTTCTCTGGCCCATCTGCCCCTTTCTTCTTTTCTCTCCACTCTCCTAGTTCTGGGCTGGATTACCCCCTCACTGCACACTCACGTTCTGTGCATGGCTCCTGCCCTGCTTCGGCAGGATTTCCTAAGAATCGTTTGTGGGCCTGGGGAACCTCCCCCACTAGTTAGCTTCTCTGGGTTTA
Organism: Ctenodactylus gundi; assembly: GCA_004027205.1. NCBI lineage: Eukaryota > Metazoa > Chordata > Mammalia > Rodentia > Ctenodactylidae > Ctenodactylus > Ctenodactylus gundi. Next base: position 793,195 of record PVKB01000344.1, read on the forward strand.
TCAGCTGCATGTCTCTCAAACACTCGTTGCAGTTCTGATCCCTACCCCCTCCCTGTCTGTTTCTCCAGCTGTTGTAAGGTTCTGTAGGGACAGGACATTACTATTCTGGATGCTGCTGCAACATAAGCCTCTAGCCCATAGGAGATGCTAAGCAAATGGTAATAATTGGAGGAATGAGAGCGTGGAAGTCTCACTTCTCTACCCCGCATGGCATCTGATGCACATGTCTCTCATTCACCTTTGGTGAATTTACACAACAAGAAGTAGTACACTCCTTATGAGATATTTATCAGCCAAATATCATAAATAGCGAGCAAATGTCAGTACATGTAATGATCTGATTTGGGAGAAAAATTCGCTGCAGCTTACACCCTATACCATGGGATAATTCCGTGGTTTCTGGAGCTGTGTGAGCAGCCTGCGTTTGGATCCCTACTTCCAAACTCTGGACTTCAGTAAGTTATTTAACAATTTGCTGTTCCTTAGTGTTCTTTTCCAGTAAACAATGATTTTGTAGTTAAGTGAGTCAACACACAGAGTTCTTGGAGTACAGGCTGGTACATAGTTATTAATAATAAATGTCAGCTATTATTACCAAGTGTGCATCTAGAAGAGTGAGCTACTCATTTGGCTGCTCGGAGCAGGTGGCTCTTCTGTGCCTTCCGTGCCTGGTGAGGAACACACAGGGGGCTTTTCACAATGAGTGATGGCTTGAGCTGGGCTCAAGGGAAAAGCAGAATTTCTATTCTCAGAAGGCAAGGAATAACATGAAACAGTAAAGCCGGGCTGACATTCAGCTTGGGTGATAGCAGTGATGGAACTCAGGGTCTTTGCCCTGAGATACCTCACCAGCTTCTATTTATTTTCTGTTTTGAGACATATTCTTGCTAAGTTGGGCTTAAATTTATGATTTGTCCACCTCACGCTCCCAGAATACTGGGATTACAGGTGTATGCCTCCGTGCCCAGCTTTGGAATACCTTTTCAGTCACTTGTATGTCCTTAACTAAGTTTTAATCAATGCTGTACAAACTGTTGACTGTTTTCTTGCTTGTTTGTTTGTTTTTCTGCACGGCAGCGCTTGTGAGATTGGCTTCTGAAGTTAAATGTTTCGGAGGCATCTTGTTACTCTGCTTTCTTGTGTTTCTATTACTTTTGTGCTAAGGCTTGGAGATCAGTTAGCATAGAAAAACTGTCCCTACTGAGAGTCCTCTTGTTGGATGATGTCGCCCTGTGATGGGTCTCTGGGAATGGTTGGGTTATGGGATTATACTTCTCATCAGCCTACTCAAGATCTGCTTAGTGTCCAGCTTTCTTTTGGGGACTTGATCCTGAGCACTACACAAAGAGGTCAAAACAAACTTCAATAATATTGATGACCCTGGAGTTGTCAGTGTGGAGATATGTTGATGTGGGGTGATGATAAACTGTCATACAATTTGAAAAGTTGTTACGACTAACATAAAAAGAAACAAGGAGATGAGCAAGGATTCCCCAGTGGAGAGACATCTCTAGGTAGAAGGAATAAAGGGTCGAGTGGTCAATTAACAGCATCTTGAAAACTGAGAAACAAATATTCTCCATCTACATGCAACTCAAAGCTCATAAAAGCACTCCATTTTGGGGGGAAATTTTCACGGATTTGGGTCATTGCACCAGCTGTAAGTACTACTTTATACACCCTTCTGAGGCTGAGAGCACTAGTTCTGAAAGTCAGTAAAATTTGATGCAAAGAATGAACATTATTTCTTTGTATATATTTCACCCAGGAAAACAGCGGTTTCTTCCATAGAAAAGAATGTTTTGTTTGTGATACAATTGTAGCTTTCCTTGTCTAATGGAATTGGAATTTTGACAGGATCAATAACCTTGAATCATTTAATTAAAATTTTAATATTAAAATTTAATTCCAGTTACTGTAAAATGATACTTTCATATTCATATTTTGTTTACTTGTATGTATTTGGTTAAAATTATAGGTTGCATTGAAATAGTTATTTTTCTTTTCATTTTCTTCCATTATACAATTGTCAGAGTACTTGTGATTCATGTAATTATCATTTTACAATTAATTTCTTGTCTTCTAGGTACTTCAAGAATTACTTATATTTCAAATTTAATTATTGTCCATGAAACTTAAATTTTTACTCAATAATTTTTTTATTGTATGGCAGCACATCACAGCACAACCTCTGGGACACAATGAAAGCAGTGTTAAGAGAAAAATTTATTTCCATAAATGCACACTGCAAAAGACCTGAGCAAGGCCAAATAAATAATCTAACCTCACAACTCAAGGCACTAGAAAAAGAAGAAAAAGCCAACCCCAAATCTAACAGAAAACATGAAATTATAAAGATCAGAGCTGAAGTCAATGAAATACAAACTAAAAAAATTACAAAAAATAAATGAAGTAAAAGTTGTTTTTTTTTCCTATTTTGGAAAAGATAAATAAGATAGATAAATCCCTTGCTAAACTCACAAGAAAAAAGGAAAGAGAAAATCTACATCAACACAATCAGGGATGAAAAAAGCAAAATTACAACAGATAATAAGGAAACCCAAAGAATAATAAGAAGTTACTTTGAAAATCTGTACTTACATCAATTAAAAATCTAAAAAAATGGTTGAGTTCCTAAACATATATCACCAAAACTGAATGAAGAAAAATTAAACATTTGAATAGGCCAATATTCACCTATGAAATCGAGGCAGTAATAACACTTTCAGCTAAGAATAGCCTAACCCAGATGAACTCCCAGCAGAATTTTTAAAAATATTTAGAGAAAATTTCGTGCCAATGCTCGCCAAACTTTTTCAAGAAACTGAAAAGGAAAGACAGTTGCCCAACTCATTTCTTGAAGCAAGCATATCTCTAATTCCAAAGTCAAAGCCCCAACAAAAAAGAAAACTATAGGCCAATATTCCTAATGAATATAGATGCAAAAATGTTCAATGAAATCCTTTTGCCAACAGAATGCAGCAAAACATAAAGAAGATTATACACCATTACCAAGTAGGCTTCATTCCAACATGCAGGGATGGTTCAACATACTCAAAGCAATAAATGTAACACACCACATTAACAGATACAAAGATAAAAATCATATGATTATCTCAATAGATACAGAAAAGTATTTGACAAAATCCAACATCGATTAATGATAAAGACTGAAGAAAATAGGCATAGAGAGACCTTACCTCAACGTAATTCAAACTATTTATAACAACTCCTCAGCAAATATAATCCTAAATGGAGAAAGACAAAGCATTCACACTAAATTCAGGAACAAGACAAAGATGCCCACTGTCACCCTTACTACTTAACATAGTGCTTGAAATCTTGGCAAGAGCCATCAGACAAGACCAAGAAATGATAGGAATACGCATCAGAAGGGAAGAAGTAAAGATATCTCTGTTTGCAGGTGACATGATACTCTACAAAGAAGACCCAAAAAATTTTACCCAAAGACTCTTAGAACTAATAAATAAATTCAGCTAAGTAGCTAAATTAGTAATAGTATGTTATTAAATCAGTACCCACAGATCAATAGCATTCCTGTACGCCAATAACAAATCCAAAGAGAAAGAAATCAAGAAAACAACTTCCTACACAATAGCAACCAAAAAATAAAATACTTAGGAATAAACCTCAAAGAAAAGTTCAAAACCCTAATGAAAGAGATTGAAGAGGACTTACAAAATGGAAAGACCGCCTATTTTCTCGGGTAGGAAGAACTAATATTGTCAAAATGGTCATACTCCCAAAGCTACTTTATAGATTCAATGCAATACCAATCAAAACACCAAATATATTCTTCACAAAACTAGAAAAAACAACTTTAAAATTTATGTGGAACTAAAAAGACCCACAATCTCTAAAGCAATTCTGAGTAACAAGGGCAAAGCTGGAGGATTCACAATCCCAGACTTCAAAAAATATGACAAAGCAACAGTGATTAAATCTACATTGTACTGGTTTAGGAACAGACAAGAGGACTGGTGGAACGGAATTGAGGATACTGAAACAAATCCCAAAACATATTCAACTCAGTAGGGCTTGCTAGTAAATGCCTGTGAACTTCTTACATAGTGACACTGAAGGAACTGCCTGGACCTTACCTGGCATGCATCCACATCCCCTGAAGGTAGTCCAGCGCAGAGCATCCCCGATGAGATATCACCATTGTATCTAATTGGTGCATTACAGGCTTCATTGCTTATTATTCTGACTTCCCCTTGTCGCAGCTCAGTAACTGTACTACCTTTTTGGTATAAAAGCAGAAATAAAATGGACTTCAACATTTATAAATTATTGTCTGTTTTCATGTTGAGGAGTAAGTAGACTCCAACCAGTATTCCCTATATCGAGGGAAGCATTCCAAGAGTGTACTCAGATATAAGTTTCTTTCCAGCAAAAATTCCCATAAACAAGGTGGGTAGCTCCTTTAGGTAGAAGAGGTTTTTTTCTTCCTCATTTGCATTGCTTTGTGATGCGGTGATCTTAGAGTTTTAGAAAAAAAAAATAACACACATGTTTTTGCTGTCTTGAAATTCACCAATAGCATTTAAATTATCTACTATTTGTTCAGAGTAGAAAATAACAATTGCTCAACCCTTAATCTAGCAGCAAAAGACAAATTTGTCTGGTTTTCTGGCAAAGAGCTAGTTTACCTAATATGCTTCCTCAAAGTGCACTAACTTTTATTTTCCCACGACTCACTGTTTTATTTTTTCATGACTGATATAAATCTTATTCATTAAGCTAAATCACTTTAGGTAATAGACTACAATAAAACTTTTTTCTGGGAACAGTTTCAGGCTTTATGTAATTCCTTGGACTGGCAATCCACTATAACTATAAAAAGCAAGGGAAGCTGTCAGTGCCTTTCTTCCATTCCCTGGCCAACCCTCTTATTTGCTTAGTGGTTTCTATTACTCATTCATGTTGTCCTCATTGTAATTTCTATTTCCTTCATTCAATGTACAAACATGAGGCATGCTGATGTATTTCTGGGGTTGCAGGCAGGAGACAGTATTTTATTCTATCTGCAGATATCTTGAAGGGCATATGATAGTTGCAGAATTGTTAAATATTTGATGCTGTCATTAGACAATATCTATTCAAGTCTTCAAGTCATCCTTTTCTTTTTCTCTTTTTTGAAAAGCCATTTGAATCTTCCAGAAACTCTGGATTATTAAGGAACTTACACTTTTTTAAAAAAAATACTTTCCTTCTTTCTTATTACTGTGAAAACTGTGAGAATTTGCTGTAGTTTTTGTTGTTGTTTTGTTTTTGTTTTTGTTTTTTACTTTGAAACCTACTCTGCCTCTGTAGTCCAGGCTGGTCGTGAACTCACTGGGTAGCCTATGCTGGCCTCAAACTCATGGCAATCCTCCTTACAGACATGTGCCACCATGCCCAGTTATTATGTGGGATCGAACCTGGGGCCTCACGCTTCCTAGGAAGTGCTCTTCTCACTGAGCTACACCTATTTCCTACACAGTACTGCATATGGATTTCCTGGCTTTGCTGAACAAGTTCAAACTATCCAGAGCTTTCACTGATCAGAGTATAGAATGGTTCTCTCTGGAGAACCTGTCTGCCCTCCCGATGTTTGCAAACTTATAAAGTATGTAATAGCAAATAACAGATTGTATTGTTAATGTTGTTTTGTTTTTCTGGAGCCACTTACCACCATAAGTTAGGGAGCCCCATCCTGTTACGTAAGCAGTAGAGCCAGGTATGATACTGTGGGTGGCCTCTGGGAGACACACTCTGTGGATGTTTCTGGTGAAGCTCACCACTCTGTCAAGTTGCACTGCTGCAATATCATTTTCATGAGTCGCAGCATTGTAATCACTATGGATTGAAATAGTCCTGACTCTTACCCTCAGTTGGGGATTTATGGTGGAAATACCAAAGGTGGCTGTCCATTGTTGAGGATTAGAGTAGCTGAAACAAAATGAAGATATACACTTTAATTGGTGAATTTGTGAGCTCTTTAAATATCTAAAGTTGGTATTTGCCTCCTCTCCCTCCTGGAAACTTCTCATCTGTCGTGTCTTTGCTATATATTCCTACTTTATAAGTTAGTAAATGCATTGAACTCCTTACTGACACATTGAATGGTCATTTGTCTAAAGAAACAGAGACAGATTTTAGAAAACATGCCTTGGAATGACATGCGTCTTGGTGCTTTTCTATTCCAATGAGGATGTTCTAATACTTTGAGGATGACTACATTAGCACAGGTCTTCTCTGTGAGTGCTTCTTTTTCAGTATTTTCTCTTTCACATAACTAAAAAGCTTAAAATAGCAACTATTTTAATTTAAAAGCATTCCTTTTTTTAAAGACAGGGTCTCTTTCTGTATCCCAGGGTGGGATACAGACTCATGGCAATCCTTCTGTCTCAGCCACCCAAGTGCTGAGATTACAGGAGTGCACCACCACACCTGGATTATGTGATGCTGGAGAATTGAACTCGGGTAATTAGCTTAGTGCTTGCTAGGCAAGCGTTTTAACTGCTGAGCCATTCCTCCAGTCCCAAAACGTTCCTTTAAATTCTTTATTTCCCTTTTCTTTTGCTTTGAGAAAGAAGCTCAATTTAAATAATAGCATAAATTGGGGGTATTCTTGTCTTATTAATGGAGGAATGATTTTTATGTGCTAAGTGTTGTGGGCATGTATGTGTGTTTATCTATGTCTATATGGGGAGAGACCACTAACATAATAGCATAGAAAATGGCCATAACTTATGAACCAGAACTTTTTCTCTAAACCCTCAAATCATATACCAAAAGTTAAAGAATAGATGAATGTCATGAAAACACGATTAAACATATTAGAGATAAGTTTGGCCTGTGGATAAGGAACCATAATGAAATTTACAATTTCTAATACCTAAAATTTTTTGTAGAATGTACAAAATGTTTTCAAAGCAGCAATAAGTGAATAGAAAAGCCAACCCAAAATGAGCAAAGTCTAAGAAATTCAAGGAAATGGATGTCTAGCTTTTAATTGAGATATATGAAATAATACACAAGCTCATTATTAATTAAGCAATAAAAATTACAACAGTGAGAATCTAATTTTTATTAATAAGGGTGACAAAAATTAGACCAGAGACATAATATCATAGGTTGGTGAGGAAAGAAATAAGACCTCTTTTTGGTATTAGCAGTGAAGATTCAAACATTTGAAAAGCATTCTGATACATTTATCAGACTGTATATATACTTTTGGGTATGTATCTCAGAAACATTCATGAAAGTTTATGGAAAGACATTGTTATGATTTAGATATAAAATCATATGTTGAAGGCTTGATCCAATGCAGCAATGTTAAGAGATAGAAACTTTTTTAATTGTTTGGATCATAGGGTTCTGACCTCAAAAGACACTGATAGGTGGCTAGTTTGGTAAGTTATTGGGAGGTGATGGAAACTTAGTTGCAGGGGGTGGATTCGCAGGCCCAGGCTCTCGTGGAATCTTGTCTCTAGTCTCTTCCTGTCTTGCTCCTTCCCTCTGCTTCTGCTTGTCACCTGCCCTAAGGTGGGTAGCTTTCCCTGCCAGTTTCAGCCACTTCACAGCATCCAAACAATGGAGCCAAGAGGTTGTGACCTTAAAACTCCAAAGTGAGAACAAAATAAATCTTTTCTTCTTTGATATTCTCAGATATTTTTTCAGAATGCCACAAAATAATAATAACAGAAAATGTGATGATTTGTGTGGGGGTGTTTGTGTGTGTGCACATGTGTGCACACACATTCTTTGTGGAAGTGGGAAGTTAGGGAAATCTGGTTCAATGAAGGAAACATGATGGCTGCTTGTTGTGGATTGTTACGCAGTTGTGACTACAGCTGACCATTTCCACTAAGTGAAACAATAGAGACTTTATGCACAGTGCTACTTTCATAAGTTAAGGCATATATACCTACACAAAAAACAAATCTTCGGATTTTTCAGATATGTGTCTTATTTCTATTTGATGGCACTTGGGTTAGAATACAGGACCTCCTGGGTGCTAGACAAGTGCTCTACCAAATTCAGTAAGAGGTCAGAGAGATTCGGAAAAAGTATTACCATCTCAGAGAGAGCCAGTCAGTACCTTGGGCAGTGGCCATAGCTGAGAAATGCAGGCAGGGTTCGGGAAACAAAAGACTGACTGCTAGTAATTGAAGTTCAAGGTGCAAGTCTTCAGAAATAAATCTGGGTTAATTTAATGCCAGAGGGCTCCGAGTGTGTGACAAATAGGTGGATTCTTGAAAGTGACAAGTTACTGAAAAAGTCAGAGAAGAGAATAGACCTGTCGAGGGGTGCATCCCAGCTCTTCGTCTCTTTGAACAGTTTTTTTGAGTTCAGTTTCCAACAGTTGTGGAGGATGCTCCAACAATAACATAGATCTAAAATTACATTTTTATCATACCGAAGTCTAAATTTCTTCCATTAGAACTAGTGCAAGCTTTTTTCACCAAGGGAATACATTTATGCAAGTTATTTTCTATTGACAAGTCATTATCTTAGTGTGTTAGTGTTTAGTTGCCTCAATTAAGAATACTTTCAAGTTGTTCAAATTTATTTATATTACTCACCATCAATGATCATTGATTTTGTATATTCTAACTTCAACATTAATTAGAGTAAAACTCCCTGGGGGCAAGAGTAATGTTTTGTTTATATCGGTAACTGCTACAATGCATAATTCTGTGCCCATCACAAATATTCAATAATTTTTGGGCAAATAAATTAGTAGCATTGGGAAATCTCTAGGTCAGCCATCAGTCTGCTGATCAACTTCCATAATGTAAAGTGTAGGCCTGCCAGAAAAATTTAATACATGTTCACATTAGCATACTCAAACCTAATAATAACACCCAGAAAATATAATAGCATCTTATCTGATATGAAAAAAATATAGAGTAATAGGGAGGTTCAGCAAATTTTCTGAACTTTCATAGCTAGGACGTAAATTAAACATTCTGACATATAAATCTTCTTTATTTCTCTTGATGGTATATGATTACCTGTACCAACAAATTAGTAAGATAAAAGAAGAAGAAAATAGCTTTGCTTTTTCATGTACAAGAAGAAAAGACTCACTCCTTTTTTGTATTAACCTATTTCTGGCTCAATACAATAATGTGTAATTTTGGAAATAGTCTGTAAAGTCTTCTGGTGCCTATCTGAATTGTTCCCAGCTGAGTGGGTAGCAGCTGTGGCCTCACCTTCTGAAGCAGTGAGCTGCTGTCAGGATCCACGTGTTACTGATCAGGACACCTCCACAGTGGTGGGCACCATTGACTCGTAAGCTGACTTGCCAAGGCCAGTCACCCTCGTCAACTATAGTCCCTCCAATGATTCTTTCCTCAGACAGTGTGATTAGGTCTGGACGGGCCCCACATGCTTAAAAAAAAAAAAGAGTATGAATGTATTGGAAAGATTGCAATTCATTTATGTTTGGGTAATTGTTTTTAAACTTCAACATTTTTGACTCTCATGTTTTTTATGTGTATCTTTCTAGAATATGCTGATCCTACTTCTAACGGTAGTCTGTTGGCCAGAGAAGTAAATTATGGCTATTTTTTTAGCAATTATTTTTCCGTTTTCCCAGCCTATCAGTACTAGGATGATGCGAGAATGGTGATGTTCCCTTTAGGTAACAGTTCTATACTACTTATTATACCTTGTGATCAACCTGAGTCCACAACAAAGCAAGCTGTTCTTGATGCTAAGAAGGACTACATAGAAGGTGTCATGAAACACAACTTACATGTCAACAGAAATGCCACCACAGAACCAGAGAAGCTTCCTAAAACTGTCCCCAAATGCCCATGAGTCCAATCTTGAATACAGAGTAGATGGTACCTCACTGCTACCTCCGTTTTTTCTCTTTTTTTTTCAGGGAAAAATAACTTAGAGATCATTCCATGGTCTCCTGTGATCAGCAGTGTCGTATTCTGATGACTACCCACCCAGGTAAACTCAGAATAACGGCACCAATTGCATGGATACCACCTTGGCAAAAAACACGAAAGACTATAGCTATACCTAAAAATATTGACTCCTTTTGTTTTTAGAACATCATATCTACAAAATAAATTCAAAACTTACCTTGAGTGAAAAAATTTGCTGTGTCCTGGTCAGTAATTGCTAGCATTAAAAACAAAGTGAGAAGATCAGTCAACAGCATACAAGCTGAAAACCATTTCACTTTTATTTCTCAAATTGTAATACTCAGAAAACCAGAATCACTGGGACGGCTTCTAAAATGTGTATTCCTAGACATCACTCCAGATCTGCTGGAAGAGTCTAAGTCAGGTGCCCCAGAAATGTCTATGTTTACAGCTTTGTTCCAGCTTGTTGGCAGGCACACTGCAGCTTGAGCTTAAAGTTTTCATCAAATTTACTTAGAGACTTATTTAATCTCAAATCATTCAGTTTCGTTGGAAGAACAGGGACATAAGGAAGCCATCGGGATCCAGTGTGCTAAGTGTTGTAAGGGAAGTTAAGTTTTTTTTTAAATTCAAATATACCTATAAATTATATATTAGTATATACAGGTATTACTCTACTTGTACTGTTCTATGTGGTACAGATTTAAGAATGGGAAAAACTTAGAGGCCCAGCCTGCCTATTATCAGTAGATAGAATTAATCAAGGAATTAGTCAAATGAATTCAAATTGGAGTAGAAAGAAGATAAAAAGAGAGTAATGTTACCAGAGAGACTCACAGACATTATTGTGAATTAAATAACATTGCGTTTTTATTTTGCAAATTTAAAAGGAAATTTTCAGGCAGACAAGAGGGAAAAAGACATTCGCAGGGAAGGGATAGTGGGCACGGGTGGAGGTTGTTTCGCAGTAAGGTCAGTAGTGCTTGTATTGAGTACTACATGTAGAAGTGATGGGAGAGCTTTGGAAGAAAGCTATGTCATTATCAGATAGTGAAGGTAACTCTGTCCCATTTTAAGGTGTGTACACAGGACGGTTTTCTCTGCATGACCAGTAGTCATCTCCAATTCACAATTCACTACTTACAATTCACTTCCTTCAGGAAATGTGATCATATCCATAGGCACCTAGAAGTTGTTTCAAAATCTCCTTTTCTTACCATTCTCACATCTTACTGGTTTCCAGAATCTGTCACTTCTAACCCCAACTACCCTTTGAGTTAGCCCCATCCTCTAGCTCTTCTGCTGTTATTTTAATTGATCATTTTCTATTTGCACTATTATTATGATGACCTACAAGCTGACTTCTCTTACTACTTTTCCACGTTTTCAGTTTTTCCATCTAGTCTGAACTTACCAACTGAACTTTTCTAAAACTGTAATGTCAGATAATATCATTTCAGGCTTGAAATCTTTAGTGAGAAATCAGCCTTTTTTCATAATATAATTTCACACTTCTCAGGATAGGTTTTTATGGGCTCTGAAAGCTATTTCTGCAAAGTTTTTCTAGTTAGAAGTTTCATAAGATTTGAGGCTCACATTTACTTGAAAGTGTCAGTAGAGCCAAGTCACCTTTTGGGAGCAAGGAGAAATAAAGGTTGATCACAATTCTTCATTCTCTAACAACAAAAAAATGAGGCTTGAATTTCAGTTCTGACTGTGCTCGTGCCCACTCTCTGACTTTGGGCAATCATGTGTATTGAGGTGTCTGTCTTTCCTAAGTGGGGAAGAGTAACAGTATCTGTGGGTATGGTGAATGTAAGGATTAAATAAAGGCCAAAACTACAGGTAAAATTCAAAATTTTAAATGTAAATATTTAAATTTAAATTCATACAGGGTACTTAAAGGTATGCATAAAATATTAAGGACTCCTTAAGTAAGTGCTTTGATGACAGCAACACAAATTCATCATACCAGCAATCCTGTCTTCATTGTTATGGCAAAGCATTGTGTTGACTACAGATCATTTTCTTTATTTCACCTCATCCTTCTCTGGCAATTTACTACCTGTCATCCCAAAATATGAGGATCCTACTCAGATCTCCAAGTCAAAATCCATCCGTCTTTCTTTTACTGAGACATCCCAACCACTTTGATCTTACTTCTCCTGGATTCCGTCCGTGATCCTTCACACCAGGACCTTGATTATATGTGTTCTCTTGATTGTAAAGGTGGCTATCTTGACTACTAAGTGGAGTTGGGATTATTCTTGCTTCAACTAGATTATAAATTTCTGGATGGTGGAAACCAGCATTGAATCCCTTCATTGTCTAATTCAATGCTAAATCCATAAGAAGCATTTGAGAAGAGCTTTTCGAAGAATTCTTTAATGAATGAATTGAGAAAAGGTAATACTCAATTCCTTGTGCATCAGTGAGTCAGGACACAGCTGGGACATGGAGATAAGGCAGTGTCTTGGGGGACTTCCCATGCTAAGCATTATCTTTTTAGTTGCAAGGGGAAGAGAAGTGAATCCAAGGTGGTAGATAGAAGTCCACAACTTTGTGTGTCTAATGTGGTGATTGTTTACAAAAAAAGGAGAGTATATTCCAATTCCAATATTTTAACATCTAATATTGCTGAAGGAATTCTATACTAATCCAGTGTGGGAGTCCCAGGGATCATTTTAATCTTATACTCATTATGAGGTACTTATGGCTTCTTAAGCTAGCTTACTATGGCAAAGTTGAAAGAGTGACCTTTCTCTCAGTTGTGCAGGCATTATTTTTCAAGTGTATTTCATGTACTATAATAGATCGTGGATGGTAGAATTATGGTAGGAGTAACAAGGCAGAGTGGTTCCTGCCTTCAGGAAGCTTACAGAATAGGAAGGAGATAAGTACTACACAATTTTTTTTTTATTTCTAGTTGTGATAAAAGTTAAGGAAAAGGAAGAAATCTATGAGATGGTTCTTTCATCTGAAACATCTATATATTCTTCCTACAGAAGGTCGACAAACCAAACATTTGAAATCACATCCCTCATAAAGAATGTTGGAGGGATGCTTAATAATGAAGTTTAGCAAATACAAAATTTACTACATGGATGCTAAAGTAGCCTTTAAATTTTAGAAATTGCTTATGAATAAAAAAAATCTAGGAAAATTTATATGGTAATCCACAAAGATTCCTAGAATGTTTTAGATCATCCCAGTTCAAATAGCTATTATCAAAAACAATAAATGTTGGTGAGAATATAGAGCAAACAGAACTCTCATACACGCTGGAGGAAATGTAAGTTAGTCTAGCCGTATGGTAAACAGTCTTTAGGTGGCTCAAAAAAATTAAAAATAGAAACTGCCATCGGATTGGCCTTTTCTACTACCTGCTATACACCCAAGGGAATTGAAATCAGTTTATAAAGACATGCCCTCATCTCATGTTCACTGTAGCACTATGAACAATAGCCAAAATGTACAATCAGCCTAGATGTTCATTGTTGGATGCATGTGAAAATATGATATGTAAACACAATGGAATATTATAAGTATAAATTAGAAAAGCGCAAAGAATATAGGGCGTGGAGGAATGGAGAGATGATGAATAATGTGTTGGGGGAGGAGTTGAACAGGAGCAGTAATTTCTAGTGTCTATAGCACAGTACCCTAACTATGACTGATAACAGTATCTATTTCAAAATAAAAAGTAGAAGAGATTAAAATTCTCTTAACAGAGAGAAATACTGTTTGAGGTGATAGATATACACCAATTCTGATCCAGTCATTACATATGTATAAATATATTGAAATGCTACTGCACTCCATAAATATGTTCAATTACTAAGTGTTAATGCAAATAAAATACATTAAATTACATTTTCACATTGTCTTCATGCATGCCTCAGATACTAGGACAGGAATTTTTATTTCTAGTTTACAAAAAAGCAAATTGAAACCAAAAATAGTCTTAGAGTCTGACCTGTAAAATTGCCGATGTTGTATAATTTCCTTAAGGGACCAACCTAAGCAATTGCATGAAGAAAGTGGTTTTTGCATACCTACTGAGTTTGCTTTTTCATTTTACTGGAAGTATGGGAATTGAAAATGACTTTTTGGAACAAATTAGAATGAATTGTTCTTGTGTGGACCTTGAAGTTAGATCTCCTGTGTTGAAATTATTCCATTTTTAAAAAATGGTATCTTTAAAATAAATATACCTATTGAAAAGCAAAAAAGAAAATATATCCTCAGACATTTTGCATTAAAGAACTATATGTAATATGTATCTTTGAAATATTTTATTTTATAATAGTTACTTTTAGAATATTTTGTTTAGTTAAAGTTCCTATACAGAAAAGCCAGTCTCTCATTTCATTATGATGTGAATTTGAATTAGTAAGTTTGAGAGATATATTGAAGTAAAATGATATACAAAAAGTGGTACTTGCTTGTTATCTCAGTTGAAGGGTTTATTTCCAAGTTTCCCGAGTTATTCAACATTTGTTGTAAAATAGACTGAACTCTGCCTTTCATGGATTCTCCATTGTTACGATTACTGAATCGAAATTTCATGACAATGTCAGCCACCACATTGTTACCCTCTTGCCTGTAAATCACAAGTATATTTTAAAAATGAATAATTATGAAAATTTTCCATTGTTTATATGCTTTTTTGATTAAACATTTATTTTTATAAATTTATTTCAGGGATTCACTTTGAGGACAAATTTGGGCAGTAGAGTTTGCCTGAGTAATGACCTACAGCGATGTTATGTCCAAGTTTGATTTCAATGCACAGTACACTGTACTTACCGTACCATATACCTGAGTTTGAAGTCAGCATGCCACAAATTTTTTCTGTGTGACTTTTAGAAAGTTATTTTACTTTCTCAATGTTTCTGTATCTAAGACTCTTCACATGTAAAATGGGGTGCTATGAAGACTACGTGAATGAACGTAAGTAAACCATTTAGGAAAGTGCACGGCACGCAGTAAGCATGCACACTAGCTATTGTTAAGCCTCACCTCTTAGAAAAATCTTCATCTCCTTAAACAATAAGATGATGAAAATCCAAATTTATATATTTGAAACTCATGTTGATTTTCTGGTACCTAGAACCATTCATCTGGCTACAACCACAAATTTTAACTTTTGTAACTGCTTCTCAGTTTGTATCCCACTTCAGTTAGCCACGGGTACTCTAGTCCTGACAAGGAACCTTGCTGACATTCTAGTTTTCTGTAGCAGATAAATTCCGGTTTCTTCCCTGTTAATTATTCTATCAGTCACCACATCCACTTGATGTTGGCTATCCTCTTTCTGAAAAAGTACATTGGGCAAACTTAGTTTTGTGCTGTCATAGTCTCTTATCATTTCAATTCCTAGTTCTGTTTTAATATTCATTCTAAATGCTAAGTTAACATTTACTTAACAAGCATCAAATAAGTACTTTTTGCGCTACGCACTTCCAGTAATTAATTAGCTGTGACCAGTTCACAGTTGCTTTTCTCGTGGATCTTGTGGTTAAGATAGAGAAGCAAAGTCTGAATAAATTATAATTGCAACTACAATTTCTAGGTTGTAACAACAGGAACATCTTAACTTCTTAAAATAGGAAACTTTTCATATAAAACAACCAGAACTGCTAGGTAAAATGTTATAAATGTCATTTGAAATACAAAGCTAAGCTGACAAAAGTGAGAAAAATTCCTAATGACCAAAAATAAAAAATGTGAATATTAGATGAAAATACACTGAAATATTCAACAGGCTTGTGTTTGGCAATTTCATACAAACTGGAGATGAAGCCTTGGGCTAATGCAAAATGTGGAGTTGGGCATGAAGTTTTGGATTAAGGCCACAAGTCTCAAAAAACTAAGCCCCAAGTGAAAGTAAGTGTTAAAAGAGTTTCCCATTATCTGATAAAAAGTTTATCTTCAAAATTGAGTTCTCTATAGGAAAAAGATGTCTTTCCTGAGGATTCACAATCAGTTGAGTGCTGAATGTCCCTTTTCTTCAGAAAGAGCAGGTAGAAAACCTTTTTCTCAATGTAATTCTTGTCTGATCTTTTGGTGTTATCACACCTTAAATTGTCTTTCAGTCCCAGGTATGGAAGAATTTAAGTCAGTATGTGGGAACTCTGGAAAGATGTAGACTCCAGAATAAGTTTATCATAAGGGGAACATCAGACCTGTTTCTTTCTTTCTCTTCTTGAAATTTTGTAAAACGATATCTTATGGTGCTGCTTTTTGCCAGCACTGGAAGTATTTGTGTGTTTGTAAGGACTCACAAGTGCTGGTTACTGATTTTACCTCTGTCATACCCTGTCAAGCCACATTACATTCTCCAGGGCCAAGGTTGTTTCATAGGGTTCAGTTGGTGTTTCTGTTAGTTCATTAATTGGATTCAGTCCCTCTGTGTCTTCTTTCACTTTTTATATTCCTTCTGTATCTCTTCTTTTCTCCCTCTATAATACTCTCCCAAATCTCCCTCCCTCCTTCCTTTGCTATGTATAAGTACCATCATTAAAATCTATTTTTTCTTTGCCCTGGAGTGTATGTGTGGGGTGTATATTTATATGACTGCTAATTATTGCCTCGGTGTCTACAGTGTCTGACTTGATTTGTCAGGTTCTGCTTCACCAGGGCTGGGGTCTTGCCTCTCCTATGAGTTTCTGCTAGCTTATTGCTTGGATCCAATGTCCACATACCTTCTCTCACTTTCCATTCGTATTCCCTTCCTCTTGCTCTTTCTTTCTGTTCTTTGACATAACCTCTCAACATTCCTATCCTACCCCCTTTCTGGGTATAAAAATATTATCATCAAAACATTTTTGTTCTTTTTTCCTTTGTTCTTTTAAAGATATTTCTCTTTTATTTTTTCTCATTTTTTTGTTTTCTTCTATTTCCTCGTATCTCCCTACTTTGTCCTTATTTGTTACCATTTCTTTGTCTCCTTCATTTATTAAAAGAATGGATAACTATGAAAACAAGTTTTAAACTATGCATTGATATCTGGTTGGCTCTTTGAATGCTTGTGTACTTGTATTTCTCTCTCCATATGCAGCGCTGGAATTTAGACTTGGCACTTTGAATAGGTTGAGTGGGCGCCAGCATGCTGAATCAGAGTCAAAGCCTACTGCTGAAAAGATAACCACAGCAGTGGCAGAGCTGTCTGTCTCAACTGATCTGTGAACTTCAACACAAAAAGCATAAGAGTCATGATCAAACAAGACAAAAAGATGTCTCCAGAAGTTCGTAACTCCCCAAACCCAGATTCCACAGGCACTGAAGTGAACAAAGTTCCCGACAAAGAATTTTAAAATGCTAATAGTTGAAATTATTACAGAGATTTAAGGAAAGAAAAATAGGCAGTAAAATGAATCAATCACTGAGACGATCAATAATCTTAAAGAAGATACACATCTGCAACTAAGATGGTAAACTCAGAAAGACAACACAAGATACTAAAGATTACTTGAATAAAAAGATAGAGGTTATGAAAAGGAACAAAAGAGAACTTCCTAAAATGAAGAACTCAGTGTAAGTCTTGATAACAGTAAAGGATATCAGAACGTGAAGATGAAGCGGCATATATCAAGAACTTGAAGAGCAATCAATGTTGCCCAAGTTGGGGGGAAAAAATCAATCCTTTTACATTGCTGGTGAGACTGTAAACTGGTGCAACCACTGTGGAAAGCAGTATAAAGAATCCTTAAAAGGCTGAAAATATATATCCCATTTAATCCAGCAAAACATCTGGATATATTCACAAAGAGTTAAAATTGACGTATAACAGAAATGCAACTGAAATGAATAGGCAGTTTTCAAATGAAGAAATTCAAATGGCCAGCAAATGCATAAAAAGATGCTTAACATCCATAGCCATTAGAGAAATGCAAACCAAAACAATACTAAAATGCCATCTTACCCAAGGGAGAATGGCATATATCTAGAAGTTGAAGAGCAATCAATGCTGCTCATTTGTTGATCCTGGCAGCTGCTTTTTTTCATCAGGTGTCCAAAAACAATCCTAAAATTTATACGGATCCAAAAACATACTGTCCTTTAAAAATTGATGGAGAAATGAACCTCTCCCACAGTAGGAGTAAGCTAAGTAAATTCATGACCACCAAGCCAACACTGCAGAAAATGCCTAGTGAATCCTAAACAGAGACAAGGAAGACAACAAAATTTACAAGCTCAAAGGAAAGAGCAAATGTCAGTAAGAGAGTAGTTAAACAAGCACAAAAAAGAGAGAGAGAATAATCAAGCACAGGAAGGAAAAATTTAATGGAAGAAACCCAATCAAAAAGATGGGGAAAGGTACAGAATAAACATTTCTCAAAAGGAGCTCAAATGACCAATTTAAAAATGTTCTTCATCTTCAGCCATAATGGAATTCCAAATTTAAGCAACTCTGAGTGTCTATCTTATTTATTGTTAGTGAGAGTTTAAACCAGGATGGGCATGGAACTTAATATGGAGCTTCTTCAAAACACTAAAAGTAGAAATTCCATCATCTAAATAAATTTCTTCTGGGTATATTTACAAGAGTTAAATGTATAATACTAAAGTGATACATGCATGCCTACGTTTATAACAGAACAGTTCAGAACAGCTAAACTCTGGAAAAAGCCCAGATGCCTGTAAACACATGAACAGATGAGGAAAATGTGGTGTATGTACACAATGGCATGTTACTCAGTTGTAAACACATGAACAGATGAAGAAAATGTGGTGTATGTACACAATGGCATGTTACTCAGTTGTAAACACATGAACAGATGAAGAAAATGTGGTGTATGTACACAATGGCATGTTACTCAGTTGTAATGTGGTGTATGTACACAATGGCATGTTACTCAGTTGGGATCGATCATGCCATTTGAAGAAAATGGATGGCACTTGCATCATAATACTATGCAAAATAAGCCAGACCCAAAAATCTTATCATTTATTTTAAATGACAAATCAAAAATATAAACAGAAATTAATAAAATAAAAAGGGTAGGAAACAAAAAAGCAAGGCAGACTTTCATTTAGATTTTTATTAGTATTAGAAGCTTGTATATAATCATTACATTCATTCTGGGGAATGGGTGCATATACTTAGCACATCTTGATTATTTTTTAATTCCCCTTCCCCTGTCTGTCTGTCTTCTCCCCGTGTTCCTACACCCCCTTTCCATCTGCACAATGTCTACCCTCCTGTCCCCTATCATTTCCCTTTTATTTTGCTCCTAAAATTACTTATATTTCGGGTTTGTCATATAGGAGAAACCAAGTGATACTTAACTTTCTGTGCCTGATTTTTTTTAGCTTAGCGTTAGTATCTCAAAGTGCATCTGGTTTTGTGCAAATTTATTCTTCTTTATTACTGATGAGTTCTCCATTATGTGCACATACCATATTTTCTTTATCAATTCATCTGTTATAGAGCACATAGACCTCTTTCAACATTACTTGTTATAAATTGTGCTGCTATAAATATGAACAGGAATGGGCCACTATAATATGATC
This sequence comes from Ctenodactylus gundi, assembly GCA_004027205.1. Taxonomy (NCBI): domain Eukaryota; kingdom Metazoa; phylum Chordata; class Mammalia; order Rodentia; family Ctenodactylidae; genus Ctenodactylus; species Ctenodactylus gundi. The sequence continues at coordinate 812,610 of PVKB01000344.1, forward strand.
TCTTAGCTTCTTCAAGAAGATATGCATATTTCAAAAGTGGTAGATCTGGGTAAAATAGAATTTTACTACTTTTACTTTTTTGAAGACTCTGATTTCCATAGTTGTGATAGTTTACATTCTCACCAACAAGGTGAAAGAGTTTCTTTTCCCTATATCCTCATCAACATTTGTTTTTTGAGTTATTGATGATAGCCATACTTTCTGGTAGAATATGGATTTTTCTTGTTGTTTTTGTTTGCATTTCTTTAATGGACAAAGATGCCAAACATTTTTTCATATACTTACTGGCCATTTATACTTCCTTTGAGAAATGACTATTCACTTTAATTGCTCATTTGGGAGTGTATATTTGGAGTTCATTAAATTTTAGATATTTATCTTCTACCACACAAAGAGGTGACCTCTTTTTTTTCTCAATCTGTAGGTTGTTTTTTTTTTTTTTTTTTTTTTACTCTGCTGGTTTTCTTTTGTTGTGTAAATGCTTTCATTTGATATAATCCCTTATGTAGATTCTTGGTGTTATTTCTAGTGCAATTGGGATTTTGTTCAGAAAGTCCAGAAGGCTGAATTTTGGAAATGGGGCGGGGATCAGGAAGTACATTGTGAAGGGGCAGAAGATAATCAAAAGAGATGTATGTATCAACATGCCAAAATGGACAGCACTGTTCTGTATGGCAAACTTACAGTATATGAGGTTTTCAGAAGATAAGATTATGTGTTGGTGGTGTGCAGAGCCATGTCCAGAAATGAAAGCAGATGGGCCTAGAGAGATTGTTTTGAGACTCGTGTGCTTATGGGTTCCAGTGAGGAAGCCGCCGGAAGAGAGAACATGAACTGAGACAATGAGACAACCCCGGGGCCACAGGAAAATATACTCAACAACGTTTGAGGAGTGACCAGAGAAGGAATAAGAGCTAGCAGAGGAAAGTGAAGAGGAGAGAGAGGACAACAGGAAAGTCAGTTCCGCATGGGATTAGAAGAACCAAAGGATGATTCAGTGTCACAGGCAGCCAACCGCGGCAAAGGCTGTTGAGAAGTCTAAGAGGAGGACTAACAACTAATGTGCTTTCCGTGAATTTTGTGACTAGGTTGACAGGACCAAAAAAAGTTTGTATTTTTGTGATCTGGTCAGTGGACAGAAGGAAGAAACTGAAGATGGCTCCATTAGACCTACAAGGTTTGAAAACTTAGCCAATTGAGGATTTTAGCTTGTACTGTACAGAAGATTTAGGGGGAAGTGCTAATGGTAGTGTAGACTGTAATTACTAAAATGTGCTTTGGAAAATATCTTTCCCACAGACTCTATTCTCTCACCAAAGTCCTCGGCAAAACTTGTTTGACCAGAGCATAGTGCTTACTTTTTAGGATGCTAGTTCTTGAGAAAGAATTAGTATAATTGTTCACCCTAACAAATTTTCTTTGCATCCTGTTGAGTAATGTGGGCATTTAAGACTTTGTGGGAGGATCAGTCAAGGTGACTGTTTTGATCAGGCCTTTCAGCACATCGCACGAACAGGTACACATTTAACTAAGGCAGGAATGGCAAATAATGAGCATGCATGCTGCTATTCCTCCTGTGATTAGTCCATGATGAGCATATTATGGTGTTGGCCACAATATACTTTTATTATAGCATGCCAGGTAAATGAAGCAAAAAAAAAAGCTACTTCTGATGCTGGTTGCAGTGTCCTATTTGTGGGTGAATACCCCAGGGCCCAGCACTGTGCGACTTCCGAAGGCACCGCTGACATGTGCGAGGGTGGTGCCTGCTGGGCTTACGCTACAGTAAGAGGCTCTCTTTTTCTAACTTCACCCCAGCTTTCTCTCCACCCTTTCTTTCCTAATTATGAACTGAAGTTATATGATTATATAATAGTAGCTAAGTAAATCACACTTGACATTTTTGTTATTATTTTTAGGCTCCCCAGGATTCTATTTTCATAGCATTGCAAATCACATGAGCATGTCATTTATTATCCCCGCTGTGAGCAGAAGTCAAATGTACCAGTTGTGCGTAAGCTTCCACAGGTTTGGATAGTTTCACTCACCTCAGGGTCACAACGCGAGCTCTAATGAACTGATTTCTTAAACTTGATTCTTGGAATGTGTTAGTAATCTGCAAGAAGACAAAAAACTTCTTTGTAATTGTATTTTTTACCTTTCCTTTCTCCCAACCTCATGATATGGGATTTATGCCAAGAGGAAATAGAGACTTATATCTGCAGTATTGCTCAGTGCAGTTCCATCAGACAGGATTGATTTTGGCAGGTAATGTAATTGATACAGAGCCTATTGCTTTATCTATGAAGAAGAGTTAATACTGATCACATGCATCTTTATTAAAGGCCATTCTGATTACATCAAATGTTCTGCTGTTTGAAAGCTGTGTTGTATGGTTGGCTGGCTACTGCTGAGAGGTTTGGAACAAGAGGCAGATTAACATTAGGGAAGTCCACTCGCACAACTCAGCCCGTGATTCCTGTCCGCTTCTTGAAGCCAAGCAGGTTAAAAGCAGAAACAATGAAAGGCCTGAGGGAAAGACACAGAGAGCAGTCTTTTCCTTGCTATTTATTTATTTATATGTTTGTTTATTTTTTTGTGACAGGGCCTTGCTCTGCAGTCCATCTTGGTCCTGAGCTCACTCCTGAACCCCAGGCTGACCTCAGACTCTCAGCAATCCTTCTGTCTTAGCTGGGATTACAGGGGTGCACCACCATGCTCAGCTTTATGTGGTGCTGGGACATCGAACTCAGGGCCTTGAGCTTGCTAGGCAAGCTCTTTAATAACTGAGCTATTCTTCCAACCCCTTCTTGCTATTTTTAATTCATGCCTAATCACCAGAAATTACTTTCAGTATTGGTCACTCACATCTTGACATAAGTGTGACTTCCCCTGCGTCACCACAGACTGTCAGCAAGCGTTTTGTCTTGGAGCATGTGGGTGAGCCTCACAGTTACCACAGAAGGTGTCTGTGACTGACGTGGTGCTTTGATGCAGGTGACATGTGTTGTGGTTTCGTGACAAAGTGGGTTGCGCCGGCTTGTACTGTAAGGTGCAGCCACACAGACGCGGGTGCGGAAATGGGAAGGTGGGAGAGTTAATAGAGTGCTTACAGTTAGCCAGGCATCAAGACAAACTTGCCTCGAGACTGTAAGTTCATGCAAAGCTTATTATATATATATATATATCTCACAATGTAGCTTACTTTTTGGATATCTATTTCTATAGGCTGATTGATATCTGACTAGCCAGTTTTTTTAAACTACATTTTTTCTCTCAGAAAGGAATTAAATATTCCCAATAATAAAAATATTCTTGCTTTTATGAAAATTCAAAAATTATTATCCAGTATGCATACACAAACATAAAAGATGAGGCCCGTGGGTGATATTCTATATTTCATATAATGAGCAAAAATATCAATATTGACTCTTTTAAAGAACCTATGAAGTGGTAGGAAATCACTGAGCAGATGCCCTAAGAATATTTCAACAGGATAGTCAAAAGGCAACTGACGACACAGACTTGGGCTACTGTAGCTTGCTATGAGGGTGTCAGTCTTTTAGTTTTTCTATCTGTAAATGCAGTGAGTTGAAAGTGTGCTAGATACTTTATCTGTAAACACTTGATGAGTACAATTCACAGACTCTAAACCTCATTTTTTAGCGAGCTTTATGTTGAATCTTTGGGCATTTTACTCCTGTCCAGAATTAATAATCTGCTCATAGGAGTTTACCTTCACGTGCACTTAATTTTGTGATTTGTATTGTTAACTTTTTAATACAGTGGGAAAAAAGTAAACAATAAAAAAGAAGTATTTTATATTTTCTCCCTGATAGAAGGCATAATTACATAAGTTTGAAGTGAGTTATGGGTTTAAATTCCAATGATCAATATTAGTAAATCTGGTAACAAGACAGATCACATAAAAATAAAGCATTACATATAAAATATCGGTAATTGTTGCATATTATTAGAGGGAAAATATCTTGTTAGTTGCCTGTGGATGTATTAAATCTCTATAAATCACTTCTTGGTGCCTTATTAATCAATGTTTTAACTATTCATATTCTTAAGAACTGAATAATATGTTTTGTGATTTTATTTAATATCTATTTATAATATTCTTTTCTCTTTTTAAACTTTTTCCCCACTATTTTTATTAATATACAAATGTAATACATAGTATTTACAATGAATTTGGGTGTTTCATACATCTATGTATCACATCAACTTCACAATCCCATCCCATCTTCTACCCTCCCACGCACTCCCTGTCCCTTCCCCTGGCTCTGGCTATCATTTCATATGGTTCCAAAGAATGTCTGTATTCTGGGTTGTCCAAGTCTGAGAAACCATATGGTATGTAACATATTAATCTTCTGTGCCTAAGTCATTTCACTCAAGTCACCACTCTACCCCAGGTTCCTATTCCTCTAACGGGTTCGCAATAGTCAAATCTTGATATCTCCTCTCTGAATCGAACCAATGCCTTCATTCGGATATTCACCAAAAGTTTTTTTTTTCCATATTTTCCTACATCTTTGTTACTAATGTTAAACCTGACCTTACCCACCAGTTCACACTAGAAAATAATTATAAGCATGTAGTTCAAAAGGATAGTTAATTTGGGAAAGAAGAAAAAATAATAAATAAATAAAATTCAATTGACTTAGCTGAATACTGGAAGGTGCATATTTGTACATTCACAAGGTTATGTTTACATCAAACAGTTTCCTTAGGATAAACTTTCATTAGTGACCTAATAAGTGAATTGCTACAACAAGACAAAGTTAAAACTATATCACATTGCTACATTCAATGAACTTAAGTCTATACCACATAAATATACTTAAAGCGACAGACATGTAGGCAAATCTAGTTATTTCTTAATTCCCTAAGTTTCATATCTTATTTACTTATATTTCACTGATTACCAAGATACTTTTTTCTCAGCTCATTCTCCTCTAGCTATTGTCACTTTTTCTCTGGGGTCATTGGTGTCGCTGGCCTCCCTTTCACTGTCCAGGTTTCCTTTAAGTATTTTCTGCAATACTGGCTCAGTGGCTACAAATTCCTTTAAGCTGTCTCTGTCATGGAAAGTTTTAAGTTCTCCTTTTAAGTTAAAAGATAATTTTGCTGTATATAGCAGTTTTGGTTGGCATCTATGTTTTTTTAGTGCTTGGATGATATTGCTCCCCGATTTTCTTGCTTTTAGAGTTTGGATTGAAAAATCTGCCGTTATCCAGATGGGTTTATCTTTGTAGGTCACCTTCTGTTTTTCTCTTACGGCTTTTAGTATTTTCTCTTTGTGTTGGGTTTCTAGAATTTTAATTATGATGTGTCGTGATGAGGGTCTCTTCTGATCAAAGTTGTTTGGTGTTCTATATGCCTGCAAAAGTTCCATGTTCATTTCTCTTCTTAGATTTGGGAAATTTTCTTCCATTATTTCGTTAAACATGTCCTTTAAGTCTTTTGTTTTGTCCTCAGTCTTCTCGATTCCCATAATTCTGAGGTTATTTCTCCTTGAATCATCTATCAGACATTGTAATGACTCACTTTCTTTATTTATTTGTATTCTTCATGGCCTGTATGTTGCAGCTTAGTCACTTTATTTTCTAGGTCTGACATACTATTCTGAAGTTGTTTAAAGTGGCTGCTTATTATTACCTGTGTGTTCTTCATTTCCTGAATATCTGCATTCAATTTTTCTATATCTCTGTTGTGTTCTTCTTTAATTTCTTCTTTTGTCTTCATTATCTTCTGGTATATTTCTTCTTTGGTCTCCTCTAGTGGCTTTTCAAGGCTTGCTTTTTGCTTATCTATGTATTGGTGTAGCTCTTCTGCTGTCTGTTTAATTTCCTGCTTTAATTCCCATTTTAATTCACTGAATTTCTGGCCCCAGAAGTTGCCATCATTTTTGCCATATTCATCTTTATTTACCCTGACTTCATCTCCTGAGGTGTCAGGTCTTTTTGTAGGAGATGTGTGCCTGCACTTCCCCAATTTTTCTTTGGTCTCCTCTAATTCCTTTTCAAGGCTTGCTTTATGCTTAGCTAAGTGTTCTTGTAGTTCTTGTGCTGTCTGATTTATTTCCTTCTTTGCTTCCCGGTTTAACTCCTCCTTTAATTCCTGTTTTAATTCACTGACTATCTGGGCCCAGAGGTTACCATCATTTTTGTCCTTTTCTTTGGGTTCTGCAATTTCAGCACCCCTTGCACCCTCCCCTGGGGAATCAGATCTTTTTGTATAAGATTTGTTACCACATTTCCCCATGGT
>PVKB01000345.1:0-301620 GCA_004027205.1 Ctenodactylus gundi
AGCTACACCAATACATAGATAAGCAAAAAGCAAGCCTTGAAAAGCAACTAGAGGAGACCAGAGAAGAAATATACCAGAAGATAATGAAGACAAAAGAAGAAATTAGAGAAGAACACAACAGAGATATAGAAAAATTGAATGCAGATATTCAGGAAATGAAAAACACACAGGAAATAATAAGCAACCACTTTAAACAACTTCAGAATAGAATGTCAGACCTAGAAAATAAAGTGACTAAGCTGCAACATACAGGCCATGAAGAATACAAAGTAAAGAAAGAAAGCGAATCATTACAACAGCTGATAGATGATTCAAGGAGAAATAACCTCAGAATTATGGGAATCGAGGATAAGACTGAGGACAAAACAAAAGGCTTAAAGGACACGTTTAGTGAAATAATGGTAGAAAATTTCCCAAATCTAAGAAATGAACATGGAACTTTTGCAGGTATATAGAACACCAAACAACTTTGAATAGAAGAGATCCTCATCACGACAAATCATAATTAAAATTCTAGAAATCCAACACAAAGAGAAAATACTAAAAGCGGTAAGAGAAAAACAGAAGGTGACCTACAAAGATAAACCCATCAGGATAGCAGCAGATTTTTCAATCCAAACACTAAAAGCCAGGACATCATGGAGCAATGTCATCCAAGCACTAAAAGAACATAAATGACAACCAAGACTGCTATATCCACCAAAATTATCTTTTAATTTAAAGGGAGAAAGAACTTAAAACTTTCCATGACAGAGACAGCTTAAAGGAATTTGCAGCCACTGAGCCAGTATTGCCGAAAATACTTAAAGGAAACTTGGAAAGTGAAAGGGAGACCAGCGACACCAATGACCCCAGAGAAAAAGTGGCAACAGCTAAAGGAGAAGGAGCTGAGAAAAAAGTAGGTTAGTAATCAGTGAAATATGAGTAAATAAGATATGAAAGTTAGGAAATTCTGAAATAACTAGATTTGCCTTCATGTCTGTCGCTTTAAGTATATTTATGGGGTATAGATTTAAGTTCATTTAATGCAGCAATGTGATATAGTTTTAACTTTGTTTTGTTGCAACAATTCACTTATCAGGTCACTAATGAAAGTTTATCCTAAGGAAACTGATTGATGTAAAGATAACCTTGTGAATGTACAATGTGAATGCACCTTCCAGTATTCAGCTAAGACAATTGAAATTTATTTATTTATTATTGTTCTTCTTTCCCAAATTAACTATCCTTTTGAACTACATGCTTATAATTATTTTCTAGTGTGAACTGGTGGGTAAGGCCAGGTTTAATAATAACAACAAAGATGTAGGAAAATAGGGAAAAAAAACTTTTGGTGAATATCCCAATGAAGGAATTGGTTGGATTCAGAGAGGAGATATCAAGATTGGACTACTGCGAACCCATTAGAGGAATAGGAAGCTGAGGTAGAGTGGTGACTTGAGTGAAATGACTTAGGCGCGGAAGATTAATATGTTAAACACCGTATGGTTTCTCAGACTTGGAAAACCCAGAACACAGACATTCTTTGGAACCATATGAAGTGATAGCCGGAGCCGGGGAAAGGGACAAGGAGGGGGGGGGGAGGGTAGAAGATGGGAAGGGATTGTGAGGTCAATGTGATACATAGATGTACGAAACACCCAAATTCACTGTAAATACTACATGTTACATTTGTATATTAACAAAAATAGTGGGAGGAGGGAAGAAGTCTGAGTATATTAATGTAGACTTGGGGGCTGGAAAACATAGCTTTGAAGTTAAAGCTCTTGCCTAACAAGTGCAAGGCTCTGGGTTTGGTTCCCCAAAACCATATATGCAGGACATGGTGGCACATACCCATAATCCAAGCACTTGAGAGGCTGAGGCAGGAGGATTGCTGTGTGTTTGAGGCCAGGCTGGGATACATAATGATTTAGGATTATCTGGACTACAGAACAAGATTCTGTATCAAAATAAAGACAGAAATTAGGAAAAGAAAGAAAGAAAGAAAGAAAGAAAGAAAGAAAGAAAGAAAGAAAGAAAAAAGAGAGAAAGAATTGGTTCTAGCATATTTACTACATAATACAAAAAATTTAAAGGATGCTATGTAACTCAGATGTCTAAGAATTAACGTGAAAGAGCCTCCTTCCCCTTTAAATGGGTAAGCAGGCCTGGCCAGGTGCTACTTTGCAAGGGCTGTAGGCTAGAGTAAAGGAAAAGGAAGAACATAGCAAGTAAAAAATATGCTGAGAAATATTTCAGAATGCATTAAATATTTCTATTTGCTTGAAAATATGTGGTTGCTTACATCCTCAATAAATACCTATTGAGCCCCTACTATGTTCTGGGTGTTCATTCATTCATTTCTATACCAGGCAAAAAGCCAAGGTCCATTCCAATATCTGTCATTCATCCAACAAATATTTATTTACTACCTACTATGTGCTTATTTACTATCTACTATGTCACATAGGCTGGTAATATGGTGCAATGGTGCAACTGGGGAGGATGAAATTTCAAATAAACAACAAGAATATAGTAAAATGGTATATAAGAAAGATTACTGAAAATTACTGAAGAGAATATTAAATGGATTATTTAAGAATGGAAGTAGTGTTATCATATTTGAAATTCTTAAAATACATTTCCCTGATTGCAAAAAAAAATCACTAAGCAATAAAAAAGCCTGTTTTAAAGGCTGGTGACTATCATTCCAGTGTGAGAGAGAGAATCATAGCTGAAAGAATAGACATACATGGCAAACTCGAGACGCATTTCAAAATGGAGTAAGAACCTTCAGGTGTTGCTTGGCCTCAGAAAATTGAGATGGCCAGAAGAAACATAGTTCTAGTTTCTGCACTTTGTGACTGGTTAGTGACGATGCCTTACCTGAGAGAGGAAACACTTGAAAGAGAATAGTTTTGAAAAATTAAGTTTGAAGATGCTGAGTTCAATTTCCAACAAGTTCAGTTTCAATCACAGCTCTGTGTTAGGTGTAAAATAAGACATAGTGCCTGAACTTGAAATTTCTAAGAGAAAAATACATTGTTGCAACTAAATATATTAAGACTAAATAGAGATATTTAGCATGTAAAATTATTCTAGATTATAATGTGATACCACATAACACAAAAACTCAATACTTTAACCAACAAAAGTTTGTTTCTTGTTTGTACAATATCTTATGCAACTTCAGAGAACTTTCCAGAGTAGCTTAACCCCCACGTGGTGAGTCAAAGCCATTTCTGACATGTGGTTTTGTCATTTCATCCCAAGACCTTCCTACCTGCCAACAGATGAAGAGAGTTGGAGGGTCATATGTCAACTCTCCAATGTTCTGGACAGAAATGACACAACTCAATTCCGTGGCGTCTTCGACCGGCAAAGACACCACACAGACTCTCTCGATCGTGGAACGTTGACTCGACTCGACTCTCAACTTGACTCTCTTTATTCCGCAAAGCCCAAGCTTAAATACCCTTCCATACCCACATTAACATACAAGCAATCTAATAGGCTACATATTAGCGTACAAGCAATCTAATAGGCTAACATTAGCATACAAGCAATCTAATAGGCTAACAAACTCTCCAGACCCATAACCCCACCTTGGGACTTCTTTAGAACAGTCTCGTGGTTCAACACCTGATCCAAATTTCCAGCAGAAGAACACCTGACTTAAATTCCAGACAGTAAATGCTTCTTTGTGGAAAGGAACGTGGCCAAGGTCTGCAATGCTGAGGCTCTTGGGCCCTGAGGGCCCCAACAAATTCCATTTACAGCACCTGAACCAGAGAAGCCACAAGGCCCTACCTCATTGGTTGTTAGCTGGAAAGTGTAGGACATCAAAAGAGCATTCATTGAGGAGCAAATCTCTCCCACAGACATGGAAGGATCAATTACATGGGAGCATCAAGGCATCCTTCCTAAAGAGGCCACATGTGTGCTGAGATCTGAGGCAGGCCTTAGGAACTGGCCATGTGATGAAGACAGTGGCAGGATTCCGAAGGCAAAGACATGGAGATATGTGGAGAATGGCAACAAGAAACTGGCGATCAGAGGAGAAGATATCTAGGGAAGAAAAAGGAGAAATGATTATACAGATTGAGGAGAGTATGTAGATATGAAGGAAGTTTAATTCTGATCTGTGGGCAAAGGTAAGCCTTTCATAGGTTTTAGATACATAAATAATTTTGCCAAATTGTTGAGAAAAAATGACCCAAAAAAGGAGAGACCGGAAGCAATAGGAACATCTAGGACACTATCACATAACCTAAGAGAAAGGGGAAAGGCTCTTAGGAAAGACAACGGGGACTGTGATGTATTCTACACGTAAGTACATATATTAGGTTCATCTACCTGGAAGGTAAGATGGACATGTGAAGAAAGCCATTAACCCAGGAAGATGAGAGAGAAGGAATGATGGGCAATGGATTTGAAGCTGCCAGCCTGGTCAGTTCGACGGATGGTGAAGCCACTAATGAAATTAGGGAAAACAGTCGGTGGAACAGATTTAAAGGTAAAAATAACAATTTCCACAGTTAGAAATTCAGGTCTCTTGGGCCATCCTTGTTGAACTTTGTTTACCAAATGAACCCCATAACTATGTTGTAATAATATCTTTCTTCTAATAAAAAAATTCTTCGCCTTTGGAAGAGTGGATTTTGTTATTAACTATAAAAACACACCCCTTCTTTGAGCCTTAGCCTAGTTCCTCCTGCCTACTAGATCCGATGTATTCTGAGCATGGAAGCATCTGGAACAGCCACATTTCCTTGTTCAAGCCAAAACAAGAGAACCCATCTGCAGCTTATCTCATATCCGCCCTGTAAATCTCATGGGAGGATACAGGCCTTAGTCTTGAAATAATGTGTAGAAAACAAAAATAGTGTGAAAACAAGTTTCTGGCCATCATCTTTGGAGTTGATTTTCAAAAGAATTCACTCATAAATTTAATGCAAATGAATGATTTTTGGTTTAAATTTTGCCCTTCTTTTTATAAGTAAATTTATGGTTTCTAAATCTAGAAGGGGTTATTCTTATGGGATGTATTTAACTTTGGGGAACATTTTTGTAAGAAGGAAAGAAACTCCTAGATTGTTTTTGCCATTACTGACTGCCTTAATAACTTGTAATAAGTCACTTGACCTTTGACAAAAAAAAATCCTTTATGGTAAACAAGGAAAATAATGTTTAACTTTCTTACAAGAATAATACTAGGACTTATTTAGTCAAAGGTTCTAAAGCAATATTGTGCCCTTGAGGAAAATGTATTCATACATATTAAGGATGAATAATTACTGCCATTTACTATGTCAATAATCACTTATTGAGTGTTTGTATTTAGTGATCATCCATAATATGTTAGGTGCTGAAGATAAAACAGAAATAACGTGATTTCTGCCCTGAAGGAATTCCCCATCCTAGTAGGAAAAATAAGCAAGATCAGGAGGTCAGTGCGAGAGAACACTGTTACAAGAATAGCCAAGGAAACCACTTAGAAGAAAAAACTACCAGAAAGATTACCTTACCTAGCATTCTAAAAAACTGCAAGGATCTTGGTCAAGTTTTTTCTCAATGGGTAAGTTGTAATAATTTCTGCGCATTCACTTGATGGCAAGCTGTTTAAGGGAAGGCATACTTTTCAGCTTAGTATTTAATTACATCACAAGGAAGTGGTTGGGAGTATCGCCCTGGGTCTAAGCCACTTACATTTAATTACTGGTGTGTGATCATGAGCAAGCTTCTTAGTCACTGATCTCCTTGTTTTATTCACCTGTAAAATGGGAATAATAATAGTAAAACTTTACAGAATGGCGGAAGACTAACAAGTGGTACACGTAAAGTGCTTAAAAGTGATTGGTGCAACCTGCCAACGCCAGCAAGTGAGAACCGGCTGGGACTTCACAGAGTTCTGGGGCAGGAGGAGCAACTCAGTGGTTAAAGCATTTGACTCCCCCGCACCACACAAAACTGGGTACAGTGGGTCGTGCCTGGAATCTTGGCCCTCAGAAAGCTAAGGCAGGAGGATTGCCGTGAGTTCAGCCTGAAATTCAGAGTGAGACTTTGTCCCAGTAATAATAATTTTAAACATCAGAATTCTAGGCTAACTTGAGACAACAGAAAATCTAAACTTTTAGCCCTGTTAGACCTAATGTCTTTTTAATGATAATTTTTGTTAAATGTTATCATAAATATTGGTAGTATTCCCTTTATTCAATGACACAGTTAATATTACCTTACACTATTAGGTAATTGTAATATTCTAATCACATACTATTCTAAATATTCAAAGAAGAAACGAAAGTGCTGTTTCAATGTGTGAATGCTTTAGGTACAATCTCACTGGAACATGTGACAAAACAGTCCTGCGTCTGCTTCTGTCATTGGATCACCGTGACTACAACAGCTCTGATTGCAGACTGAAGCAAACTTGTTGTTTCATACCTAAAACATGGCACGCAATATTGCGGCCAGTGATGAGTTTTTCCAAAATGATGGAAAAAAACAGATAAAGTTCTTAACAAAGCACCATAATGCCTTCATTTACATAATTATCGCATTCCTCAAAGTTTAAAATCTCATAAAACACTTTGTGTGTATGTATAATACTAAAAATGAAAAAGAAAATAATATGGGACTTCTTCTTTCAAGGACTTCCCATTCTAGAGAAGCCTGGAGGTGGGGGAGGGGGTTCACTATAGTATTCAGTATTCCTTCAGATTCCTAAAATTTCTTCAAGGGGTAGTTCTAATCCCCAGGACTACTCCTGATACAGAAGAATAAATCTAAAGATTCAGACTCAGATTTCAACACAGGACTGTTGGAGTAGATTACTTGTGAGTGATCAAGTCAACAACTCCCTAACTAGTCCTCTGAGGAAACCTCAGCGGATATTTTCTTTGCTCTGCCATGACACGTCCAACGTGAAGGGAATGAAAATACTCCTGAAAGGGGCTGAGTCTATGGATTAAGGATGAGTGGTTGAGCTGCTGCCAGTGAATTGGGTCCCCTGATGTCAACAGGAGTGACAAGGTCCTGGCAAGGAAGGCTAGTTAGCAGCACTGAATTTAGTTTTACAGTCAGTATGACAGGAAGCAGGGCTGGAGGGATCATCAAAATGGTTCTGTTCCCAAGGACTAATTGATCAGGAGGGCGTTAGTATAAATAGCATGGCAGCACACAAAGGCCCTACATGAACCACAGAAGCAAATGAAAATAAACAAGAAAAGCTTTAGTTCTGGTATACAGAGCCGGATTTAAGACATTCCAATTGTCATGACTTATTACCACAGTATTTTTTTCAGACACAGAGCCCCATTGAAAAAATCTGTGTTATTCACTGGGATAGCTGTGCACTAGGGAGAGGAAAATACCTCTAGGGATGGTTGAACACTGACAGCCATAATCTTTGAATCCCTGGGATCCAGAACATTGCTATGGTCATTCAGTTGAGTTTGACTTAATCAGAGTTAAATCATAGATGGAATGGGGCTCAAGTTCATCTCACAGAGTCTTGACATTCACAAACCCATGCTTTGACTCCTTCTCTTGTTTCATGCTGTATAATTGGGACAGTATACCCAGCAGAGGGTAGAATTCTAGCACTGACTTTCTAACTCAAGGGCTATGGCTTACGATGGCAGAAAGGGTTAAGCAAAGGACCCTTCCCAGTAAAATAGTAATTACATGCCTGGGTGAATCATAGAAATGAGTGCTTGGGAAGGCTTAAAAGAGCTAAACAAAAGTAATATCCTCATCCTATGTTTATTGAACTTGACTTTGGCTTGCAAAGACAAATAGATTTTTGGCATCATTAGCTTAATCAAGAAGCATCAACAAATTGTAGCTATGAACTCAGTTTACTGGGTCAAATCAATAAAATACTACATCTTGCATGCAGGTGTTTGATAAATGTATTTTTTCTATTTTAATAAACTGAAAACACTAGAATTAGCTTATTTTCACTAATGGGAAGTCAATACAGTTATACTATCTCGGTGAGAGGGTATTATGGGTACTGAAGAATCAGATATAAACGCATTTAAAGTGCATGTCAGGAAAGTGTGTCAGAAAGGGTTTTATTTTTGTTTTTGGTTTTTGTTTTGGGTTTTTTTGTTTTTGTTTTTGTTTTTGTGGGTTTTTTTTAATCCCAATTATTTGAGCTGTATCAGGACGCTTCCTCCAAGAAGAAAGATACCTTATCCAGGGCCTGTGGTGCAGGCCTATAATCCCAGCACTATTGGAAGCTGAGGCAGGAGGATCACAGGTTCAAGCCCCGCTAGGACAACTCAACAACTTAATGAGATTCCACCTCAAACACAGAAGTAAAAACAAGGGCTGTAAATGCACAAATAGCTCAGTGTGAAGGCCCTGGGTTTGGTCTCCAGTACTGAAAGAAAAAGAGAAATTTTGATACACCTTGCAACTTGCAACTCTATTTGAGAAAAGAGTACAATACTTGGTGAGACAGTTTGCATTTTGAAGGTCATACGTGCCGTAACTCTGCTCTTTACTGAGGAACTTGTAAGACACCGATGTTGGATAAGGCCTACAATGAGAGAAGGCTATCGCTATTCCCTTCTATGTCAAAAGTTCCTGATCCTTGAGACCCATAAGACATAAGGCAATTAGTGTATCCATGGCTGATTTGGAATGCTGTATGGAAACCCACGGCCTAAACAAGAGAATTGTATCAAAGCCCATTTGGATTTTATCACAAAGACATTCTCCAACAAACAAACACTCTCCTTTGAATAAATAGGTCTTAACTTGTTATTGAACCCTGATAAAGATTTTATGCCTGACCATAAGACACTAAATGATTGATCAGCCTGATTGTGCCTCACGAATTTAGTGTTGCTGATCTAATCAGCCTCAGTGGAAAGTTGGGCCTGACTGACTGCATTCCATCACCACGTGTAAGCAGCGATTGCTAGTTTGGTTGAAACAGATCCTTAAACACAGTCAAGAGGCTGGAGGAATAGTGCAGAGGTTAGAGTGCTTGCCTAGCAAGCACAATGACCCTGAATTTGACTCCCCACACCACATTTGCCAGGTGTAATGAGGCATACCTGTAATCCCAACACTTGAGGCTGAGGCAGAAGGATTGCTGTAAATCGAGGCTAGCCTGGGCTACATAGTGAGTTCAGGAAAGACTACAGTGCAGAGTGAGATCCTATCAAAAAAAAAAAAAAAAAAGCCATGCAGATGAGTGGCATTCTCTTCCAGGGCACCTACTCATACTTCATACTGGGTTCCCTCTCCCAGTATATTAATATATGGCCTCATGAAAGTTCAGGACCACAAATTAACTGAGAAGAAACATTCAACCCTGACTTCAACATAATTTTGGAGTATATGCTGGCACTGACAAGTGACTATTATCAGATTAGATCTAGACTTGGTGGCTCTGAAAGGCAATCTCCCTTCTGACAGGAACAATTTCAAGGAGCAATACGCCCCTTACTGGCTCCCTGCTTTCCCAGGAATGATAGGCTAAAACAGGCAATGGTTTATGGGAACCATCCAATGGTTTGCCCAAATAATGTAGGAATAAGCCCCCTGGGAGAGCAGTAAGGCAGGTGGATAACTTACACACCAGTTATCCGCTCAGGCTTGATCAGAGTGTAAGACTATTTATGTCCCATGTGAATGATCATCCAGTTGTCCACCCCACCCCTCAGAAAAAATTTTAAGCAGGTGAGCAAATTGTGCTGCTCTGTGGATGTAAGACAAACTCTTTCCTCATCCCTCAAATGCACATTCGGTACAAATTAGATAATGAAACTTGTATCTAGGCTCAACAAAATGGACTTCTTATCAAGGCTGGTTTGTCCAGGTTAGGTCACATGTTAACCTCAAAATGACAGGGGCACAAACAAGGCAAAAGTGACAGAAATATATTTCTCTCTTGAATGAAAATTCCAGTTGGTAATCCAGGCTAAGATGGAGGTTCGCAGTGTCGGGATTGCAGACCTCTTCTCCTTGTTTTTCTGCCATTTTAAAAAATGTCACTTTTCCACTTAAATTTTTGGATTTCTTTTTGTTCACCTAGGTGGCTACTCCAGCTTCCACTCTCAGGTCTACAGTTTAGCCAACAGAAATCAAGAGAGAAAAAAGATAGCCCACTACTCCCTTCGAGAGTGTGAACTGAAAATTTCACGTTGCTTGTACTCACCTCCTTTTCGCTATGAAGTCAGCTTTCAAAGGCAGGTGGGAAATGCAGTCCTTGAGTGCTGTAACAAAAAGAAAAACCCTACCATTTATAATCAAAAAATAGCACACTGAAAACAAATATGCCCATCGATTCTCTGCATGCAGTACCCAGCGATGAGACCTCAAATAGGCGCACACTCAGGAGCTGAGCAGTTAGCGCTCTCCTCTGGGGTGAAAGCGAAGGTAAGCTCTAGTTGGAACGAATGATTTCTCTTTACTATTTTTTCTCTCAACTACTCAACACCGTCTTACCAGCAACTCCATCTCTAGGTTTGTTGGATATCTTAAGCCCCATTACAGTACCCCATACAACATTGGTATTGTGCAGATAATTCATTTTACAACAATAGAAAAAAACAATGAACTGATAATATTGAAATATGCTGATTCTACCACATACATGTTTCCCTAACTACACGTGACCTTACAGAAGACTGGGGTGGAATGTTTCAGATTTGATTATCGCTAAACTGGGAGATAGTATCGTTTAAGCTTATGTGCTCATAAATCAGTGTATGTGTGGTTTCTCCCTTAGCCAGAATAACCCCAGAAACCAGAGTGGTAGGAGTGGCACCTGTTACTACACCCCATGACTCACCAGTAAAACATTTTTTCCTAAGACTGCAACTCTGGTGTGTGGGGGGGCTAGAAGGGTTATTTTTTTCTTTTTTCCTTTCTCTCTCTCTCTCTCTCTCTCTTATTTATTTATTTATTTATTTATTGAGACAGGTTCTCACTCTGTATTCCAGGCTGCTCCTGAATGCATAGGCTGGCCTTGAACTCATGGCAATCTTCCTGCCTCAGCCTCCCAAGTTCTGGGATTACATTACAGATGTGCTCCACCATACCCAGCTTATGTGATGCTGGGAAATCAAACCCAGGGCCTTGAGCTTGCTAGGCAACTGCTTTAACCACTGAGCTATATCTTCAGCCCCAGGTTAGAGGTCTTAGTGCTCGAAAGGAAAATGTTTCTATCAGTGGTCCTGTTGTGCTGGGTCATGAGATTCCTAGATGGACACCATAGTTAGCAGAGATAATTGCTTCTTATTATTAAAAATTGGGCTGGAAAAGAGTGTCCAGAACCCAGAGCATCCTCTGGTTTGTCTCCTGGTACTGTTACCTCCAGTGCTAACACTTAACAGAAACCCAATTACCTCAATACAGACAGAACCAACAGAGGCTAAGATAGGTCAACGAGAAAGGTTTGGTCATCCCCCCAGGGAAAAAGTTTTGACCAGCTGTGGGACTGACTCGAGTCATAGGAATGTAGCAGGTGTCATGGAGTAGATGATAATGGAAATTAACTACTCTTTATGATCAGGTGCCGAAATTGGATGGTATTAGCTATGCACATTTTCCCATGTATGTATTTTTACGTAAAGACCAATTTTCCTTTTTACTCACTTTTTCTTCTAATATCTCATATAGGTTGTCATAACTGTGCCTGTATTTAGTCTGTGAGTCACAGGTTATTAAGGTTGATGTTGTGACTCAGAGATAGATGCAGTGACCAAGAAGATTGTAGGTTTCCTCTTCAGGGAAGACAGTGAGAACGTCTCTGCTTGTACTCATTATTAGTGTTGCATTACACTTGGTGGGGATATGTTAGAGAGAGAGAGAGAAGGGTATATGTAAATGTTGGGTAACCAACAAGGGCTGTGGTAGTGACTGTCTCAGAAGGCCAGAAAGCTGAAAGTCAGATGGCCCAGGATCTCTTAAAACTAACATTCCAGATTTAGATTATTTGAATTCAGCCAAGCAGAAGCATTCGGGAAGAATTTGATGTGTATCCAAATTATCTGAAGGTAGAGGTGTGCAGACTGCAGGGAGGTGATGCGGCTCACAGCTGTGAAAATGGCATGATGATCCCCAGGTGTCCTCCCGACCTAGCCAGAGGTATTGCAATTTGGCAATTTTGATGTCAGCGAAGTGGCCTGGCTCCGTGGCAGCCACTGTGAAAGCTCCTTTTTTATGCAGCGGCTTCCTGATCATGTCAGAGGCTGCAGCTACCCTTGACAGCCTAGTTCAGTGTCATAGACTTGGAAGAGGTCCTGACGGTCTGCCTAGAGGTTCTTCCTCCAGCTTTGAAGTCAAATACATTTATTCGGGCCTATACTAGCCAGAATATATTTCTAGACTGCTGAGAATACACAGGAACAAACATAGCCAGAAAACAAGGATCTACCAAGGTGTGGGCAGCAAAGAATTGTCTCTATACATCAGATACAGCGGGCAATCCATCCAGACTGGCTTAGACGCTGAGTCTGTGCCTCCTAAAATTGTACATTAAAACATAATCTTCAATGCAACAGTATGAAGAGGGCCTTCGGAAGGTAATAATACTATGATTGCCCTTATTAAAGAATCTTGCAGGATTCTATGTAGCCCTTCTACTACATGAGGATGCAGAAAGAATACGGCATCAATGAAGCAGAAATCACTGAATCTGCTGGTGCCTTAATCCTGGACTTCCTGCCTCCAGAACTGTAAGCTGTAAGGTTGTGCTGTTTATAAATTACCCTGTTTACGGTACTTTGTTATAGCAGTCTGGGCTGATAGAAAGTAGGCTTTTGGACACAGGCTTCCAAAAAAAAAAAAAATAGAACTTGTTTTAGTCGCTTTCTCATCCCAGGGACACAGGACCCAACATCCTCAACTTAAGGAGCAAAGTCTTCTCTCTCAGTCAGCCTATGCGCAGCCCCGGGTGATGGTGGGAGGACCTGACAGAAGGGCCTCGCAGCGAACAGCTACTCCTTCCGTCATGGCCAGGAAACAGAGTGAGAAGCTGGAAGAGAGCTATCTACCCCTCCATGTTACTCTACAATGACCCAACTCTCCACCAAGTCCTGTCTCCTAACAGCACAGGAAGTCTTCAGGGGAGTGATACACTTGATCCAACTAGCCCTCACGATCCAGTCACCCTCCAAATCTGCTTCCACAGGATTTGGGGGGCATTCTAGATCCAACTCATAACAGAACTGATTACCTGATGGGATTAAGCATTGGGGAAAAATATTGCTATCCAATAAGGCATTCAGAAAAATAAAAACTTGTAATAAGATATAGAGAAAACAAATGAAAAAAGATAATTTGATTATTACTTTCGAGAAACAAGACAGAATTACAGAAAAGCACACTCTCAACATTTGTTTCCTTCTTGGTTCAATAATCAACAATATTTACATACACAGAACAATATGTACACTGGCTATTAGCATAACAAATTTATTTGAGAATGGAAAAGAGTAAGAAGTAAATCTTCAGCCACTGTAATAGACAGTAGATTCTAACTGATAAATCAAAAAATAAAAATATAATTATAGAAAGATGGTGTTGAATAGCAGAAGTTAGAACTAAAAGAATTGGAAGTGACTGTCCCTAGTTACATTTATTATTAAAAGAAGAGAGATCACTATTTCTTGACACAAGGTTTCAATACTATTTGATAATAATTTATCTACTTGTAAACTTTTCTGAAAATAAATACTTTGAGAGAAAATGAAGGAATTGGGGCTGGAGGAATGGCTCATCATGACTTCCTCCTGAGACCATGTGTCATGTCTTTGCCAGGAACGTCACAGGAGTGATGCTGCAATCTTCTCTTTCCATCGGGGCACAGAATTTTGACTTGTCCCATTTAATACTGGTCATCTGATTAAGGTGCTGTGTACCAGGCTTTCCCAGGGCCTTTTTAGGCAAGCCTGTAAACAGGCACTCCATTTAAACAGGTATTTCTTTTCCCTTTGTCATTAATAAATATTTTGTAAAGTGGCATTGTGAAATTATGTCAGAATCTGAGCTCTCTTTCACCAAACCTTCAATTTATTCATTCATTCACTCATTTGTGTTGGTATTGCTTCAAAGATTTATAGCCCGTCACAAGCATTGTTTGTTTTGTGGTTCAAATAGTTACTCTTTTGGCCAGTGGGAGCTTCCTTCAACTGGTCATGTCTTGGACACATAGGCATCATTTTTTTGAGCATTCCTTCCTTTCTGACTCAGCCGAATGCTTCAGGTTATCTTGTAACCCTCTCTCACAAACTGTAGGATCAGCCATTTCCATAAAAATTCCTTTTAGTGGAGAATGGTAGTTAGGAGCCAGCTTCTGACATGTGGTGTGTTCAGCGCTGTGGGAACTGCTGTTCCACACCAAAAGTAGGAAATGCATGGAGGTTATGACTTTTTAATTTCTGTATGTATCAGTACTTATTGGTGTCTACAAGCCTACATTGATACCTCTCATTCTAATCCAACACATAGTGTTCATTCAAGTTTCCTTCCCTTCCAAATCTGTAACTCCCTTTCTTGAGAGCAACAAAACTGGCTTCTGTCATCATTCATATGTTTTGTTAGTCGATTGATTCTGTGTTACGGACTCATCCTCCCACTGCCCACACTTAGCTTATTCAGGGAGCAGAACACAGGCAGAACAGTGAGAAAGTGGCAGACAGTGAAATCAGCACTCCATCACCAGTATACTAATATTAAATCTTCATTCTGATTCCAGGATAAAATGGACTAGATATCATGTAAATATTACTTAAATTTAACTTAAATAAAGACTGATCTTTTAAATTGGAGGAATGGCTTAGCAGTGAAAGTACTTGCCTAGCAAGCACTACATCAAGTGCTAAGTACCCAAGTTCGATTCCCCAGCACCACATAAACCAAGTGTGGTGGTGCGCACCTGTAACCCCAGCATTCAGGAGGCTGAGGCAGGAAGATTGCTGTGAGTCCAAGGACAGCCTGGGCTCTCTAGTGAGTTCAGGATCAGCCTGGGCTACAGAGCAAGACCCTGTCTCTCTCTCTGTCACACACACACACACACACACACACACACACACACACACAAAGGTGGATTGTATCCATTGGCTTTGTTTCCACATGTGTATCTTTTTTCTGGTATTTTATCTTTTGAATTACTTTTGTCTTTTTCATTGCTGTACATTTCATAATTTATGGCAGGTATCCCTTATATTTTTATTATTTAAATTAAATTTAGCATTTTAACTTAAAACTAATTAATTTTGTAATACTGAGGATTGAACCCAGAGCCTTTACAAGAAACTGCATCTCCAGCCCACTGATTTTTGACACACAGTCTCACTAAGTCACCCAGGCTAAAACCAAATTGTGATCCTCCTGTCTCAGCCTCCCAGAATGCTGAGATTATATGCAAGTGCTCCAGACCTGGTTTAAACTTGTATTTTTAAAAGGCACATTGAATGATTTTTATTTCTAAAACTGGTGTTGACTGCATTTTTTATAAAGGAAATGATGATTTTTAAATACTTCAAAGGAAGCTGGATTATTTTTATATACTCTTAAGGGGCTTTAAAAGTATGCCATTGTTTTAAATACGTAGCATAGACTCTTAAAAATAACATTTCCTTCCCCTAAATACCAATGTATTTATTTATTTATTTATTCATTTTCCTACTTGGCACACACCTATTTAAGTTTCCAAAGTTCACAAGAGTTTTTTTTAAAAAAACCATATCATGCTCAAGAATTAACATCAACACACTTTCCTACATTCGTCTTTTCGGACCTCCTCAGAACAAGGTAGCAACTTCTTCATGCTATACCTTGAGGAGAATTTTGTAGAGCATCACAGTAGCGCCCAGCTAGGAAACAGAAAGCAGGCTAAGATGTTAAAGGAAGAGATTTTCATACAAGGAACTGGCTCCGTAGAGGCTAGTGGAACTGAAAAGCCTCCTCTCCCAAGGCACGGGGTGCAACCCGGGCGCTGGCAGGTGCCGTGGCATGGGGAGAGACTCCAGAGCCAGTGCCAGGGCGCAGCAGGGGCCGGTGTCATGAATGCTAGGCCCCGGAGGAGAAGCGAGAGGAAGGGGCGCAGCACAGACAGGCACAGGGACCACGGAAGACGTCGCCTGAGGCAGAATGAGAAGGAGAAAAAAATCCCTTGGCTTCCCCTCCCTAGCGTTGAGCACCTCCAGCTTGATGCCGCGACGAGTGGGTGGTTGCTGCTACTCTGAGGTGGGCATGAAAAAAAAAAGACAAAGGAGGGCACCAAAGGGAGAAGAATATAAAAAATAAAAGAAAGAAATTTCAAAGAGTTACGTATAGTCATGGGTTGGTTCAATCATTAACTTAATAAACGCTCATTAAACCTCTGTCCAGCCATGCCCTGAGCTATGAAAACACGAAGCTCTCTACCTATCTGTCTATGAGGAGGAACAGAATTTTCCCCTGAAGCCTATCATACTGGGGTGGGGTGGGGGAGACAAAAACGTATGCAAATAACCTTAGCATGCCATGGAAGATAGTGCCATAAAAATAAACATCATTACTTTTGGTTCAAGTTAATTTTGAGTGACCACATCTTCATGTCTGATACTCCCATACTGTTTACTCCCATCCACGTTAGTATGAAGTGCTATAAACGGAAGAAGAAAATGCCAATGTGTGTATCCATTTCAAATACTGGCTATGAGATATAGGGTAGGACTGGGAGTATAGTTCCACGGTTAAACCATTTGCCTGGCAAGCACAAGGTCCTGAGTTCAATTCACCAGCACTACATAGACTGGTTGTGGTGGGACATACCTATAATTTTAGCACTCAAAAGTCTGAGGCAGGAGGATTATGGTGATTCTGAGGCCAGCCTGGATTATACGGTGGGTTCAGGACCAGCATGGACTGCAGAATGATACTGTGTCTTAGAGAGAGAAAGAGAGAGGAAAACTAGGTTAAATGGCTTTGTACCTATAGGCAAATTATGCATTGAAGACCCATGTCACATTCTCAGATGTGCCAGACTGAGCAATTTACTATTGTTTATAAATACTGTTCAGCTTTGGCCAGTGGATGTGTACTGCAGTGAGTGGAAGTGAATTTCCTCAGTGAATCCCTGCCTAACTCAGCAGGTTATCGTGACAATTTCCTTTCCTAGTTAGAGGATGTTTGGTGGTGTCCACTCAAGCTCCGTTTAAAATTCCATCTAAATTTTTAGGTTGACCACACTGCGCTGGTCAAAGTTCAAGCTTCAGGAAATGAGGCAACCCTCTCTTCTGGGCTTGGAGTCTGCCTGGGCATCCTCCAAGGGTGGGTGGGTCCAGCTTTATGAATGAACAACTCATTCACCAGCAGACAATAGCCTAGAGTTGGGTCTTCAAGTCATTGAGGGGTGTTAATCTCCCTGTAGGTAATTATTTCCAGAAATCTAGCAACCAGTAGAGTCTTTTGATTCCTACTTTTGATTAAAAATTTAACATGCAACTTAAAGTGGTTTTGTAAAAAAAAAAAAAAAAACCTTTTAGATCTTTTGCTGCAAGATTTCTAATTTCAAAATCATAGTTTTATGTTGACATTTTAAAGACTACCAACATTTTCTTGAAATTGTCATGAATTTATAATTTAGAGTCTATGAGGTTATTCATCAGTTTATTTAACTTTCAACTCCTAAATCAAACTTGGAGAAATGTTACATTGCTCACATGTGTAGTTTCTTCATCTACTAGAGCAATATATAAAGCCTACAAGAATGCACCACTGTGACTTGCAAATGTTTACTTCAGGAAGTTAAACATCAGACTTGGAGAAGGTTAATCAACAATCTATATGTAATAGCTCGCTGACGAAGGCTAGAAACCACCGGCTAGAAAACATAACTTTGTCATGAAAACATAACATCTTGCTTCCGTGTCCTTGGAAAGCACCTGCAGAACCAAAAACAAACTTTAGGATGAGAAGACTAACTTTTCAATTTGACTTCTCTTCAAACTGACATTAATTTAAATGGAGGCTCCTCCCCACACTTCGGGTTGAGTCAAAACATTTCTTACTGAGGAAGAGTGTGCGAGTAATGAGCCTGGGCAGTAGGCCAGGTTTGAAAAATGCCACAGCCTCCCTCCACTGTTCAGCTGTATTTACTTGCGGATTAGAAAGAGCACTCACTGTCTCTTATCTCCCTTAGCCTCTGGACCTTTGTTTACAGCGGCATTGTGATGAATGGAAGCCTTGGTTGGTTCCGAATGCTGTAAAGCCCTGGTTAGATTTATCTAAAATATGCTGTTTGCAAATACTGTTCATATTGTGTCTTGGATTCATCCCAGTCCATTTTTATGCAAGAGTTCTAGACAATCTGTCTTCATGTTTAAAGCCTCCAAAGACTTCAGACATAAAAAGGAAAGACATAGCAGGGAGTGGGGGTGCACACCTGTAATCCCAGCACTGGGGAGACTGAGGCAGGAGGATTGCAAGCCTGGGCTACGCAGTGAGCTCAGGACCCAGCTGGGCTACAGAGCGAGGCTGTATCTTAAAAACAAACAAACAAACAAAACCCCACCTGCCGAAACCGACTGTAAATCTGTGGTCTGGAGACTTGGAAGAGGAATCCCTGGCCTCAGCACCAGACAGTCAATGGTTTGACTGCTGTTCATGAGTGGGAAACTGACAGGTGTTTAAGGAGGGAAGCATTGATGAGAGGATCCGTGGGACCTGGGGGCCTTGGTTTTCCTCTACCCATCAGTAAAATTTTTATTAATAAAAAAAATAAAAAGAATGACAGTAGCATGTCGTTTCTGGTTTAAACTTATTATCACATAGACACCAGATTCTTGCATTGGGTGAGATTTTTCACTCCTTTACCATCTGGGTCAATCTGTCAGGAAAGGCCTGAACTGCCTTCCCCCCCTCCCCCACACTGCATTAGGGTGCTCAGCTGGCCTTCTGCTCCTCTGCAGTGACAAGCCAGGCCTGTAGCGCCGTCCTTCTCCGAGGCTGGTGCGGAGGGACGGCCTTAGGCGCCAAGCCGCGCAAGGACTTAGACAGGTGTGGTCTCCAAGATCGGGTTTCTCATTGGTGACATGTCTCTCTGACAGTTCCATTTATTTATTTAACAAAAATTTCAAAATTACATAAGCCGATTTAACTTATGAGGGAAAAGAAAGACACGTGTTTCTCTGAAAACTAAGCCGAATGCCTTCCAAATAAGCACTTAGGCGTTGTCAAATTAGATGTGACAACGGGCACCGAAGGGTCTGAGAACAAACATCTCAGGCGCACGGGTGTAGCCACCTTGCCAGCGTTAGGTCCTTCAGGTAAGCGAGGGTCAGCAAAAGAAGCTAGACTTCAGTGTTGGCTTCAGCCATTGCTGTGTATTTCTAATTTTTTGAATACATCTGGGGTATGACAAAATGGGGTACAGAAACACTCTGGACAAACAAAATAAGACAGACTGGAGAAGAGCCTGATGAGAATGACAACAAAAGCAGTGAACAAGACGGCACCAAGTGTACTGGATCGCTTCATGATTGAAAAACAACTCCCTCAGGGTTTTTAGTTACAAGCAACAGAAACCAACTCGGGCTACTTAGGCCGTTCATACTGGTTCACGTGACATACCATGGGACTACTAAGGAGGGTGAGATTCTTTTCTGTGGGACCTTGCAAGACATGGAGGAGGATGTCAGGCTTGAGTGGTGCCTTAAATAAAAAGCTGAAATGTGATGAGCCGCCGCTGAGGGGAGGGAGAGGAAAGGCTGACCTAAGAGGGAGCAGGTTGAACCAAAGCCCAGTGGTAAGAAACGGTATGAAAAGAGGCCCAGGTGTTTGGGTGGGGTAAAAGAAAGCACAGTAGGAGGTAAGTCGAGGACAGGAAGCATAGACCAGCTTGTGACGCGCCATTGATCTATCTATTTTGGTTTTCTGAGATAGGGTCTCACTATAGCCCAGGTTGGGCTTGAGCTCACAATCCTCCTGCCTCAGCCTCCTGGGTGCTGGGAGCACAGGCGTGCCTCACCATGCCAGGTTGTGACATGCTTTAAATACTAGTCTGGGAGATTCACTTAACTATGAACACAATGAAATCTTCGTATTGTTTGGCACCAAAGGAGCCTTGACCCAACCCGAATAATGCAAGCCCAAACCACCACATTGTTGGTAGCTGTCTTAGTTACTTTTTCGTTGCTGTGACTCAATACGTGACACATACAAGTTTAGGAAAGGAAAGGTTTATTTTAGCTCACAGTTTCAGATGGTCACAGTCCATTCAGGGGTGGCCAGCAGCAATTGAAGTACATGACAGAGGCAGAAAGGTGGAGGCAGCTTCTCAGGACATCACACACAGGCAGGCAAGTGAGACTAATCCAGACTAGTCCAAGTCCCAGTCTTAGTCTCTCCTGCATCCGGGAATCAAAGGTGTGGCCACTACACACCCTTAGTCTTAACTCACAAGCCTTTAGTCTTAATTCACATGCCCTTAGTCTTAACTCACATGCCCCTAATCCCAACAACTGCAATCCACCCCTCCAGGCCAGACCCCAATCCACCAACATTACATGGCTCCATAGACTATCCATAACATTAACATACATGAGACTTTTGGGGGACACTCCAGATCCTAACCACAGCAGTAGCCCATTAGTTACGCTCCGCTTCTACCCTTTTTAGGAGATCAACTTTTCAAGGCAGCAAGAGGAAATGAATTTCGTTTATACAACAACATGGAACTTGCTTTGAACCAGCCTTGACTGGAGTTTTCTAGTTTCCCATTACAGCACTTGCCTAAGCTGACTCAAGGTGGGTTTTATTATCTCAACCGGCAGAAGCTAGTTCAAACTACTTCGTGAATCAACTTTTCAGCGTTTACAAGGCAGAGACATGACTGCTGTTTTCATTCACCTCTTTACTAGGATGTTTCCTTCCTCTTACTCACCCTCTCTGAGATCAAAGAGAATGGTGTGGAGAAACTGTATGTAAGTCAAACAGTTCTTATCTCATTCCCCTCTTTGTGCCTGATTTGGGCAGGCGAGGGACATGAGGCCCCGGGGAACTGACATGAGCAAGCGCAGTGCCAGGAGGCCCCTCATGCCCTCGCCTTTCTGTGGAGTACTCCTTAGGAGCTGCACGAGCCACTCCTTTGAACGGTCCTTGCTCATTCTGGCTTAGATTTTCCAAGCATGCAAAATGAACTGGAGCTAAGGAGGAGTCTGAAGGCGATACGGTTTGACAGTCCTAGGGATGGGGAACAACTGCTCTACTGTCAAAACCTTGGTGTGATCTGTGAACTTGGTTCTGTGTCTCCGACCAAAATCAGAAATTTTATTCATCCTATCAAATACCTGTTGCTTTTCTAGTACATGCAATATAAAGAGTTATTTTTTTAAAGTATAGAGATTTATTGGCTTAAGTAATGGAAAAATCCAGAGGGAGTTGCAAGCCTCTGGCATAACTAGATCAGGGCTCTGCCCTTCCTTCTTCTGACTCTTCATGCTGGCTTAACCCCCCACGATGCCTTCTCTCATGGCTGCAACAGGGCTTTCACCATTAGAGCACTCAGTGCAAAATGACAGCAAGATTTCACATAGGTTTAATAGATTTACTTTCTCTTGAAATCTAGCTCTCTCTCACAGTCTTCAACATATCAAAGCACTGAAGGACCAAACTTCTGGCATTGGATGGAACGGTAAGGGTTAAAGTCATTGTAGGTGCTGTGGAAGTCCACACTCACCACTCATGTGTCACTTCAAGTTGAGAATTCTGCTGGTCACACATGAGAGCAGCGCCCACCTTTGCTCCTGTGGGAGCCCTTGCACCAGGGGAGGCCATCTTGCCTTACCACCTGCCAGTGTTCTTGTGTCCGTTCATTGTGGATTATTTTTTAAAAGTTTGGAAAAGTGAACCAATGGATGTAATAAAATATCAAGACCAATTTCAATGGACAACATATATTTATTTATTTATTTATTTAGTGCTGGGGACTTAACCCAGTACCTTCACATGAAGCTATATCCCTGTCTCAGTTTTTAATTTTGAGACAGGACCTCATTAAATTATTAAATTGCCCATGCAGGGCTTGAACTGGCAATCCTGTTTCAGACTTTCAAAGTGTTGGAGTTAGTCTTGCACCACCAGGCCTAGTTAAATTTTTATATTATATTTTCGTATGCAGAGTTGTTCTCTTTCCAGTCCAATTATTAGGTCAATGGACTAATTTGTACAGCTGCCTGCAATGGCTCTAGAGACATTCTCTCTGGTATTATGTGTGTGGGTGGCATGTGACAAGGGGCAGGGGAGTGAGCTCTCGGTCCTGTGGTCCTGTTGTTGCCACAGGCAGCAGACACTGAGCACACCTACGTGCCAAACACGACTTTAAGCTCTTTACATATATTACCTTTTTTAACTCTCATAACCCCTCAAGGATGTAAGTTCTATTATTATTCCCAATTACAGCTGAAGAGATTGAAGTGCAGAGAGGCAAGATTTTTTAGGAGTTGCTTAGCTAGAAAGGGGCTCTGCAATCATCCAGTCTTCAAAACCTGAGGGTAAACCATTAATTTGCACTAACATTAGTGTTCTTTGCCCTGAAGTGCATAGCCTGATGCTCCCCAGCACTAGGACAGATTTCTCCTGCCTCCAGAAGTGCCCTCTGAGAAGCTATTTCGGTGGGAGTCCCACAGGCTTAAGGTTCAGCATCAGGAATAGAAAAGCTCACCCAAGCATTCCCTTCCGGAAATCTTTCATTTCCTCCAGTGTAATGACCTTCTTCCCTTTTCATATAATTCAATAGGCTTCAAAACCTAGACAAAGAACTACTATTTGATTCTTTAAAATGCATCTTTTTTGATTGTCAAATAGATGCAAATTGAAATTTTAAAAAAGGCAAATGTAGAAATATGCAAAGAGCTACATGATGAGGTGGGTAGCCAGAGGGCCACGGGAGGGGTGGTGGGACTGTGTTGCGGACACGTTGTCGTGTTGCACAGAATACTCAAGTTCAGGTAACCGTTATATATTACATACATGTACTAATAAAAATGGGGGGGAAAGAATTACATCAAAATTTCCAAAGCTCCTTGAGGTAGTAACTTAACTTTTCTTTTCTTATTACATACATTGTTTCATATTGTCTGTTTTCCATACATGGCTAACACGTTCCCACAGAGGCTGGAGGGATGGCTCAGTGGTCACAGCGTCTACCTGAGACACCTGAGGTAAATAACCTAAAAGCAGGAAGGGTCTCTTTTGGCTCACAGTTTCAGAGATTTCAATCCATGGTCACTAAGTTGGCTTGCCTGTGACATGGCAGGACATCAAGGCAGAAGGGGGTGGCAGAAGAAGCCACTTACCTGGTGGCAGTGGGGAGCAAAGGGACTGACACAGCTGGGGGGTCCCAGGATGCTTGCCAGGACTTGCCCTTAAGGCCTGCTTCCTTTCATCAGGGCCTTCCTCTTAAAGGTTCCAAAAAAGCATTATAGGTGGGGGCCGCTGCCTGCAGCACATGGCCTGTGGGGGACATTTAAGACCCAAAGAATAACAAAATATATTTGTGTATCACTTTTCATCCTTTTAAAAACAGCAACACTCCTTTAATAAATGCAAGGAAGAAAAGAGTCTTAGCAAGCAGCCCAGCCAGCCCCTCAGGCTACCACTGAGGCGCTGAGAAGTCAAATGCAGCGTGTTATGACCTGCGCCCTGACTGGGCTCCCCTACATCTTGCTTACCTGGCTTCTGCTTCTGGTTTCTTCTGTTGTGTCACATCTCTGGCTAAACTTTGAAAATGAATTATGTACTACCTTAATATGATTTCACAGTTATGTTTTATTTCACAGATCTATAAGTTTGTGGCCCTTAAAAAGTTCTGGCAGAACGTGTGATATCGTTCAACAAGTATTTATTAAATCAAATAATTAAAAATTACCTATTGTGTACTCATTATTGAATGCCAGGTACGATGTAATGCTCTGAAAATGTGATGTTGATCAAGATGAAGTATAATGTTGATCAAGTACAGCTGTTGCCCTTAAGGATTATGGGAAAGTGGGGTTTTGGGGGGATCGTGGGGTTGTTTGAGTCAGGGTCTCATTCTGTACCTGAACTCACTATGGAGCCCAGCCTGGCCTTGGACTTATGGCAATCCTCCTGTCTCAGCCTCCCGAGTGCTGGGATTACAGGTGTGCACCACCACACCTGGCTTATGTGTTTCTGGGGAATCGAACTCGAGTACTTAACTGGAGGAATGGCACCACCTTAAAACACTTGCCTTGCAAGCACTGATGTTCGATCCCCCAGCACCACATAAGCTGGGTGAGTAGCACACATCTGTAATCCCAGCACTTGGGAGGCTGAGGCAGGAGGACTGCCGTGAGTCCAAGGGTAGCCTGGGCTACAAGAGGGAGGCCCTATTTATTTATTTATTTATTAAATCTGAGGCATTTTTGCATAGACACAGAAAGCAGATAACACATTTTAAAACAAAGTAATACAGAGGGTAACATATAAAATTTTCCTCTCCTCAGTACTACCAAAATTGCAACTGATTCAGTTTGATACCTGTGTGTTCTTCCAATCGTTTTTACTTGCACGTATGTCCAAGTACACACATGCAATTAAAAAAAAACACAAATGGATCATATTATAGGTATTATTCTATGAGCTCCCCTCCCCACAGTGTGCCCACAAAATCTCTTTGGGATTCTTTCCAAGTCCATGTGCCCAGACTGACTTAATTTTGAGGACATATTGGTCACCTAAGTATTCCAGTAGCAACAGGCACCAGTTGCCTCCAGCTTATACCATAGTAACAACGCTGCCACGGCGGTAGCTGCCCTGGCGGCACAACCGGGTGTTTCAGAGGGTCAGCTCCGGGGTCAGACGCCTGCATTCGAATTCCAGCTCCATTCGTGGACGTTACTTCACCTGCCTGCGCCTCAGTCTTCTCATCAGTAAAATGGAGCTGGCCAAACCGCCTCTCATATTAACTTAAATCAGATGGGATTGAACGGTGCCTAGCACTTAGTAGCGCTACGTCTGATTCTCACTACAATCATTTTAAGCACTGTGGGGCGTAAGCGCAAGCATTTTTGAGGCACTGATTTCTAGAAGTGGAATTGCTGAACTGAAACTTTGTTCATTTAAAATTCCAAAAGTTTCTGCCCCGTGGCCTCTCTTAGGGCCCCGCCGCCTCGCCCTGTCCACACGGGGATGCTGTGGGGGTTGCGTGTTCCCCTCTTCCTTCGCTACCTCTGCCCTTTTCAATTAGCTGTCATCCTTGGTGTCTTTTTTCATCCAGATTAAAATGCAAGACTGCTGCGTTTGTA
This sequence comes from Ctenodactylus gundi, assembly GCA_004027205.1. Lineage (NCBI taxonomy): Eukaryota > Metazoa > Chordata > Mammalia > Rodentia > Ctenodactylidae > Ctenodactylus > Ctenodactylus gundi. The sequence goes on from PVKB01000345.1 coordinate 25,263, forward strand.
CCAGCGGACGGCTTCCACCAGATCTAGGCCGCGCGGGTCCACAGGTGCCTCTCTTCGGAGCAGCCACATGCGCTGACACGTGACTGGAGAGTCTTTAATGTTGCATGATTTATGTCAAATGAAATTCCGATGCTGTGCTCGCCTCCCAAAGGGCCAGAAACAAAAGCAGGAGACACACCAAGCATCAGGGTGCACGCGCTCGAAGGCTGAAGATTCAGCAGACGAACGTCGCGCGGGAGGCGAAAGCCACGCGCGGAACCGGTCCGGGCTCGGCCCTCTGCAAAGCGCTGCGCCCGGAGCTGCGGAGCGGGCCGCGATCCGGCCGAGAGCTGGCGGCAGGAAGGCGCCGGGCCCCGCCCAGCCCCTGGGGACGCGGAGCGGCGCTTGACGACAGTGCCCTCCTCTGGCCAAAGTGAGGACGTTCACGCTTCACAAAGGCGCTGGGATCCTCCCGTCGTTCTAGGAAGGTAACCGACAAATAATTGAGGAGGAAGGGGAAAATAACGTTCCAGCAAGGAAAAAATAATAAGTTGAGAATAGGTTGATGAGCGAAGAGCTTTTTAGCACTTATCTATTCAACTGGGAAGCCTAGATAAATAAATAATAAACAAATAACTACATTTCGCAGCATCTTTTTGTGTGTACTCCCAAAATAATAAGAACCAAATCTCCACCAGGCAAGAATTCAAAATTCTTAAATTCCCTGATGGGGTCCCTTGATGTCCATTGGTTAACGAGAGTCTTATTTAAACCATATCCCATGGAGAAAAATAAAAATATTACATTAATAGTCTTAAAGGCTTTCTGAAGTTGCAGCTGTGGCTCATTTCCTTAGGCTCCCTGCGCCCGGCCAGCCTTCTGGGAAAGGCTTCCTGACGGGAAACGCTCCTTACATGCAGCTGTCAAAGCCCAGGGTTTTCTTCCCGATGTCCTTCAGCCCCTACTCAAGTGTCACATTACAGGTAAGACTTCTCCCCTCCCTTCCCTATGTAAAAATTGCATCTCTGACCTCAGCCTCCAAAACACCCCACGCCCTGTGGGTCCCCTCTTCCTCCAAATTGTGTCACTCTCATATTCTTGACCAACCTTGAGCTACACCATGAATTTTTCAAGATATAATTTGTTTATTTAATTCACATAATTAAGTGAATTTTAGTTCTCAGTATTATGCACTCATTAAAAAACCTTATAGTACCTTATCCTTCCGAAGGAAACTGCGGATCCCTTTCCCCTCAGCCCCTGCCCCTTCCCCCTCCAATTCCCAGCTGCGGAGGGAACCACCGATCTATTTCAGTTTCTTTACATTTGCCTATTCGGACATCATGTGTAACTGGAGTAAGACACTGTGTGGGGTTCTGTGGCTGATTTCCCTCAATTAACATGTTCCCGAGGCTCTTCCGTACAGCTGTTCTTCATCATGTAGTCTGTTTTATGACTACACCACATTTGACTTTTTTGTTTGTTTCTCAAGAGCTGTTAGGCTCTTGTTGTGTTTGGGCTAGCACCCCGAACAGTGATGCTATAAGCATTCAGCCACAACTTTTTTTTTTTGAGGGATATGTATTTCTATTTTCTTGACAATTTTACTCTTTAAAAAAGAACTGTTTATTATCTGTGTTCCCCGACAGACATGAGAGCTCAGAGATTGTTGAGTTTTGCTCTGTGATCAATACCAAATACCTTGTTGGCCCAAAGTAGTTACTCAGTACACATCAGTACTACAAATGAACTGGTCTCTTTCCTCAGTGAAGGCCTAAGCCTGTTGCTAAATGGGATCAGTTCCCCTTAATTCTGATTTTAGGTAAAGACATGGTAGCCATCATCCTCAGGTTAAAGAGAAGGCGAATTCTTCAGGTCACTGCCATCTTCCCAGAAGCTTCCCTCAATTTCACATCTGGTGATACCTCAGCCGCAGCCCCGACTCCCTCGCTACACTTAGGTCAGTGAACCTGCTTTTCTTCCTGACCTGCATCTTTCTCTAGATAATCGGGAAATGCCGGGAAACTCTAGTTGGGGTGGACTCCTGAAATGTCAGGCTCTTTTCTGGACTTTGCTTCTCTCGGGGCCAGCTGTTACTATTTATCAGTGCTTGGCTTTTTACCTCTAAAGATAAAAAAAGCCCATGAAGTGTTATATGGTCAGAGACTATGGGGATGAAAGGATTTACTTGCTTTTTGATTCACAGTGAGCCAAGATTTAAAAAAAATTTTTTTGATCATAAATATTTTGGGTAAAAAATAATGAGTTCTAATTTTTCAGTTAGCTTTTGTAGTTTAGGTCATCTGTATGCTGGGGGGGGGGGGGCAGTCTATGAATTTAACCGAGAGTTCCTCCCCACAGAGCTCAACCCAAAAAATAATAGCAAATGTTTATGCAAAGCTATAAAATTTAGCACTCAGTGTTGAAAGCCTGGGGTGTGACAGTCCTGTGCTAAACCAACCCTGTTCTGGACATAAAGTTGAGAAGAACCTGATTTTGGTATTAAGGTGACAACTTCAGCCCAGAATTTGAAAAAAATATATATTTGTTTTACCCCTACAGTTGAGCAATTCTTAAAACTTTTACTAGTTTGGTGCCAAGCATTGTGTTAAGGACTGGGAATAAAAATATATGAAGGCAACTTGAAGTATTTCCAGTGTAGTACAATACAGAAAGTTTGGAAAGTTTTCTGTGAACAGGGAAAAAGGTAAGGTTAGCTTTTATAAGGGTCATGATTAGAACCTGGCCTGCAATTAGACAGGGGGAGACAAAAAGGAGGAGTCTGCGAGGGAAATAAAATGGCATAAACAAGTTAGGGTGGTGGCTACCCATGGGCCCCTGGATACCAGAGGTGCCGATCCTGTCACCTTAGAATTCTCACATTCAATTCAGCCATAGTGAAGGATCCTGACCAGAGTCCTTCTGAGAGGCCAAGGGGTTTGAGCCACAAAACCCAACATGGCCCACGGATGCATGGAACTAAACCTTTTTGTTGCTCTTGAACAGCCTGAGCCCTAGTACCCACAATGCCCAGACACTTCTACCCTGACCCCCACTCAACAAACACGCTCACAGCTCTTACCATATCACTGGCAAGCAAGAGTCAACTCAAGGAAAATATTCTCAGGAAAAACAAAACACTTAAACAGCACTGGCACTATTTAGCACTCAATGCCTTGCTCAATGGAATCACTAATCAAACATGAAAACTCCTTTAACTGCTATGAAAAGGAGAATGATTTGAAATTGATGAGGTTCTTGTCGTGTCTCAAGCCCTATGCTAAACCTTGACAGCACATAACCTCAATACTACAACATTGTTTGTTTTTGAGACAGGGTCTTGCTCTGTAGTCCAAGCTGGTCCTGAATTCACTATGGAGCCCAGGCTGCCCCTGAACTCATAGCAATCCTCCTGCCTCAGCCTCCCGAGTGCTGGGATTACAAGCTTGTGCCACCACACCCAGCTTATGTGGTGCTGGGGAATCAAACTCAGGTACTTAACACTTGCTGGCAAGTGCTTTAACCACTGAGCTATTCCACCAGCTCCTACAACCTGTTATTAAGCCCATCTTACAAGCAAGGAAAACAGGATCTTCAAGAGGAGAAACTTTACTGTTCTGTCATAGCCAAGCCATTGATCCCAGGCAATCTGGCCAGAATCCATGTTCTTGCTCACTCATCATACAATATCATTTCAGCAAAGAAATGAATTAGGAGGACTCAGGATATGGCTCAGCAGTTACTAGAGCACGCCTGTAATCCCAGCACTCAGGTGGCTGAGGTAGGAGGATTGCTATGAGCTCAAGACCAGCTAGAGCTATATAGTTCAAGACCAGCCTGAAGTGCAAAGCAAGACCTTGTCGAAAGAGAGAGAGAGAGAGAGAGAGAGAGAGAGAGAACTAGGGAAAAGCATTAACGAAAAAATAAAGTTCAAAGACCCAAGTCCAATGATATCAACTGTAAGAATATTCACACTTCTCAAGTCCTTCACGTGTCTCCAGCCTTGAGTTCACTGAGTTCCAACCAAAGACATAGAGTGATTGATACTGTATAGACTAGTGTAGTTGCTTAATTTCTTATTGATATCCAGAGCTAAGATGGATTGCTTCCAGACAATAATCTCAAAAGTTAGAACGAAGCCTGTCTTCTAGACCAATCGCTCAGATGCTCCAGGAAGTCAGCAGTAAGTCTGCTCTTGTAGAGCCCTATTCTTACTCCCCTGTTTCAATAACTGCATACAGTGCTGCCCCATGTCCCTTTTAGAATCAAGACACCCACATCCCCAGCTGCTGGGAATGTCAGCTGCTGAAGCCCCACCACTCAATCTCTCCCCAAGCTGCCTCTGGCCAAAGGGCGCTGCCCCACCCAAGGCTATGCGCCAACTCTGGGGCAGCTTGTGTCTAATGACTGGCAAATGCAGGGATGCAAGCGTCACCCTCGGACTTATTGTAGGACAACTCCAAAGAGTCACCCCAGTCTGGAGCGCTCAGATAAGAAAGGCGGGGGATTCTGTTACAAATGATCCACATTTATAAATAACTGAAGCAACTCTGCCCATTCCTGGTTTCCTCACTCTCTCACGTTTGTTATTCTCACAGCTCGCTCCCAGATCCTCATCTTGCAAATCCTTGCCTCAGCATTGGTTTCCCAGGAAACCCAACCTACCCCAGCTGGTACAGAAGCAGACTCAGATGACAGCTGGACCACTCACTAGCTGCTGCCAAGGAGGAAGGACATGGTCAGTGATGGATAGGACACGTGCTCTGTAGGTCTGACGGCTGAGATCTTCGTAGACCCTGGGAAAGAGAAGGGAAGACTCTAGTGGTGTGTGATCCCAGGAGTCTGAGCAGGTCTGCGGAAGGGGTAATTACTGTAGGGCCATGGGTTATACAGCTCTCACTAGGTGTTACTGACTCCTTGGCAAAGAACAAAGGAACTCTGAGGTGATGATGCAATTAAGGAAATGAAAGCCTGAAGACCTTTACTGCAGCACTTAAAAAGACCCATTTTCTTCTCAAAGGTAAAAAAAAGCTGAGTTCCAGGTTTTTTAAGCGTAAAGGAACTTACGCTTAAAAGATGAAGAGAAGGTTAAGTTCTTAGCCTGAGTGGCACAGTTACATCGAAGTCGGGCTCTGCTGGAGAAGGAACGCAGGCCAGAGAAAGGTGGCACACACCTTGGTTAATGCACGTGAAAACACTGAGCACCCGGATTCCCCTGCGCCCTCTGAGCTCATCTGTTCCTGTTGAAGGCAAGAGTCTCCCCCACTTGAAGATGACGCATAGAAGTGACCCTATCTCCGTCACTTCTTTTTCTCACTGTGACTCAATACCCAGCATCCACAACTTAAGGGAAGAAAGATTTATTTTAGCTCACAGTTTCAGAAAGTCACAGCCGTGACAGCAACAGTGGGAGCACGTGGCCGAGGCAGAGGTGGAGGCAGGTCCTCACAGCCCCACCAACAGAAAGCCAAGTCCCCAAGAAAGGGAGGAATATCCTTCCAGGTCCTGTCACAGTGACCTGCTCCTGCTGGGTCCTCCCTCTAGGTTTAAGCCCCTAATCTACCACATACCTGCAAATCTGTAATCTATCACACACCTATCTTCCACCACAAATCTACACTCCACTACACACCCATAATCCACTCCTGCAGACCAGGCCCCATCTCTAACAGCACATGGTTGCATAGATCATCCATAACCCTCTAATCCATGAGGCTTTGGGGGGACAGTCCAGATCCAAGCCACAATAGACCCCATGAGCCACTTCTGAGGAGCTGCCCTTTATTCTACCAGTCCAATAAAGAGGCTTAAGATACCCTGCTGGCCCACTGGTGCACTGGCCTAGGGAGAAAAAAGGCTACACATGAAGGAGCTGGTCAACACGGCATGGCCAGAGCTGGGAGAGTGTGGGGGGGATTAGATGCTGCCAGTACTGGGCAGGAAGTGGGACATAACGCCAGATAAGGGAGAGTTTATACTGCTAAAACGCACCTTAACAGAATGCACGCAGCCCCCACGATGCAACCTCTGCCGATTGTGCCAACCTGAATTTTTGTTCCAGTTTGTTCTCTCTTCTCCAGTCATACAAAGCCCCCTGGATGATGTTCTTTAAAACTTATCTGTAAAACCACCAATTGTTCTCCCTGCCTGGGAGATTTACCCCCTCTGTTTTGCCCTCACACTGGTTGCCTGTACCCTACTCTTTTCAAAACTCAGCTGGGAATTTTATCTGCAAATGGAGGTAAAAAAATGACTCTTTTGGGAAAAACATTTGACTTAATGCTTTAAAACATCTTGACTTGGCAATCTAACTTTCTCTAGGGAAAATATCTGAACTGTAGGAAAAATAATCTCAACTATAGGCACAAACTAGGGCACAAAGACAGTTAAAGTGACACTAAAACTTAATGCTACCCTAGGCGAGGTATGCAACTCAGTGGAAAGTACGGATGAGGCTCTGGGCTGGATACCCAGCACTGGCAAAAGAAACTAAAACAAACTGAATGTAAAACAAACACCTGACATATTAATCAAATGGGGAAAAAACATCCAGAAATATAGGGGCCTGAAAACTACATTCACAGAAAGAAATTATATGCAGTATTAAAAATCATGTGTTTAAATAATTCATAGTATAAGCATGCTTATGATCTACTACATTTAAAAATATGTGAAAAACACTATGATCTAACTTTGTAATGATGTGTTAGGAAAAACACTGAAAGTAGCCAGAATCTTACAGTAGTTATTACTGAGCATTGGCAGTATAGATGCTTTACATTTTCTTCCCCGTACCCTTCGCTGTTTTGTCTGGATTGTCTCAGAGTACAGGGTTCATAGGGGCTTTTTCCTTTTGTTTTGTTGTTGTTCCCAGTACTGGACGCTACACTCAGAGGCGCTCTGCCACTGAGCTGCACCCCTTTTTAAAACTGTATGCACTTTGAGACGGGGCTGGCCAAGTTGCCCAGGTGGAGCTCAAACTTGCTATTCTCCTGCCTCAGTTTCCTCAGTGCTGGAATTACAAGTGTGGGCCACCAAGGGTGTTTTCGTCTTAATAAAATATAGTAAGAATTTTGTTTTGTTTTTGACATTCAGGTTAAGTATCATGTCTTCTGGGTAAAAGGTACTTTTCTTCCATAATGTCAATTTAAATTTTATTATACATATATATATACATATATATGTGTGTGTGTGTGTGTACATATATATATATTTATATATATATATATGATTGTGAGCATACTCCTTACAAAACACAGTCAGCTATTGACCCATCTGCATATTTCACTAGGATTAAGAGAGCAAGAATGAAATCTTTGATATCTATGGTGTTGGCACCTATCAGTGCCTGAACTCAGCAGATACATAACAAATCATGTGTGCCTCTGGTGAAGAGGAAGCTGCTGTTATTTTGAACTTTGGATCAGGACAGGATTCTGAACCTAAGAGGGAACCCCCCCCCCCCCACACACACACAATTTAGGAAAAACAAACTTTTCTGAAGGAACAGAGTAACAAGTTTTAATTTGGATGAGTGAAAATTACATAGATAGGTATTTTAAAGACAGCCTGGAGTTCCTTAAGAAAAAATAGGGTCAAAACATCAAGCCAGCTGTGACTGTTCTCTGAATTACAGTAACATGATACTGGTGCTAATGTTTTCCTCAAAGTAAACTCAGAATTTAACACAATGTCCTTCCAGACGTGGCGAGGAAGGCAGGTGTTCTCCCAGTGCTCTCCCGAGGAGAGGAGAGGGAGCGGCCAACCCCAGGGCGGTATTTCTCAGCTAGACTGTAAACAAATGCCATTTCCAACTGGCTCTGGCCACTTAACAGTAGAATTGACCAGAAACGAGTGCTCTGTGCTGGTCTCCAAAATGCCTTATCTACAGCAGACTTTAGAGATGAAATGTTGTCGCTTCGCACGAATTTCTCAATTTCTCGCAGCTGGAAATCTGGGTCCGGTTTAACGGTTACATAATAAAATCCACGCGCCCCCCCCCACCTGCCTCTTCCTTCTCCTTCTTCGCCCCACCACCGTGTGTGTGTGTGTGTGTGTGTGTGTGTGTGTGTGTGTGTGTGTGCGCGCGCGCCTTACTGGGTGCAGGCCCACGGCCGTCACTCTGAGCTACATCTCCCGTTACTTTTTATTTTCAGATCATATTTCACTAAGTTACTAGGTTGTCCGCGCTGGGCTCCAACTCGGCACCCTCCTGTCTCGGCCTCCCAAAGCGCTGGGATTGCAGGCCTGCAACACCAGGCCGATTTATAATCTTGTGTCTCAGAAACTTGGCCAGTCCAACAGGGCCCAGACGGCCAAACTTGTCTGTCAGGCATCACCACAGTGAGTGAGGCTCCTGTCTAAAGTCAATTTTATTTGAGGAGCCGTGAGTGTGTGTAAGTGGGAAAATCCCTGAACAGCCGGTCTTGTGCGGGTTTTAGTAACAATTTCAGTGTAAAAAAATAAATGTTCTGGGGCTGGAAGAATGGCTCCGCGGTTAAAGCGCTAAGTCAACAGCACCACATCAAACCGGGCCTGGTGGCGCCGCACCCAGGCGGCTGAGGCGGGAGAGCAAGACCCCGCCCAGAAAGCGAGCCACGTAACAGCGCGTTTCCGTGGGGCAGGTCCGGCCGGGGCCGCGCGGGGCCGGGGTCGCGCGGGGCCGGGGTCGCGCGGGACCGGGGCCGCGCGCGGTCCTTGCGGGCTCCAGCCGCCAACGGCCGCAGCGCGCCGGGACGCGGGGATGGCGGCGGCGCCCGGGGACGCGGGGCAGGGCCTGCGCGCCGGCCGGACGGGCGCGGAGCCGCCGGCGCCGGGGGGCCCCGTGCGCGGCGTGGTGGCCGCGCTGCGCCGGCCCCGGCGGGAGCCCGGGCGGCGGGCGCGGCTGGAGGGCGCGGCCGGGGCGGGCGGCGCGGAGCCGCTTCCCGAGGCGGCGGCGGCGGCGGCGGCGGCGGGCGGCGGAGAGGCGCAGCCGCTGCCGGCCGTCAGCGCGTCGCCCCTGCGGGGCATGTGGCGCGAGGAGAAGGTGGCGCTGTACTGCGACCGGGTGCTGCAGGGCTGCAAGGTGAGGCCGGGCCGCCCGCTTCCCGCTTCCCGCCGCCCGCCGCCCGCCGCCCGCTTCCCGCCGCCCGCCGCCCGCTTCCCGCCTCCCGCCTCCCGCCTCCCGCTTCCCGCTTCCCGCCGCCCGCTTCCCGCCGCCCGCCGCCCGCCGCCCGCTTCCCGCTTCCCGCCGCCCGCCTCCCGCTTCCCGCTGCCCGCTGCCCGCCGCCCGCCTCCCGCTTCCCGCTGCCCGCCGCCCGCTTCCCGCGCGCACGCCCCCCGCGACCCAGCCTCGGGCCCGGTTGCCCGACTTCGGAGAAGAGGACGCCCCGGTGTCGGGTCCCGGAGGCGGCATGTGTAGCTATGCCAGGCGTAGCGCAAGGTGGCTGAGATCTGGCTTTCATACCAGATCTCCTCGAAGCGTACTTTTAATTTTTAATACTGGGTTGTCGGGAAGGTCGTGATGTATCTTGCCTGTGCTTTGCAGAGGTCATTCATGTAGGCAGATGATGCAGTGCCCGTCTTGTTCGATAACGGTGCGCATCGTCCGGTTCATAATCCCCCCTCCTTAGAAGAAAAGCGGAGCGAGGGGCTGGTTCACGGCCTGCTCTGAATGTCACAGCGCGCGTGGGGTTTTGAAGAACGGGAAGCAGGTGAAGTGTGGCCGTGCAAGATCCCAGGAGCGTGGTGGGCGACGACGCCTCCCCGCCGAGCCCTGTGATGCTTGACTGGCGACCAGACGTCCGTGTGCTCTCGTGTTGCTGTGACGGAGCAGCAGGTCTTCACAGTTAGGACGTTTCTGGAAGATGGATTCACTCAGAGTGCCCAATTGCCAAATGTACCCATTCAAACTGATTGTTTGGTTCCTTGGTAGGAGCTCAAAAAACACAACACCTTGAAAATCCCACCACTCTGAGAGCATAACCTTCCCCTGGTCGATGCTTTCCATGGCATTCGAGGCCAGTCATCACAACGGAACTAAAACCGTTTGTGCCTTTTTTTTTTTTTTTTTTTCCTTGAGACAGGGTCTTGCTCTGTAGCCCAAGCTGGTCCTGAACTCACAGTGGAGCCCAGCTGGCCTTGGACTCCTGGCACTACGCCTGCCTCAGCCTCCCCTGTGCTGGGATTACAGCCGTGCGCCGCCACACCTGCCTTTAGTTGGTGCTGGGAATCAAATTCAGGGTGTAAGGCTAGGGCTTTAACTGCCGGGCCATCCTCCAGCGCACAGCACCTCATTGTAAACAGTTCACTTGTACATCACTAGCTATCAGTTGCTTCAAAAAAAAAAAAAAAGATCATTTTCTTCGTGCTTAATGAGCATATTCCAGCAGGTGTTTGTACAAGCCGACAAATGAACTTCTTTGAGCTCACGAGGACCCCAAATATCGAGCCTGCTTACAGATTCCAGCTTCTTCAGCCGGTCACGAATGCTTCAGTGACGGATGTTTCATGTTTCTACAGTCTCTTGTGTTGTGTGACGTGAGTTTGGCTTGGTCAATGACTGTATTTTGTCATCATCAAACAGGGTGGGCCTTTGTGACTGAGGAGTGTCATCGAGATCAAAATGACCAGCACAGAATTCCCTGAGCCATCGCTGGCACTGATGGTCTTGTAGCGCGGAGTCACTGTGAACTGTACACAACTTCCCACAAGCTTCATGCATGGTCTTCCCTTTATGGAAGTGAAACAGTAAAATGTGGCAAAAATGCACAGGTCTGGCCATCTTCAACTTGTCAGATTTCCAACAACCAGATAGCTCAATTTTTTTTAAAGAACAAAGTCAAAACTGTCTGCTGTCAAATAACATGGCAATAATAGGTGTGATTGGCTCTAGTACTTCCGAACATGAAGTAGCACCAGTGATGGCAAAAATACATCATGACTTTTCCAACAATTCAATATTAACAGTGTTTTCCCTTAAACATATTTTCAGTCAAAAATCTGTATAATTAAATGTTTCATATTGGCTCTGTTCTAAATATGAATCAATAAAAATATTTCCCTTATAAACCTGTAAGTTAACATGTTTATACATATGGGTTTTTTCTGTTGTTAGGCAGAAGATGCTGATGAAGCTATGAGTTCTTACCTTTTGGAAAAATTAAACTTGAAAGACAAATGGCTTGGGGTTTGGAAAACAAATCCTGAGTTATTCTTTGCGAAATATGAAGAAGCATCTATCCCTTTTGTTGGTATACTGGTTGAGGTAAAAAAAATGTTCTCTACTTGATTTTTGTGCTTTGAAATTACCAATTGTCTTAAAACTTATGATTTATTAATTTGTGATTTTGATATTTGTGCAGTATCAAATAGAAAATTATGGACTGGAGCAATAGCTCAACAGTTAAAGTGCCTGCTTAGCAAGTGCAAGACTCTGGGTTCGATTCCCCAGCACCACATAAGCCAGGCGTGGTAGTGCATGTCTGTAATCCCAGCACTTGGGAGGCTGAGGCAGGAGAATTGCTGTGAGTCCAAGGCCAGCCTGGGCTCCATAGTGAGTTCAGGACCAGCCTGGACTACAGAGGAAGATCCTGTCTCAAAAAAAAAAAAAAGAAAAAGAAAAAGAAAGAAAAGAAAAAAAAAAAGAAAATTATCTGAAGTTTTTAAGTAAAGTAACATTGTTGAAAGGTAAGGCTAAAAATTAGCATCCATTTACCTGCAAACAGTTGTCATGAAGTGGAATCTGGGAATATCAGACTATTTTTTAACCTAGATTCATTTGATGACAGAAAAAATTGTAAACGCATTCCTTAGAAAATTAATGATTTAGGCTTTAATGAGCTTGGGCTGTCATTTCTCATCTTCATTTCTCTCAAATGAGGAGGAAAGAATTGGAAAACTGCTGGTAAAATTTGAAGTATTTTATTTTGAAAAGGATGCTTTTAGTATAACAATTTCTCCTTTTAGTATAACAGTACCCTTCACCTAGGATGTTGCTTTTTAGGTCTCTAGGCTAAAGAGTGTGTAACGTTTGCCGTAAGTTTTATCCTTTGAAAGGCTGATTATACTTGAGTAAGAAATAATATTCATAACAACAACTGGTACCCTACCCAAGAAAATTTTGTCACTTCTTACATCATGCAGCCCTTGAAAATAATTCAAAAACATAAACTTTGCAGAGAAGTAAGTTAATGAAAGTCTTATAAATGAATAATACCATATTTTAAGACACAGATATTACCGAAACTATAATGGGCTGGAGGAATAGCACAGCACAAGGCCCTGAATTTGATTCCCCAGCACCACATAAACTGGGCGTGGTGGCACATGCCTGTAATCCCAGCACTCCAGAGTCTGAGGCAAGAGGATTGCCATGAGTTCAAGGCCAGTCTGGGCTCCATAGTGAATTCAGGACCAACTAACCTAGGCTATCCTAGGCTACAGAGTGAAACTGTGTCTCAAAAACAAAACAAAACCAAAAAACAACTCTGGCAACTCAAACTTGTAAATATAGTAAATAATGTAGAACAAAATACTCACCTCGTATGAAAATTAAAATCGGTGTTTAAGAAGTAGAGTCTGAGGACTGGTGGAATAGCTCGGCAGTTAGAACACTTGCCTAGCAAGTACAATGCCCTGGGTTCGGTTCCCCAACACTACATAAGCTGGGCATGGTAGTGGCACATGCCTGTAATCCCAGCACTTAGGAGGGCGAGGCAGGAGCTTGTGTGTTTGAGGCCAGTCTGGGTTACATGGTAAATTCAAGACCAGCCTGGACTACAAAGCAAGAACCTAAAAAAAAAAAAAAAAAAAGAACTTGAAAATTGTTAGAAAAGTCATAAAAATTAAAAGAAATGTTATAATTAGTTCATATTTGAGGAAAGAAATCCTTCCAATTTTCTTGTGTTTGGAATTATAATTTTTAATATTTATCTTAGGTAAATTGTAAGCCACACCAAAACTCATCATCTTGTTTCAAAGTTACTGTTTCTGTTGTGGAGCCCTTTTCTTCAAACATTGCAAACATTCCAAGGAATTTGGTTGATGAGATTTTGGAGGAACTGGAGCACAGTGTGCCGCTCTTGGAGGTGTACCCTATTGAAGGGCAAGGCACAGACACACAGGACATCGCTCTGGCCTTAGAGGCTGTAAGGTAACAGGGCTTTCTAATTCTGAGAGTTCAAATTATCATGTTCAACAATTCATTTTATATGTAAGTTTTGCTCATATAAACACCAGAAATATCTATTAATTTTTATTCAGTGATGAGTCATGTCCATTTTACTTAACATATGTGTTTGTAACTTCTAGTTAACATTTCATTGCAAAAGTGTGTGGATAAGTAATATATGTGCCTAATGAGAAGTTTGCTATTTTTTAACTTTATATTTTATAAAAATTGATTTTTTTTTTGAGATGGCCTCATTCTGTATTCCACATTGGTCCTGAACTTGGTATGGAGCTCAAGCTGGCCTCAAACACCGAGTAATCCTGCTGCCTCAGCTTCCTCAATTCTGGGATTACAGGTGTTTGCCACCGTGCCCAACTTCTGTGGTGCTGGGAAATCAAACTCAAGTTTTTGCACTTGCAAAGCAAGTGCTCTAACCACTGTGCAATTACTCCAGCCCTGTAAAATTGAATTTATAAGAGTTCTGGAAATAAGTGACATTAATATTCATTCATATTTAACACATTAAATATATTAGATTTTATTTTTATATTTAAAGACATTTCAAATGCAAGATGTCATCATCTACATTGCGATTGGTTTTGTTTATTTGTTTATTTGTTTGTTTTTGAAATGGGTCTTGCCAAGTTGCCCAGGCTGGTCTTGAACTCACAATCCTCATGACTCAGTTTACCAAATAGCTGGGATGGTAGGTGTGCACTGCCATACTCAGCTAATTGCTTGTTATAAACTGATAACAGTGTAGAGGAAGCCATCTATAAGCAAAATGTAGAACACATTTGGCTTTCTTGTTGTTTTATTTTACCCAATGCAAATTTTGTTGTATCTTGCACATTTTTCTTTGTTGAATAAAATCATAATAGAAATCTATGAAATTTAGATTTCCACTTTCAGGAAAATTATCTTCTTATACACAGTAAACTGCAAGAGAATCCAGATTATCTAATATTTAAAGCTATAGTCCCAGCACTGGCGATTGAGGCAGGAGGATTGCTGTGAGTTTGAGGCCAGCCTGTGGTACACAGTGAGCTCAGGACCAGCCTAGACTACAGAGCAGGCCCTGTCACAAAACCAAACAGAAAACAAAGAACTCCCCCCCACCCACACACACACACTTTACCTATTATGATTGGTGTATTGGAATCTCATTACAAACATTTTTCTTAAGAGTCAAGATCCAAAAGATGTGGTATATATACACAATGGAATATTACTCTGCCATATAGAATGACAAATTTGAATCATTTGTAGGAAAATGTGTGCAACTTGAGACCATTATGCTCAACAAAATGAATCAGACCCAGAAAATTAAATCTTATATAGTTTCTCTAATAGGAGAAAACCAAACCATAAAAAAGTAAGAGATACGGAAGAAAGTAAGAAGATGGACTTTGTGGAGAGGAAAAGGGGAAGAGGGAAGTAGGGTGAGAAGGGGGAAAGGATGCAGTATGTAAATTTTAAAAGGTAATAAAAATATTTTTTTAAAGAATTAGGGTCAATGTAAAGAATTCTGTTATCAAAATAGCTTTTTTGGTTTTTGAGACAGGGTCTCACTCTGTAATACAGGCTAGTTCTGAACTCACTGTGTAGCTCAGGCTGGCCTCGAGCTCACAGGAATCCTCCTGCCTCAGCCTCCTGAGTACTGGGACTACAGGCATGCACTGCCGTGCCTGACTTATATGGTGCTGGGAGCTTGAACATCAGGGCCTTGGCCTTGCTAGGCAAGTACTTTAACCACTTTGTTATTCCTCCAGCCCCTCAAAATAGCTTTCAGTTCTAAACATGGGCCTGGAGAAATGGCACAGTGGTAAAAGCACTTGTCTAGCACGTGTAAGGCCCTGAGTTTAGTTCCCCGGAACCACATAAAGCCAGGTGTGGGTAGCAATGTAGCATTTGGGAGTCTGAGGCAGGAGGAGCGCCATGACTTCTAGGCCAGCTTGGGCTACATAGTGAGTTCAGGACCAGCCTGGGTTATACAGCAAGATCCTGTTTCCAATAAATAAATAAACAAATAAGTAAGTAAATAAATTCTAAACATGGTAGAGGCCATTTTTGATTACTGCCATCTCAATTTGGTTTATTGTAGGTTTTTTTATGATTTTCTCTGGAGAGATTGGGATGATGAAGAGAGTTGTGATAATTATTCAGCTCTTATTGAAGAAAGGATTAATCTGTAAGTACACTTTAAAAAGTCACCAGCACAGTATAAAAGAGAAGCATTAAAACAACATGGATGCTTTTCAGGTGGTGTGATATACAGGACGGAACAATACCTGGTCCGATCGCACAGCGCTTCAAAAAGACTTTGGAGAAATACAAAAGCAAGCGTGTTGAGCTCATTGAATATCAGAGCAATATCAAAGAAGACCCCTCTGCGGCAGAGGCCGTCGAGTGCTGGAAGAAGTACTATGAGATAGTGATGCTCTGTGGGCTGCTGAAGATGTGGGAAGACCTCCGCCTCCGGTAATCGTGTGCTCCATTTGACATGGGAACAGATGTGGGGGTGTTCTTTCGTGATGACACTTGGCATATCTGTTGCCTTCCTTAGGTTATAAAATTGCCTTATGAGGTAACTCCAGGTACAAGCTGTCAGTTTTAGAAAATTATGTTTATATTAGTTGAATTCACTGAAATCATTTTCGACCAAAAAAAAATCTCATAAATCCAACCCTTTCCTTTCTTTCATTGTTGCTTTTTTGATTTTGGAAAAAGCAGAAGAGAGGAGGAGGTGGCTCACCTCTCCACAGAATGTGTAGTGAGTAGAAGACAGGTGATTAATTTGGCTACCTCAGAATTTTAGCTTATCTGACTAATATAAGTTGATACATTTTTGATGACAAATAACTCAATGTAGTCATAATGAGAATCATTCTCCAGAGTGCTTAACATGTACTAAAATACTTTTACATTATTATTTACTGAAGAATGTATTTTTTTTAATATATGGAGAAGTAGAATTCTTTTTTCATGTTCCCAAAACTAATGGAAAATCTTGAATTGAGCCTGATGTCTTCTTTATGCTAATCTGTTTAATTTATTCTGTGTGTCCTTTTTGTTTGTTTTGGTTTTTTGTATGTTTTTTTGAGACAGGGTCTCACTCTGTAGTCCAGTCTGGTTCTGAACTTACTGTGTATCCCAGGCTGGCTTCAAACTCATGACACTGCTCCTGCCTCAGCCTCCCAAGTGCCGGAATTATAGGTGTGCACCACCATACCCAGATTATGTGATACTGGGAAATTGAACTCAGGGCTTTGTGCATGCTAGGCAAGCTCTCTGACCACTGTGCTGTTTATTCGTCCAGACCCTTTGGGTTTCTCCTTAACCTATCCATTGTCCTTTGGAATTCTGAGCCACTTTTTGTTTGTGCAACCATAGCTTAAATCTTTTCTTTTTGTATTTTTCTCCAGATTTGACCTGTTTTTGGTCACTGCTAATCCCATTCCAGTGTCTATTTTTGATGTTTCATTATTAATGGAATTCCTGTGATAAACTTTGGGATTATTCTGGGAAAACAATGTAGATTTTAAAAATACACTTATGTAGAAATCCATAAATTTAGCACAAGTTGGATTTTTTTTTGAGACAGGGTCTTACTCTGTAGCCCATGCTGATCTCTGAACTCACTGGTATAGCCCAGGCTGGCTTTGGACTCACAGCAATCCTCATGTCTCAGCCTCCCCAGTGCTGGGATTACAGGCGTGCAGCACCAGGCCCAGCTTATGTGGTGATGGGGAAACTGAACTCAGATATTTAGCACTTAACCACTGAGCCACTTCTCCAGCCCCCACAAGTTGAATTTGAATACAGATTGTCATTATGAGACTTTAGATGGCATAGAACACAGGTTTCTCTTGTCTTATAAGTTATAATCACAGCTCATTTTAGGTACAGTGGAATGAGGGAGTTCGTCAAGCCCTGCTGGCAGATAACAATTACAAAACCGGTACAATATATACTAAGAGTATGTCACTCTTGAAAGGATCTATATAGTGACCAAGGTAACCCTGATTAACGGTTGTCCATATGTGAAGGAAACTTAAATGCATATTACTCAGGTCGCACACTATCAATATATGACTGCAACCATCTGATATTTTGGGAAAGGTAAAACTATAAAGGCAGGAATAGGATCTGTGGCTGCAGAAGGTTAGTAAGGAAGGCAGGGATCAGGGACCAGATAGTGGAACTACTCTGTGTGGTCCCTCAGTGGTGGAGGCGTAGTGTTATACAACAATTAAAGTGCTGCAGTGAACTCAAAAAATTTCCTCTAAGGAAATTGTTGGTAAGTCCTAATCTGTTGGAAAAGGAGTGTCTCTTTTGACTGACTGTAATGATAAAAAACTACGCACTGAAATTTTTTTTAAGATAGGGTCTCACTCTGTAGTCCAGGCTGACCTTGAAATCGCAGCAATCCTCCTTCCTCAACCTCCCAAGTTCTGGGAGTGGAGGTGGGCAAGCCAAATTTTGTTGAATCCATAAATGAGTGTGTACGTGACAGTTTATGTGGTACTAGGAATCCAGCTCAGGACCTTGTGCTTCCTAGGCAAGTGCTCTAACTGCTGTGCTATTCCTACACTGAATTTGTTTTTTACTTTCTTTTGAAAATACTTAATTGATTGAGATATAGGAAATAGGAAATGCAAAGAAAATTAGAAAGAAGTGAAAAAGTAGGAATAAATAAAAGTGCAGAATGGCAAATAGTATAAAACAACTGAGAAATACTTCCACTAGAAGGATAACAGTTACCTATTCTGCAGAGACCATATCCCTTGAAACAAAACAATCTGTTAATTGAGCATAATACTTAAAAGTATGTCCCAAAACTTCTTTATGCCTCAGTATAAAATATAGCTCATCTCTTTGTCATGTGAATCCACAGCTCCGTGGACTGTGAAAGCACGGTCAAGAAACTTTTCATTATATTGGAAAGTTGAGGTGGTTGGGCAATGGCGACAGTGAGTTTCATGCAGATTTCTAGTGGACACTCCATTGAAGTGAAAAGATTTTAAAGACTTGAACTCACAGTCGTCTAAAAGACCATGTTATGTTGCTCTGAAGTTGTTCACTGCTATGAAAGATTTTGCAGTTGATAAAAACTTTCTCAAGGATGCTTAGTACCAAGTTTTTATTTACTAAATAAGGGTAGGTTGAGTCTGTCTTATGTTCATTTAATCACACATAAATATTTTCAACTATAGAGTTCACGGACCTTTCTTTCCAAGAATTCTGCGACGTAAGAAAGGAAAAAGAGACTTTGGCAAGACTATCACACACATTGTAGCAAAAGTGATGACTACTGAAATGGTAAGAAATACTTTTTCATTTGTTCATTTAGGTGTTTAACCATGTATAATTAGAAAAGAAGCTTTCTGAAAGTAGAGTTTGCCTTAATAATACTTTGTTTCTTCTTCTATACCCAGCTCAATGATTGGCATACATTAATAAATAGTACATAAATAAATGTTGGCAGTTATCTATCTCCCTTGCCTTGTGGAGAGGTACAAAGGTAGCCAGCGTGGGAAGGATGAAAAAAACCCACTGCATCTAGGGGAAGATACGGCATTAATCCAGACCCAATCTTGATTCTTCATGTATTTAATAAATACGTCATTTTTACATATATGTGCCTCTACTAGGAAATAGGCTATTACAAATACAAAAATGATAAACGCTATGATGGGGTGTGTACAGGGCACATAGAGAGATACATAAAGCCAGGCATGGTGTGTAAGCCTGTAATCTCAGCACTTGGGCAGCTGAGGGGGGAGAATTACCTTGAGATGGAGCCCAACCTGGGCTATACAGTGAGTTCAGGACAAGACTGGATCTCAGATCAAGACCCTGACTCAAAAATAAAAAATGATGCATAAAGACAAAACCAGGAATTCTGGTTGAAAGCTAACAGATGAGTGTGTTTTAGCCCGCCCAAGAATGAAAAACGCAGTAAGGCAAAAAGTAAATATTGTTATGTTCCTTGAGCCCTTGATACCATTTTACAGGTCTCTCCTTGAAATTTCTCCTTTGCTTATGCTTAAATACTTCACTGGCTGTCATCCTCTCTGGTTAATGGTTTTCTTTATGTCTTCTAAATGCTTAATTCTTGTCCTCTCCCTCGTTGTACTGTTTCTCAGTGATTTAGTGAGCAATCCTCAGTCATAATTTCACTTACTTATGCCTGCAATCCAAGATGTTTGTCTATAGATGAGACTTTAGTTCTGAGCTCCAGATCTGTATATGTCCAGGTGCCACTTCGCTGTCGTGGAAATATGTGGGGCGCACTCACCCCTCCTCTTGCTTGCAGGGGAGTCCTGATTTCAGCCCCCCTATCTCCCTTGTACTTGTCCCCATATGATTCCCCAATCGTTTAAGCCTTTGGCAAGTTTCAGTGCATTTTCCTTTCAATAAAGTTCTGCATACTTGAAAAAAAAAAAAAGAATGTTCATCATTAAATCCATGGTCTTAACCACTGGCTTGGTGGTAGTCTGGAGTTCTCTATTCTAGCTGCCTGATAGCTAATTCCAATTTCCGTAACGTCCTCTGTTGCCTTCCCGCCCGCTGTTCTCCCTCGCTAGCGACCCCTGCAGTAAGCCCAGGTGTTTCCTTTGTGTGCAGTCCCTGTCCCTCCTTCACTTCAGATTTCAGCTTAAATAACATTTAGCTTTAATGAATAACATTTCCAAAGGAAGAAAAAAAAAAAAAAAACAACCCTTCCACCTCCTGAATACGCTGGTCTCTGTACAGTTCCAGCTCCCTGCACTTTTCCTTACTGTCACTTTCCATATGGCAACAGTAATAATCTTTGTGGCCTACTTTTGGATGTCTGTCTCTTCACTAGAAAATCAGCTTCAAAATGTGAGAGCAAAGAAATGTGTACTCACTCCCCATCCAGCCAAATTTTGTTGAATCCATAAACGAGTATGTGGGACAGGAGAATACAGTGTATAAGACAGATAAAGGCAAGTCCGCCGCCGCTGGCGTTTGCCGAGGAAGCTACCCAGGCTGGTGGTCACCACCAAGAGAAGCAGGAGAACTGACTGTGGCGCTGGTCTCGTCTCCTGCCTGCCTTCCTCCACACTGGAGACGCAGCCCAGGGCTTTGGATGTGCTCGGCAAGTTCTCTACCACTGAACCGCGTGGCCAGACCTAGTTTTTACTTTAATTGCCTGATGAACCAGATCATTCAGTGTGTTAATTATCCTCCCAACATCTTTATAAACATTTATGAAACGTATTTGGGGAAAGTATAGATTTTGCTTTTATGTTCAGCCTTACTTATACTTTTCATTTTGGTTTTAAGAAGTGGTCTGGCTTTATTTTCTTATTTTTACAGTGTGAGAGAAGGTAATTTCTTTGGTTGTTATCCAAAACTGACTTTACAGGCTGGAGGAATGGCACAACAGTTAAAGCGCTTGCCTCGCAAGTGCAAGGCCCTGCGTTCAGTTGCCCAGCGCCGCGTAAAGCTGGGCGTGGTGGCGCACGCCTGTAATCGCAGCAAGAAGTCGCAGCTGACCTTGCAGCCCTGCCTTCGTTCACAGGCAGTCGGCGTTTGGAGGCCGGTACTATAAGAGGAGCACGACTGCGACCGGCAGCACGATCAGTTACTTAGGCCTTTGATTTTTAGATTTGCCTTCAAGTTTGACAAACGAATTTGGTGTTGGTCATAGCTGTGTACATTACCTTTACTGGCTTGGAGATTTCTCAGCTGTGGAGTCTTTACTCAGAATTTCACTTTGCCTTTACGCAGTCCCGTCTGGCCATCAATCATCTTCACGCGGCCGGAGCACAGACACAGCCTGGTGCGCAGCCGCCTCGCGGCGTGGTGGGGCAGGCCGCACCACCTGCAGAGCCTGCCATTTCTTTACTTGCAGCATGCTTTAGAAGAAAGCTAAAAATGGTACACTGTGCTGGGGAACAGCAGAGGCCCCACGGCCGCACTGCCTGGACGCCTGGCTTTGCCACTTTTGTGATTTTCCGACAATTCATTTAGTCCATTGTGTGTTAACTCCTCACATGTGAAGTGAGGATATACTTTATTCCGTATTTATGGAGTTGTGAACATTAAATAATTTCACATCTTGAAAAATGCTTAGTTGTAATACATGTTGGGTAAATGTTTGCTACATCAGAATAAGGGGGGCGAGCACACTGATGCCCTAGTGAATACCAGAGGAAGGAAGAGTACGTTAAGAAGCCGCTTCCACCCGGCCTGGTGGCACAGGCCTGAAATCCCAGCACTCTGGAAGGCTGAGGCAGGAGGACTGCAACACCGAGTCAGCCTAAGCAACCTAATGACTTAGACCCTGTCTCAAAATCAAAAAATGGGCTCAGGATATAGGTCAGTGTGAACGCTCAGCATCCCCTCCAAAAAAAAAAAAAAAAAATTTCTCCAATGTTCACCACATTGGTTGTGAACTTTTTTATTATTAGTTGTCTTCATGGTTAGGAAGGACTACTTGGTTTGGTTTTGATTTTCATTTCCATAGTGAACAATGATTTTGGTCACTTTTCATGTGCTTAATGACCATGTTTGTATCTTTGGAGAAATAACTATCAAGTCATATGCTTTTTTGAATTGATTTTGCTTTCTGTTTCTTGCTGGTCAAAAGAGTCTGTACACCCCCCAGACCCAGATTTGGTATTATCTTTTGATAGCTAAAAGTTTTTAATTTTGAAGAAGTCCAACTAGTCCTTTTTTTCTTGTTGTGCATGGTTTTAGTGTCATACCTAAGAATTCCTTGTCAAACCCAGAGCCGTGAAGATTTGTCTTTATGTTTTCTTCTAGATTTTTAAGGTTTTGGCTTTTATACTAGGTCCTTAATATATCTTGAATTAATTATTGTATTTAGTGGGCAGACAGAGCCCAGCTTCATTCTTTTCCACATAGATTCTCAGTTGTTCTAACTGCTTTGTGTTAAAGAGACTATTCTTTCGCTATTGAATGTTCTCAGCATACAGCCCATGACTTTTGGCATATAGTTCACAACAAATATTACATAGCTCTAAAACTAATGATTATAAAGAAAAATTGATTCCATCATTCCCTTAATTGGTAAGTGTGAGCTGGGCCCTGTGGCAGAGGCCTGCAATCCCAGCACTTGGGAGGCTAAGGCAAGAGGATAGAAGTTCAAGTACAGCCTAGGCAATTTAACAGTTTAATCTCAAATAAAAAAGGGTTGGGGTATAATTCAGAGCAAAGGCCCTATGTTCAATCCCCAGTACAGCAAAAAAATAAAAAATAAAAATAAAAATAATTGATAGGAGATTTTTGATCATTAAATATTGTATAGCTAAATCTTTTGAGAAAAGCTTATGTCAAATGAGTATCCGATTAAACTTACATGTTCCATATTAACCTGTTCTTACGAGGCACTGCTTTATTTTTTTCCTTTCAGGTGAAGGACTTGTCCTCAGACACACTCCTCCAACAACACAATGACTTGGATCTGGCCTTGGAGAATTGTTACAGTGGAGATACAATAGTTATTTTTCCAGGAGAATATCAAGCTACAAATCTTGCTTTACTGACTGATGACATAATTATAAAGGGTTAGTAGGCCATCCTTTGTAGTTTTTCTTACATCAGTATACACTACTTGTACATTGTGAGCCTATTTAATGAAATTATTAGAAACTAGAAGTTTGTGTTTCACAAAAATACATATGTACCTTTTGCAGTGAAGGCATTAATATTTTCTCTTCTTTATTTTCTTTCTTTGATTCCTTTTTTATCATTTTAAAAAATAGGGTCTTGCTGGAGCTGGAGGAATGACATAGCAGTTAAAGTGCCTGCCTAGCAAGCACAAGGACCTGGGTTCACTTCCCCAGCACCACATAAGCTGGGCGTGGTGGCACACGCCTGTAATCCCAGCCCTTGGGAGGCTGAGGCAGGAGGAATGCCAAGAGTTTAAGGCGAGCCTGAGTTCCATAGTGAGTTTAGGACCAGCCTGGGCTACAGAGCAAGACCCTGTCTCAAAAATAAATAAATAAATAAATAAAATAAAAATAGGGTCTTGCTAAAGCCATGCATGGTGGGGCATGCCTGCAAGCCCAGCACTCAAGAGGCTGAGGCAAGAAGATTTCTATGAGGCCAACCTGAACTATATAGCAAATTCAGGACTAGCCTGGACGATAGAATGAGACCTTGTCTAAAATTAAATTTTAAAATAAAATTAAAATTAGGGTCTTGATATGTTGCCTCAAGTGATCCTTCTACCTCAGCCTTTGAGTGACTGTGACTTCTAAGTATTCATAGCTACACCCAGCTGTTCACCCTATTTGCTTCACGTATAATTTTACCAGAACATTTTCTAATCAACTTTGGCTGCTTTTCACATCACTTAAGAAAGTCCAAATGGAAGCCTATATTAAAATACACTCAGCTTTCTTCCTCTTCTTCCTCTTCCTCTTCTTCTTCTTTTCTTTTTCTGAAACAGGGTCTCACTTCAGAAGTTCAGGCTGGTCCTGAACTCAGTATGGAGCCCAGGTTCTCCTCAAAACTCACAACAACCTCCTGCCTCAGCCTCATAAATGCAGGGATTACAGGCATGTGCCACCACACCCAGTTTATGTAGAGCTGAGGAATCAAACTCAGGGCCCTGTGCTTGCTAGGCAAGTGCTTTAACCACTGAGCTATGTCCCCATCCCTACTCAGCATTTTCTCAGAAAGGCTAATTCACCAACTAAAAAGCAGAAGTAGAACAAGAATTTATTAATTTTTAGGTCCTGAATATATTCAGTAACTTTAATTCTTCTGTTTCAA
Organism: Ctenodactylus gundi; assembly: GCA_004027205.1. NCBI lineage: Eukaryota > Metazoa > Chordata > Mammalia > Rodentia > Ctenodactylidae > Ctenodactylus > Ctenodactylus gundi. The sequence goes on from PVKB01000345.1 coordinate 49,168, forward strand.
CTTTGAAGGAAAAATATTCTCATCGTCTGGTTAAAAGAACAGTTGACTTAAACTCTACCTCAATGAAGTAAAAAAATCAAAAATTTTTAATATTTTGATGATAATTGGTAATTACTGAACTACATGGGTAATAAAGACCATATATGTAATTTAAAACATTTGTACCCTTCTTAATATTATATTTAGGTAACTGCTTTGACTGCTGAATTATTAACATGATTACATCGATATAAATTAAGAGTCTGAGTTCTTTTTAGTTATGGTGATTTTGGTTTTGAATCTAGGTTATGGTATAATATATCTAAGACATTTGTATATGATTTCTGGTTGTCAGATTTGTGGAAACATTTAGAAGAATGCATATGTTAAATAAATAAAAGGGGCTACAAGTACATGCAGGTTGATTATAAACCCAGAGTTTTGCACCTTGGCATCAAATAAGGACAAAATATTGTAATTATCAGTAATCTACTCAGTTCATAATGAAATCATTTTTAAATATATATTGCTTGCTAAAGAGTATATTATTTGCTGACCACATTTATATACATGTAAAACTAGACAAGTGTAAGAGGAAAAACATAGTACTGAGCAAGTATCACTGAATACCTTTGAAATTATTGATTGGTGCTTTTGTCCCTATTCATCAGGAGTTGGAAAGAGAGAGGAAATTGTGATTACTTCTGAGCCTTCTCATGACAGTTTTGTGGTATCCAAAGCTGACAATGTGAAACTAATGCATCTATCTTTGATACAACAAGGGACCGTTGATGGTATTGTGGTGGTAGAGTCTGGTCACATGACTCTAGAAAACTGTTTGTTAAAGTGTGAAGGAACAGGAGTGTGTGTACTTACAGGGGCCGCTTTGACAGTTACAGACAGTGAAATCACTGGTGCCCAGGTACTTCTATAAAAAGTAGAACTGTACTTGATTGTGGGTAACAACTTTGACCTTAGCATACAAACAAATAATTTTAAATTTCAAACAAAACTACACTCCAGGTAGAAACCAACGAAGTGTTACAGAACACTTATTAAAAATGAACTACTGAAGTGCCCAAATTAAGAAATTAGCTTTAACTATGATTTTTAAAAATTAAGAGTCAGTGCCTATAAAATAGGTGATAAATTTGTTATTTCATAGGTTTGTGTTCTTTGAGACAGGGTCTTGCTCTGTAGTCCAGGCAGGCCCTGAACTCACTATGGAGCCCAGGCTGGACTTGGACTCATGGCAATCCTGTCTCAGCCTTCTGGGAGCTGGGACTACAGGCATGCAACACCACACCCAGCTAGCTTATGTGGTACCGGGGAACTGAACTTGGGTACTTAGCACCTGACTCAGACCTTGCTAGGGAAGTACTTAAACCACTGAACCATTCCTCCAGCCCAGATTTTATTTTAAAAGAAATAAGAACTATCTGACATGACTCATAACGTATTGTGATTAGTTGAACATAGAAAATTTTAGTCTTTAGATAATGGTCACAAAGATCACTGAGAAAAACAAGCACTTATAGAGAAGAACACAAAGAATATAAATTTTTATAGCTACTGCTTAAAGAGGTTCTGCCCTCCTTTTTTTTTTTTTTTTTTTAAATTTTGATACAAGGTCTTGCTCGGTAGTCCAGTCTGGTGGTCCTGGCCTCCAGCACTCACCAATCCTCCTACCTCGGCCTCCTGAGTTCTGGGTTTACAGGTGTGAGCTGCCATGCCTGGCTTAGGCAGTGCTGGGGAACTGAACCCAGGGCCTCGCGCCTGCTAGGCACGAGCACTAACCACTGCGCTATTCCTCCAGCCCTGGCCTCCATTCTATAGACTTCATTTGGGTGGGAAAGTAAAGTAATAGACATTCCTTCCAGGCCTGATTTCCTAACGATGTTTAGTTCTCAACATTTTAAAAATGTCTCTATCATAAATCGTTGCATACCTTTGTATTTTCATGTAGCTTAATGTTTAGATCCTTACTACAGAATACGACAGGCTACAGATTAAGGGTGCAGCTCAGAGCTGGGATGTAGTTCACTGGTCAAGTACTTGTCTAGCAGGGTTGAGGCCCTGGATTCAATTTCCATCACTACAAAAAAATTACAATTTTTAAATCTAATGAATTTTGGAGAGGGGCTTTTGTGTTTCATAGATTGCTTTCTTTGCTCTTAATTGACAGGGTGCTGGCGTTGAACTGTATCCTGGGAGTGTAGCCATTTTGGAACGGAATGAAATTCACCACTGTAATAACCTCAGAATTAGTGAAAGTTCAAAAAGCACCTTGGGTGGAGTTAACATGAAGGTATTTTAGTTTTCTTTTCTTTTTTCTTTTTCTTTTTTATGGTACTGGGGATTGAACCCAGGACATTCCCTCTGAGCTACATCCCCAGTCCACTTTTTACTTGTAATTTTGAGACAGTCGTCTTGTTAAGTTGCTAAATTGCTCAAGCTGGGCTTAAACTTGTGATCCTCCTGCTTCAGCCTCCCAGAAAGCTGGGATTAAGGACCTGAGCCACCAACTCCAGCTTGCTTCAGTTCTTAATGTAGCACTTTTATAAGAATTTTAAGAAATAATAAAGTACTAAAACACTAGTTTTAACATTAAAATTCAATCAAAATGTTGATTTGAAAAATTAGAATAAAATATGGTTAAATGATGGCTGATGGAAAAGTTGTTTAGTAACCCTATAGTTTAATAATTTTTTTGAGACTGGGTCTCTGTAGTTCAGGCTGGTCGTGAACTCACTGTGTAACCCAGGCTGGCCTAGAACTCATGTCAGTCTTTCTGCCTCAGCCAGCTGAGTGCTGAGATTATAGGTGTGCACCACAGCACTCAGCTAATATGGGGTGCTGGGGCCCATAGTTTAATATAACTTTGGATATTACAAAGTAGATAGATTTTGCTCTTTATAATAAATACATTTTTGAAAAGCAAAGCAAATATGAATATATTCATATTTTCAAAGTTGAATACAATGACTTATGTAAAATAATAAAGATATTAATTGCAGTATTTTATAGGCAAAGTCTTCCTATTCCTTTTCTGCTTCTATAAATCCTATTTCTGTAGGTCTCTCCTTGGGATTGTGTGAAAGTTTTATCTTGGTAGATTTCCCTGAGTCTCCACATTCTAATTCTGTGCATTATCAGTGCACATTCTGTCTCCACATAGATTTTAAACTACTTAAAAGCAGGAACTGGTTGAATATATTACCAGAAATGCTTGGGGCCAGAAGATTTTAAATTTTGGATATTTGTAGAATCATGAATCATCTTGGGCACAATAACCAAGTCTAAACATGAAATTCACTTGTTTCAGATGTGTCTTCTACACATTGCCTAAATGTAAATTTTTTATAATATTTTATGTAATTTTGTGCATGAAACCAAGTTTCATTGTGTGGAATTTTTCACTTGTGGTATCATCTTGGAGCTCAGTTTTATATTCTAGAGCACTTCAGATCAGAGTTGCTCAGTTTGTTCCAGATGACCCCTGTCTGCAGCATGAATTTAGATACTCAGATGACTGGCTGAAAATACGATACAAATGGTGAAGGCAATTTTGAGATTTTTTTTTTTTTTTGAGACACGGTCTCGCTCTGCAGCCCAGGGCGGTCCTGAACTGACTATGGAGCCCAGGCTGGCCTTAGACTCACAGCAATCCAATCCTCCTGTCTCAGCCTCCCAAGTGCTGGGATTACAGGTGTGCACCACCACAAAATTCTGAGATCTTTATCCTAAAACTTTTTTTCTGTTCTGATATAATTTTCAGTTTCTCTGTGTTCTCATGGTAACATGCATCCTACTTTAGATGGATTTGGAAGGAAACCTGAGAACTTGTCTAACTTGCCAAGTGCTGTCGACAATGCTGGCTACACATTGTAAGAACCACATTCCCTAGGCATGTAATCCCACTTCTCTGGGAGGCTGACGCAGGAGGATTGCAAGTTCAAGCCCAAACTGGGCAACTTGGTGAGACCTTGTCTCAAAATCAAAAAGGGCTGAGAGTATAGCTCAGTTTGAAGACCTTGAGCTCAACCCTTATCCCCCTGCCCACAAAAACAATGACAACCACCACCAAAACCAAAAACTGCTGCCCAGTGAACCTGAGGCAGCAACACTGGGATTACCTAGTAGCTTCTTAGAACTACATCATTTTGAGCCTTCCTTCTGGCTTGTCTTACTTTTTTTTTTGTTGTGACAGAATACCTAACATGAACAGATTAGAAGAGGAAAAGTTAATTTTCGGTTATAGTTTCAGAACATCAGAGTCATCCAAGGCCAGCCTGAGATATATCCTGAGTTCAGGACCAACCTGGGCTGCAGAGCAAGACCCCCCACCCCCTCAAAAAACAGTATCATCAGTCCATTCACAGGCAGGTGGCTGGAAATGGTGGAATGGGGCTGGAGCCAGATTTGGTGACAGAGATCTCCACAGCAGGGCAGAACAGAGCTAAGTCTTGGAGGAAAGGCAGAAAGAGGACACACTCCTCCGGGTCAAGCCCTAAGCATCCACCCTCATCTCCTTACCAGGCCCTACCTTCCAACAGTACATATTATCCATAGGTACATGAAGCTTTGGGTAGACATTCCAGATTCAAACCACGATATTCTATCTCTGGCCCGCAAAAGACTCATGTTGACCTCCTTGCAAAATGTATTTAACCCTTCTCTTAAAAGTTGCCAGAGTCTTAACAGTTCAAGTACAGCTAAGAAAAAAAAAAAAAAAAAAAGCAAATGTAAAGTCTTCTCTGAGACACAAGGCAAACTCTCAGCTATGAGCTGCTGTGAAAACCAAACATGGAAGCACTTCCAACATAAAATGGCACAGGGCAAACATTCACATTGTGTGGTCTCGTATCCAGCACTGGGGGTAACTTTGGCAAGAGAAGAACCCCAAAGGGCGTGAATGGCCCCACCCCTAGAGCATTGCTGCTGGCTGCAACCTCCGTCTTCTCTCCTTTGGGCTGGCCTTGCTCACAGCCTGCAGATTTTCACAGGGTATGTTCCATACTTCTGACTTCTCCAAATTTTCAGGATCTCCATTGTACCTTAGGCTCCTCCTCTACAATTTCATGAACTGCCCTCCCAGGGGCACACTGCTTGGCCTTCAAGACCTTCCTCTGAAATCTGGGTGGAAGCCTCTGTTAAATCCTACAACTCTTGCTCTCCAAGCCCTGTAAAACCAGGACTGCATGGTGTTGCCAAGGACCACCACTGGCTTGAGCAGCAGCCTGACTCTCTTGGACAAACGCTATAGAAGCCCAAGTTTTTAGATGGCTGAACTCCAGGTGGCCCTCTCTTGGGCACTGAAAGATGCCCTGGGGTACAATTCTCAGCGAAGTCTCTTGCCGCACCATCTTTTGAGTTTGTAAAGGGTGGGGTCTTGTTGACTTTTGAAATTCCCTCAAAGTATCTTTTGTGTTGTCCTGCTTGTAAGTACTGGCTTCTTCTTAATGTTAATCTCTAACTTTCCCATGCTCATCTGCCCCCCCACCACCACCACCACCACAGACCCTTTTAGTGTGGCAAAACTGTAAAGGTTTTTTTTAATCATTTTTTTCCATTTTTCCTGCCTTTCACAATAGAATTAGCTAAAATCTGCAAGCAGTGATAGGGTGAACATTGGGTTGCCTTGAGATTTCCTCCACCAGAATAAGTAGTCCACTATCCTTAATCTCAGTCTCAGTCAGTCTCTGGACAAGGGAATAATTCCAACACACTTTCTGCCAGAACATAGCATGTATCATTTTTTAGGTCACTTACCAATACAGTTTTGCTTCCCATCTGAAACTTTTAGAGCCTGCCTTTCCACTCAACACTTTTATCAACATTCTGACGTTCTGAGCTCTGACCAATCTCCCATCAAGCTCTGTTCAGAGCACTCCAGAGCTTCTCCAGATGCCATCCCCAAACCTTTCCAAACTCCTGCAAACTAGTTTGAACAACTTCCAAACACATTGTCAGGTAAAGTCACAGCAATAACCCCACTCCTGGTACCAATTTCTCACTTTCTCATTGCTGTGACAAAATACCAAACATGCACAAACTAGTTGAAGATGTTTAGCTCAGTTTTAGAAGGTCTCAGTCTATGGGCAGCCAGCAGTGTCAGAAGCACATGGTGGCCAAGTCAAAAGAGCAGAACAAGCATATACTCTTCCAGCTCCTGTCCCACAGATCCACCCCTTCCAGGTTAACCCCCAGGCATGCAGCCAGGTCCTACCGCCCCATAGCACACAGCTCCCCACCACATTGAAACACATGAGGCTGTTGAGGGACATTCCAGATCCAAATCACAAGGCTGAATTAGTCTCGATTTTTAACAGTATCCCCAGGCAACTTACATATGAAGTACACGTGAAGTCTAGTAAGTACCATCTGATGATCTGCCCCTTGCCTTCTCCAATATCATCTGCTTCCACTCTTCTCTGACACATTTCCACCAAGCCATATAGGGTTTTTATGTGTGTATTCTAGAAACTACTACCATCCATAGAAATCCACATTCACCACCACATTACTTGAATCTGAATAAACTTGTTTCCCTTCAAAATAGATATTACTGTAAAGAACACTCCAGTTAAGTGGTAACAAACTAGGGAAGGAAGAGTTTATTTTAGCTCATTTTAAGGTCTCACTCAAGCCTATTTTATTTTTGCATATTACATATCCCTGAAATTATGATGTCCCATATAGAGGTAATCACCATGTGCTATTGCTGTTTCCCAATTTAGAATTTTTAACCAAAAATTGATAAACTGAAGTTCTAGTATGTCCTCATTGTTTAACATTTCTTCATTAAACATTTATAGTATTAATGTGAGGAAAACACATTTGTTCAAAACTAAAGTCTTGGGATTTGGGGGGGTGTAAGAATTTTTTTGGGGGGAAGTAGAAAGTGATCTTACTGTGAGAAGTAGAAAGGGGAGAGAAAGCAGGAACTCCCCTGCAAGCAGAAGGGGTCAGGGTGTCCTTTTATAAGAATTTGTTAACCTAGGAGTAAGTCCTGGAGTAGTTTGTACATGTTCATGTGTGTATGTATCCATGTTCATGTATTTGTTTGTACAACTGCTGCATATCAAAGTTATTAAAAAATTAAATCTTCATAAATAATTTACCAGGTTCTTCCAGCACCCAAGTTGAAGATGACGAATAATCATATTTACAACAACAATGGTTATGGAGTAAGCATTCTTCAACCAACTGAACAGTTTTTTATTGTAGCAGAAGAAACTCTCAATACAGAGGCTGCTTCGGGAGATAAAAAAGATGATAAAATGCTCTCCAAAGTAATGCAAAGTCTGAATTTGGAAATGAATAATAATAAAATAGAAGCAAATTTAAAGGGGGATATCAGAATAGTCACCAGTTAAAAGTATATGGACTGTTAAAATTTTAAATTGCAAGAATTTCTTTAATAAGTATTATACTACACAAGTTCTAAGTTCAAGCTTATTAAATTACTAAAACATTTAAGTGCCTTTATTGATTCATTTTAACATTTCTAAAATAACTATTGAAATATTAATTCATATACCACAAAACTCACACTTTTTAGAGTGTACAAAGCCAGGCAAGCTGGCATACACCTGGTAATTCCACCACTCAGGAAGCTGAGGCAAGAGGACTGCTGTGAGTTCACGGCCCACCTGAGATATAAAGTGAGTAGCCTGGATTGCAAAGTGAAACCCTATCTTAAAAAAAAAGGAAAACAGAAATGTAAGTGTAAATAATCAGCTCGACATATGAAGCCTAGAATGTGCAAGTCACTGGGTTCAACTCCCAGCAGAGCCAAAAAGGGACAGGTTAGCCATTTTTACTATTCTTCCTGTGTATTGTATTGCATATACTGATGTCCCATCACCACTATATGTATTACTATAATTCACTATGTATAATCATTAGTATTCCGTAAAATGTGGATTTACAAACTTTTAACATTCCAATAAAAATTAATCATTATGCATGTAGATAACATTTTTGGTGGTATGGGAGATTGAGCTCCCACACACTCAGCTGTGACGGATGCCCCAGCACCACGTAAGCCAGGCCTGGTGGACAACACACAATCCCAGCTCTTGGGAGACTGAGGCAGGTGGACTGCCTTGTGTTCGGGCCAGCCCAGTTAGTGAGTCAGGATGACCTGGACTACAGAACAATGCTGTTTCAAAAGGTGGGGCACAGGAGGGAGACCTGGTGCCATAGCTCAGCAGTAGAGAACGTGTGCCTTGCAAGTGTGGGACACTGGGTTTGATTCCCCTACACAAAACAGGCTGGGAGTGGTGGCACACAACGTACCTGTGGGAAATAAGTTAAAGGCTTGCACCACTGGGCCTGGCTCAAAACATTACCAAAAAAAAAAAAAAAAAAAAAAAAATCACCACAGGGCCCAAGATAACAATTCTGTCTAGACCATTCAACTTCCAACAAAAATAGGACCTATATACTAAGCTGCATACATTACTTCAACTTCCATAGTTCTAACTAGAATCTGATCATATAAATATACTTTGTTGCAAATGTAACGTAGAACTAAGAAATGCAATCTTATATAAGCTTTACATAAGATGGCCACTTTTGCTGTAAATATGGGTTAACAAACAACGATCTTTTTTCCTATTTTCGAGATAAACATCTCCCTGTGTAGTTCAGTCCTGAACTCACCATGCAGCACAATCTTGACCATACAGCAGTTCCCCTTCAGCCTTCTGTTTGGATTACAAGCATGTAATGAGGTGCTAGGGAATTCAACTCCGGTCTTGTGCTTCCTAGGCAAGTGCTTTAACCACTGTGCTATATCTCCAGCACCCAAGTGGTTTTTTTCATAAAGCAGGAATTATACTGTCCTAAGGATATAAAACATCATCATTCAGAATTAAACATTTGACTACAACTGGTCTACAACCCAGCAAAGGTGACCTTACCACCACACAGCATCTCCAATCGGTTACTTCAAACGGTGTTTTGTTGACAGAACCCCCTCTTAATACTATGATCTATAAGCAATTCCACAGGCTTTCTTTATACAAGGCCTTGTTCACACAGCTCTGATAAGCATGCCATAAGTTAGCTCCAGAAATTGTCCATGGGAACCATATAACAGGATTAATCTATCATGAACTGAATGAGCAGCAAGAACATTCCAATTCCTCTTCCATTTTTCTCAGGTTTTGGCTTCAGAAAGGTGATTAACTATTTTTGAGGACAAGCAGTTTGTGTAATCAAACTCATTTGTCATCTTTTTATTGCTGCCACTGGTTTCTAACCCATTTGTCTTTTCCCAGCCACCTTCAAAACGTAGTCATACTACTTGGTTGTTTTCTGCTCCCAGTCTTCTTTCCTTAGCCCATACAACATGTATAAATAAATTTTAAGACTTTTGATAGGGCTAGGGGCATAGTTCAGTGATTAGTGCACTTGCCTAGGAGGCCCATGTGACCAAGCCCACTTGGTCAGGTAATGGGAACCCTGAGGGAGGAAGTGAGGATTAAAAAAGAGACAACATTAATCAAGAGCAGACTGGACTTCAGCAAGAGCTGAAGACGCCACTGATTCCTAGTCCAGTTCCTTTTGTATACAGCTATAAACACACAGAATACTTTCTCTTATTACAGTCAGGGAACAGTCAAGGATTGGATACCTCAAAAATATTTGTCCCTGATTTTTCTGCCCAAAGGCTCATGGAGCAGTCACCCTGTTTTCACTAAATGCCAAGGTCACTTCCATGGCAGCAAAGTACAACACGGCTGTGCTAGGGCTCCCGACACCCAAGGCACCAGATCTCCAAGCACCACGTAACCACTAGACACGGCGACATCTGTTTGTGCCCCCAGCACTTGGAAGACTGAAGCTGGACAGTCAGAGTCCAAGGCCAGGAGGGGCAATATATAGTGAGTTCAGGACCAGCCTGAACTAGTGAGACATTGCCTCAAGAATTTAAAAAAAACCTTCCCCTCCAGCTGTCTTTCACCCACATACCTTATGATACCAAATTAGTATATTATGTTCATTTTTCATCTTAAAATCCTAACTAAGCTTACCTTAGTATACTTTCCTCTAATGTGTCTAATAAACACATAAGCACCATGAAATTTATATTAATATGTAACATTAAAGATCACACAGACAGTATTCACTGTAATCCTTTACTTTTATTGTATTAAACAAAAGCCAGGAAAATATCAAGTTAGTTTAAAAGGCAAGTCTTTAATCCTTAACAAAAAAATACAAACTGTGGTACTTTTACAATAGATCATTGTATTTTACATAATATAAACAAAATCACTAATGTATCTATTTGCTTGGTTTCCTTAAACTACAACGAACCACAGAATAAATGGAAAATGTATTTAATTTTTGAAGCAAATACACATCCTGCAAAAAAACACATAGCATGCTTTCTAAGTTGTCTATGCATAGGCACTGACTTAAGTTCTAATATCCACCACCACCTCTTCCTTGTCCAAAGTAGCCCATTCCATAGCCTCCCCTTCCACCTCCTCGCTGGAACCCCCCAAATCCTCTGTAGCCTCCTCCACCAGATCCCCTGAAGTCTCCCCCACCAGGTCCCCTAAAGTCTCCCCCACCAGGTCCCCTAAAGTCTCCCCCACCAGGTCCCCTAAAGTCTCCCCCACCAGGTCCCCTAAAGTCACCACCACCAGGTCCCCTGAAATCTTCTCCATTGGGCCCTCTGAAGTCTCCCCCATTGGGGCCCCTGAAATCTCCCCCATTGGGTCCCCTGAAATCTCCTCCACCAGGTCCTCTAAAGTCTCCTCCACCAGGTCCTCTGAAGTCTCCACCGGATCCTCTAAAGTCTCCACCAAAGTTGCCACGATAGCCCCCTCGGAAACCTCCTCTATAGCCCCCACCACCACCTCCTCCATACCCTCGTCTATACGAGTTGGAGCCACCTCCATACCCTCCACCACCTCCATAGCCTCCGCTGCCATAGCCTCCACCGCCATATCCAGAACCTCCATATCCAGAACCGCCCCTTCTATAGCCACTTCCATTATCATATCGGGCCATCTTGGGAGGACGTGGCCCATCCCCATACCTAGGAAAAGCAGAAAAGCATCAGGTTATGTATTTTTAATGTTGAGAATTGAACCCAGTACCTCATATATGCAAAGCAAACACTTTACCAATGAGCTCCAACCCCAGCCCCTGTACAGCACTTTCGATTACTTTTCAATTACTCAATCAAATGAACAAAAAATATGTGAAAGGAGAATAAAGCCAAATGCAAATACAAACTAAAATTAATCCCCAATTCCAAAATACACATACAAAGAGACATCATTTGCAACAGTTGGTTTTTCTAAAGTTCTTTCTGGTTCATTTCCAAAGGCCCTGACTTCTGAAAACTCTGTCTTCATAAATTAAAGACGGTTCTCTTTTACAATTTCAATGATAGTGTTCCAAAAAGACCAAGTACTAAGTTACATTAGAAAGAAGCTCCTGGCACTGACATTAAACATGGCATTTACTGTCAACCTTCTTTTGTATTAGGTATGATACAAACAGTTGAAAAATGTCTCTGGCAATTTATTCAAGCCAAAATGTGGGACTAGGGGAAATAGCATAGCAGGTGAAAGAGCTAAAGCTCCCGATTGCCCAGTATCACATAAACTGGGCATAGTGGTACAAACCTGTAATTCCAGCACTTGGGAGGATTGATTGTAGTGAGAGGAAGAGAGAAAGAGAGAAAACGAGAGAACGCCAGCCTAAATCTATCTCTTATGGTGAATGATGAAACGGGCTGGAGAATGTAAACTACAAATCAAGATGTTCTGCGTATGTGAACATGCCCCAAGCTGGCTACTTCTCTGATAAAGCTTGTTGCAGAGACAGATATTATTACCAATTAAGGAGCTTTCAAAGAAATATAGCTGATGTGTGAAGAAAGGATGGGGAAGAAAAGGAAGGCAGAGGACACCTCACATTTTTAAAAATACAGCCATAGCTAGTCAGATATGAGACACATCTATAATCACAGCACTCTAGGAAGCTGAGGGAGGTTCTCAAGCTCAGCCCCTAGACAAGTCAGCAGGACTCTTTTTATCTCTTCCAAAAAAGAGGGTATCCATAACCTCCTACTTTCCCTAAGATAAACCCTGAAGATTTCCAAATAGTCACTTGTCAACGGCTATGTGAAAAACCTAGTCTACATTAATTTCCTAGTTTGTCATCCACTCCGAGCCAGATAGATACTTTTAGGAAGTCTACCAAGTATTGCTGATGTGGCAGATTATTAACATATATGACAGTAAAAATCTTTTTACTGTCAGGCAACTTAGTTTCTCCACAATTTCTAATAGCAGAGTATCACCTAATTGGGAATAGTAAAACTGCATGCAATAACTATCATGATATCCTTTGAAAGACAATATGATACTCACCGTGCTGCAGTCCCAATCATAAGGTTTATACCAGCAGCTGAGGGCCTAGAGACTTGACGGATCATGTTCAGCATATGTTCATTTACAGGGTCCAACTGGCTGATAATATTAGGTTGTTTAGTTACTTCAACAACCAGAGCCTCCATAGCTGCACGAAGGGCAGTGATACAGGCAGCAGCTTCGTGAGATATTTGTAGTCTTATCCTAAAGTGGAGAAAATAAACATGACAAGAACCATAAAAAGCAGCATCCCTCAATGTCACACATGGCAAATTATAGAACAAACCTAAATGCTTAGTAAGTACTAGTATTATCTCAGAATAACCCTAAACCTAAGACAAACAGGTGTGAAGAGTAACAACAATCTGCACTAACTTCTGAAGATTCCCTACTACTAGCTATCAGCAGGTATCTTTAATCTATATAGTCTTATCAAGCCAATTACTGCTAGCAATACTGATCACTCAGCCTCCAATTAAGACTTTGAATGTAGCAGTTTCCTAGGGTTCTAGGAAAACAATCCTACTGACTGTTCATCACCACTAGTCTAACAAATATGTACAGTGCATGCATGGTACCCATACTCCTAAGTGAGACTCTAATTTGGTGGTATACAGTATTCACAGTAGATTAAGTATATAATAGTTTAATTCTATGGGTGTAGATTTAGAACTTTATTTATAATGATCTACACTATCAAGATTTACCACTTCTAAAAATGGATGTTAATAAAGCATCTTTATCTGAGCTGTCAAATTTTGCCAAGTTTGCCAATTAAGCTACACTAAAGCAGAAATCACTGTATGTCAAAGAATTCAGTTTGTAGTTCACATCTGAAAATCCTTACCAGTCATCCACAAACACAATCTGCCCATCAGACTGAACTTTCTTGGAGGCAAATAAAAGCAACTGCAAAGGTGTGACTAATGTCATGCCCTTAGCAGAGATGGCTCGGGTTCGAATCTGCAGATGAAGAGACAAGAGAAAGTGGTTGACACACCCAATATCAAAAACTGCCATACCATGACAATGAACTATGCTGTGAATGTTTAAATCTCATATTCACAAATACTAATAAAAATAATTCAAATTTTTCAAGTTTTCCAATCTTACCTTTTCACCAAATACAAAGAAGGGAGATGGATACTTCATGTCTTGGCTGCTAAAAGGACAATTAACAGATGATTTGTGGATAAGGGCATTACGCCCTTCAGTGGTAAGAATTTTTCTCTTTTCCTTATGGTAGCACACGTTGGGGTACACACCAAAAGCCAGGAGAGATATAACAACATCCAAATTATTATCCGGTCCAGTGTTAGTAAACACTTGTGTCAATAAGCACTCTGTTAAGAACGGTTTAAAACAAAGAATTAGGTAACCTGCTTAATTCTCAAATCACACAGAAACAAAACCAGTAAAAGAGGATACTCCCCTAAAATGCTACTTTAAAATAATCAAGCTGTAAAATTTGTCTTGTCACAGCACTTATAATTAAGATAAAAGTTCAAGGAAGATACTACTGATTTTCCATAATAAAAAACTATGCATTCTCTGAAAAACCATCACAACATAAGCTTAAAGCAATTAAAAATAAACAGCTATTACTTATGAAAAAAGATTAAGTGATAATCTTAGAGTAGACTCACAAGAACGAAAGCTGCTTTAATCCAGACTACATATACATTTACATCAGCACCAACTCAAAAGCCTTACTGTCAAGTGCAAAGAACAAAGATCGTATTCTAATAAACTTTAGTTTTACAACCTTCTAATGAGGCAAATTTGCAAAAGCAATTTTAAACTTTGGTACTGAGTTTACTTATCCATTAAAAGAGTGAAAGTATCATCCTGTGAAGATTACTGTAAAAGATTTGGGAGCATATGAAATGTTCTTTCCCTTTTAACATTAGGGTGAGAGTTAACCAGCATAACAGACAAGAACAATTATTTTGCTTAATTAAGAGAAAATCAGCACCACAAACTTTTTTTTTTTTTTTTTTTTTGATACAGGGCCTCCCTCAGTAGCCCAGGCTGGTCCTGAACTCATTATGGAGCAGCCCAGACCGGCCCTGGACACGACAATCCTCCTGCCCCAGCCTCCTGAATGCAGGTGCATGCTACGACGGCCAGCTTATGTGGTGCTGGGGGAATCAAACTCAGGTAGCTTGATATAACACTTGCTAGGCAAGTGCTTTAACTGCTGAGCCAATCCTCCAGCCAATCAACTATTCTTTTGCATATTTTTTTTTTTTTAAAGAACAGGCAGAAAAGGTCTTTATGTAGAAACAAAGAACAGGGTTAAAAATTCTTCCCTATCTGGGAAGGGGTCCTCAGTGGGTTGCCTTTCATTGTATTTCCTGGTTGCATTCCAACCCGCAAATTTTAACTACACTGGAAGGGGAAAATAACAGAAAACTTTAATATTAAGAATCAATGGCCACTGTCATTCCTTCTCCAGCTTATAGGGGACTTGTTACTTTCTACCTCACTTTCTCCTTTATACTTATGCCAATAAAGTCACTTTCTACTTCCCTAAAAAAAAAAAAAATGAAAAAAAAAAACAAGCCAATTGGCACATGACTAATTCCAACACTTTGGGGGGCTGAGACAGAGGTAAGTTTGTGCTCAGCAGGGGCAACTCAGGAACCCAGTAAGGACTGCCTCAAAAGTAAGAGTTGGGGATGTATGTTGGTGTAGAGGTCCTTTATTCAAACTCAAGTCAGTATATGACAAGAAAAAAAAAAAAGGCAAGATGGTGAAAAAGACACGGTAGATGAAGGCTTATATATTATACATAAGAGTTGTCTGTGGTAGCTTCTATCCTCAAACTAGAAATTCACTCAAACTACTTATATTAATACTTAATGTGCCAGCATTTACTTCAAGTCTGAAACACAGACTCTTTTGTCACTTCTCAAACTCAGTATTCTAATATATATTGCTTCCTTCTTACATGTGAAAGATCACTATCACATTCAAAGAAAAATAGCTGGGAATATAAAAAGCAGTCAAATGTCAAATGAAACTTAAATAGACTGCTATCCATGTGCATGTACTCATAAATGTCTTTAATTGTATCTTAATAATGAGAAAAATCTTACCTTCTGGAAATCCAGAATTAATCAGAATCTCTTTAAGCTGAACTTTAGCCTCCCAAGTCATTCTTAATGTGGCCATGTTGAGTCTTTTGTGCTCACAAAAACGTATTTCTGCTTCTTCTCCACCCATTCTAAAAGTAAAATGGAACATTGGGAGTCATTGTCAAAGACAGAAAAAGAAAAGTCAATTGTCAAAGACTAAAGAACTAAACTCAGGTCTCCAAATTGTCAGAATCATTCATTTTTAAATCCATACATACCGAGCATCATCCCAGGCTTGGAATACTGATAAAAGGGCCACATGGTCAGAAAATCTGTTTCCAGCAAAATTTCGATGTATATAGCCTAGCCGCTTCCCCTCACTGATGAATGGCTCTGGAAAACAGGTGGCAGCAGCGATGGTACAGATAGCATCTCCCACACTGAAACAGAGTTCATACTGTATTACAATCTTGTTGCCATTAAGACTGAGACACTACTCACTGTGGACTAGTCTTTTACTTAGAGCTTGACCAATCTTTATTGCCTATAATACTGCTTTCATCAGGTCTGAAACTGACTACTAAAGAACGCTAACAGTATGTTTTTCCAAAGGTAGAAAAAACTAATGAACTCTGATATCACTAGTTTCAGATACCCTCTAAGTTATGGCCAGGTTATCATTTTTCATTACTTTTCTCTTATCCACTTTAACAAATCTTTTAATCTCAAATACTTCCCGATAAAATTCATGTTTTTAAACAACTAAATACCCAGTGTAAGCGCTCTTCTAAGAAATTAGTGCTTTTCCTCTGAAGATGAGCCCACATACTCTTCTGTTTACTTTTCTTAGTTTCTAACTCCCCTTACTATGCAGACATAACACTTCTTTTTACTTAGAATAATTCTTCTGAGCGCTCTTAACTATCAGCAATAAAATTTAAAAGCACTTACTAGAAAATACATCCCATTATCATCATTTTGCCAAAACGAGGCTCAATGGGTAGTTTAGCCAGGATTCGTCCCAGAGGAGTCAATTCATCATTGACATCTAACGCATCAAGCTCTGCAGGGAGACATTGTGAGAAGAGACAGTGTAAAGAACGCCCTGTAAAACTAAGAGGAGACTTTCCTTTGTAAATAAAAGCTGAGACAGTGCACTTAGCATTTCATCACCTGTCAGACCACAAGCCAGTAACCTTCCCATAGCTAACAACTCTTTTCACTCAAAAAAAGAGTAAGGGCTGAAGAATTATAATAGCTCAGCAGCTAAAGTGCTTTCTTAGCAAGCAGAAGGCCCTGGGTTTGATTCCCCAGCAATGCACACACCTGCAGTCCTAGCACCTGGGAAGCTGAGGCAAGAGTACTGCCTGAGTTCAAAGCCAGCCTGGGCTACATGTCAACTCAGGACTGGCCTGGACTATAGAGTGAGATGCAGCCAAAAGACAGACAAGAGAAAAACAAACACCAACAAGCAAAACCACCCCCAAATTAGAATAAAACCAAATTATGGAGTACCTAATACAAAGTAAATTCTCGAATTTGTCCTTCAGCTTATCTGACCAACTCCCATGAAAAATTTATAAATAAAGGAATAGTAATAACAGCATTAAGTACTGATGCACCACAATGTCAATAGCCATTTGTTGAACTTTAGAAGGCAGGCAGGCAAATCTGAAATTCACAGGGCAGGTGGAATGCTACATCCAAAATCCAAACATGTGACCCTTTGGTAAAAGTGCCTTTCTTCCCACCCCCCAACCCCCTCCATACTACACTGTTTCTGCAGTAATGCAAGAGATACACATAAGCTTTTTAAAGAATCTTGTATTCACGTTCTGATTTCCTTGAGTTTAAAGATGACATCCAGCTTTTCCCTTTCTTACTACTGAAAGTAAGATCCCCCTCGTTCGTCACAACGCTCATCATAATAGGGACCGTAACAAACTACAAGCCTGTTGACCGGCTTCATGGGGATGCAGCAGCCCAATGTCAGCACATGTAGGGAGCAGGCCGGTGTCAATACCTCTCAGCGTGTGCTCTGCTTCAATCACGGCGTCCAAAGGTGGGGGCTCGATGGCCTTGGCCAGGAACTGGCCGATGCCCCCCAGTCGCAGCAGTTTGATGCTCAAGGCGATCTCATGCAGTGGTGTCCGGAACATCTCGGGGGTCATGTGGGTTTCCAGTCTGAGAGAATACATCATAAAATGACTATCCTATACATGGATGTTAGTTCAATAAAATCTTTGCAGAGACAGGACAGAACACTCTACTTTCCTCAAACTTGTACTCATCATAAAAACCATTCTTCTCATTTAATCGCAACTATCTAGACAATTTGGGCAAGTGATGCCTCGAACGTTCAGAATTTAACGATTTTTCTGACTTAGGAATAATGACAAAGTTAATTAAACTTCCAATGTTACAACCCCACTTACGGCTTCTTCAGATCTTGTCTGTTGATAACCTTTGGTGTGAGATGGGGATACTACAAATATGTTTCCACATTTTCTAACAAACTACCTTTAGTAAGGATCTTACAAATGAGTCCTTAAAAAGTCTAATAATGAGAGGTGGAGAGCATAGCTCAATGGTGTTAACGTGCTGCCTAGCACAATAGGAATCACTTCCAAATGCTCACCGTGCACCAGGCACATTAAATATGGTGTATTACTAATTATTCAATTATTACACCTGTAAATTACTTATCTTTGACGTACAACTGAGTGAAGAGACATTAAGTAATTGAAGGTCAAATTACAAAATGAGAAGGTATGAAGAGTATAAAATGTTTATGACTATGTGACGCTTTAGACAGAAACATCCATGTTTTCATTATTTCTAATTCACGTTTATGCAAACTTAATCTGTCCTGAAGACTGAAGACAGAACCATTTACAGGTTATTCTACTGCTACTGGCAAGAATTGTATCAGTTTAAAAATCACGTATACATAAAATTATGTTTATAATCTTTTCACTTTAGAGGGAATGAAGCAGGGAGGATGGTAAGCTGGAGTTCAGCCTGAGCAACTTAGACTCTGCCTCAATAGGGAGGAGGTGGTGACAGGGAGCTGAGGAAACAGCTTATTCAATCCTCAACTAACAGGGAAAGAACAAGCATCGGGGCTTGGAGGAATGGCACAGTGAGTTGCTGGAATGCTTGCCTAGAAAAGGGCAAGGTCCCGAGTTTGGTTCCCCAGCACCACATAGGCTAGGTGTGGCGGCACATCCCCATGTTTTCAACTGGGAGGCTGAGGCTCAAGGATACGCCAGCCTGTGCTTATAGTGAGTTGGCCTCTCTTTTAGAAAAGCAAACAAAAAACCCCCTTCAACTTACTTAAAAAGAAAACTTGGTGTTACTGGATGTGGTAACATTTAATTCCAGCAATCTGGAAAGCTGAGGCAGGGAAAGCACAGGTCAAGGTAACTTAAAACTATCTTTAAAAAATACAGAGGACTGAGAAAAGCACAGTGTGAAGGCTATAAATATATCTCCAGTAAAGTATAATCAGATAGACCAAGCGTTACCTCTCAAAACGAGCTCGGCTACAGAGATGAAAGCAGAATCCAGGCCGGACCCGACCAGCTCGACCTTTCCGCTGCTCAAGGTTTGTTTTGGATGCCCACACTGTAGCATAATTGGTCATGTTGTTGTGAGCAGTGAAGAGTTTCACTTTCTGCCTGAATGAGAATGGTTCATTGTTATGACTCCCAAGTATACCAGCACTGTAACTCCTAGGTAGTAGATGCTTTTCAAGAACACGTCTACCTCTGGCATCAATTTGTAAACAACACAAGTAAGAACTACACTTAGGCAATACTCTCCTCACTGTTAACCTACTGAAATGCAATATAACACGCAGCTACCACTTAACAGCTGGATTCTCTTAGTAGTTACATCATTTATGTCTGTCTTATCTGAAAATGGCTACTATATTTCTGTCTATATGACTACTTATAAACATTAAATTCCTAAGATTAAATCATGTAAGTGGGATGTGACCATTAAGCATAACCATTAAGTGATAATTATTCAAACCACTTACTACAGTTTAACCCCCTTTATTACCTTGATCAAGTTTTCAAAAATCTGTCAAAACATCCAGAAAATTATTTTACTATTTTGTACCTTTAATAATATTCTGAGCTGCATTATATGCAACTTTATTTTTGTTCTAAACATTATGATAATGAACTTACAATATTGGTTTTAGGAAAAATACTCCAAAACATAATGGCATAAATCAAATTTAAGGGGCTGGAAAAACAGCAGAGCAGTTAGAGCACTTGCCCAGGAAGAATAAGGCTCAATTTAATTCAGTTCAGTTTCCAAGCACCACATACACTGGGCTAGGTGGCACATGCCTGTATTTCCAGCACTTAGGATGTGGGGGGATAACTGCTGAGATCAACGCCAACACGGGCTACACAGTGAGTTCAGACCCAACCTGAACTACAGAGCAAGACCCTGTCTCAGAAAACAAACAAACAAAAAAATGTAGGTATAGATGTGAACTCTGCTTCCCTAAACTTTTGTTTCTGGAACATTAACAGGATTTAAAATAGTAACTGTGATTAAAAACAAAGTGGTAAGGGGCTGGAGGAGTACTTCAACAGCTCAAGACCCTGAGTGTGATTCCCCATTACCACATAAAAATGGGGTGTCATGGTATACACTTAAAATCCCAGCACTCAGAAGGATGAGGCAAAATTGCTGGGAATCTGAGGCAAGTTGGGGCCACACAGTGAGTTCAGGACTAGCCTGTACTACAGATGGAGACCATGTTTCTTAAAAAAGTAGTAATTCTCAAAATAAGGAACACACCCCAAATTTTCAGAACACATATCAATACTTTGCTTTCCCTTGCCAATGCTTCCCCCCTCTTTTTTGCATGCTATATGATCATAAAATTTTATTCCCTTATTTCTGAGCTAGAGTAAAAAATATCTCAAGAGATACATATATTGATGTACCTTTTATCTAAGTCTCTATCCACTATGACTATTCTTATCTCTGCAGTTAGCATACAAAGGATGATGCTTTGACCTCATATAAAGTGAACTTGAGGGACACCATTAGGATGGAAATATTCATCTGGCTATGTCTGGATGTGTGCCAAAGAACTAATGTAACATTTAGAACTTTTATAATTTAAAGGAATGTGCTGAACAGGAATACGTAGCACATCTCACCAAACGGTCCCTGTGTGCTCTCCTGGAAACTACAAGTTCCCTTAGACTCCTTTATGTTATCAACAGGTGGCCAATACTAAATGACTAGGATTGGTACAGAATGCTAGTTACTATTCTGTAAAATGGGCACTGTCAAATCATTTTTAATAGTCAGGACAGAGGAAGGGACCATATGCAGAATATAAGAAGCATTTAGCCACATGATCCAGTATTAATCTTGCCATCTCTGTGGACCAATTACCATGTAATTACATTTGTTAAATAAAATGCCTTGCTGCCAATCTCTCAGCTTCATCTTCTATCACAGGACTTCTTTTAACTCTTAAAACAAGTATCCTTCCAGGAGAGTATTTGTTATGTGTTAAACACTGGTTATCTTTGCACACCAAACAGCAAACTGTGAGTATGGCAGAGGTCAATGACATCAATGAGAATGGAACAAAATACCAGCCAATGATGGGAGTATTTGGAAGCACTTCTCAGTTACAAAGTTAAGCACTGTCACTTCCTATCATAACTGATTTGTGATCAACATTAAGAATCACCCTAAATCACCAATTACTATAACCTGAACACACAGGTGTAGTTTTGAAAGTTCAGCACATACAAGTATAATGGAAAAAAAGGGGGAATAAGGATTCACATTTTGATAACTAACAGTTTAACACTGAAAATACCCAACAGAAAAACAGGTTCCCTGGGAACTTACTTGCAAGAGTCAATCACATAAACAACATCATTTATGGTAATACTTGTTTCAGCGATATTTGTGGACAAAATAACCTGTAAAAAGATGGCAGAAAAAATTAAGACTTCATAAAATATTCTACTTACATACCTAAAAAGAATCATTTGCTCACTAAAAATAACAATAGGACAGTGGTCTTCAAAAGACTCAGTTGTGGGCTAACAGAACAACATAGTGGTTATTAGAGCCCTTGACTAGCAAGGGCCAGGGCCTAGGTTTCATGTCCCGGCACTATGTTAAGCCATACTTGTAAGTAATACTTGTAAGCATACTTGTAAGTAATTCCAGCATTCAGGGAACTGAGGCAGGAGAATTTCTGAGTTCCACTGAAGCTAGCCTGGGCTCCACAGTGCTTTCTGGGCCAGCCTTGAATTAAAAAACAAGACTGAGCCTCCAAACAGATAACTTGGTTGTTCATTAACTATCTAAACTTACAAGACTACCTTTATTCTCAATTTGAATGGATCACAAGGTTTCCTTTTATTCTGATGGTGCTTTAAAAGCTTATACTATTTGTCTAGCATCCCTGTCACTATTCTGTTTACAGCTTACCTTGGTTACTCCATCTGGTACTGGATCAAAAACTTTACGCTGTTCCTCTCGAGGAATCTGAGAATGCAGAGGTAGAATCTGGTACCTATGGGTTCCTGTAACAATACAGAAAGGTTAAAGTTTAAAAACATTGGCTGGCTTAAAACTCTATTACACTCATCTTTTATCCAAAAACAGACATATTGTAACTTTTTTCCACACATTGGCATTTTCAGTCTCAAAAAAGTTGAGAATTTAAAGATTCATACCAAAATGTGAATTCATCTCCAAATGCTTCTGCATAGTATAAATCAAATTCCAGCCAGGCAAAAAAACCAACACAGCTCCAGGAACATTAAGGGTTTCAATGTACTTAAGTAGAGCTTCAATGAGTTCAAAAGGAGTTTCCTTTTCATTCAACTGAGACATGCTCATCTTTGTTTCTGGACCATATTCATCACCACAGATCAGGTTGCAATTTGCCTACAAAAACAGGGTAGGATACTTTGAAGTTTTAAAGCTCGTAAGTATTCTACATTTATGTTCAAAACACATGCAATATTATTAATCCTAGTGAACACTAATATGTTGGCATACAGAATAAATTTAATTCCCATAATATAGAATCTACATTGAAATAGTGAATTTTTCTGAGATGGGCCTGTTTACAGCCCTGCTTGGGCAACCTGGTGGTTTCCTGCTTCCTGATAGCACCCACACTGGTACGAAACTTACTACAGACACTTGACTAGCATAGCACACGACAACCTAAAAATCCTGAACTCGAGTAATCTGTCCATCTCTGCCTCTGAATAGCTGGAAATACAGATGTGTGCACACCTGGTTATAAAGAATTTTTCGGGCTGGAGGAATGTCTCACTGTTTAAAGCACTTGCCTAACAGCTAAGTGCTCCTGTTTAATTTCCCAGCACCACATAAGCTGAGCATGGTGGTGCACTCCCATAATCACAGCAGATGGAATGCTGAGACAGGAGGATCGTCATGACTCCAAGGCCAGCATGGGCTCCACAGCTGAGTTCAGGATCAGCCTGGGGCTACAAAGTGAGACCCTGTCTCACTTAAAAAAAAAAAAAAATTCCACTAGTATCTCCCTTGAGACACTACCAAAATCTAAAAGGAAATTTCAAGAATTGACACAGAAAAGTTCCTATAATCTAGTACTCATTATTCTCTACTTCTCAAATATGCGGTTTGTCTTTTCCAAAAAGTTCACTATAGAATCAGCAGTATTTACGACATCATCATGAGAAAAAGGCATTATATGTAACCAACTTTTCCTCCCCATTAGGTATGTTAAATTGCCATTCATGGGGCAAGAGGAATGGCAAACGAGTTAAAATGCTTGCCTATCAAGTGCAAGGCCCTGAGTTTGATTCCCCAGCATCACATAAGCCAGGGGTGGTGGTGCATGTCTGTAACATCAGCATGTGGGAAGCTGAGGCAAGAGAATCACAAGTTTCAGAACAGGCTGGTTAACTGAGCAACTTAGTAAGATCTTCCCTCAAATAGAAAAATTTCAAAAAGCCACTCATTTATATACTCAGGTTTGATTAAAGATCTAATTTCCTATTATTTTCTATCAAATTCTGTATCACAGGCTGCTGCGTAGTATTTACTTTCTTCAAATTCCAAGGTTTAGTATCTTTCCTAACATTCATAAATTTTTACTTTTTATTCACTTATTTCTGAACATGGAGTAAAAAATTTCAAAAGATACATATTTTGATATATTTTGTGTGTCTCCTCATCCATGCAACTCTCAAGCACATACAAAATAAATGTTTTGGAGCCAGAGGAATGGCTCTGCGGTTGTAGTAGCAAGCACTACATCAAGCACTAAGCACCCGAGTTCGATTCCCTAGTATCACATTAAGTGGGCCTGGTGGCACATGCAGGTAATTGCAGAACTCGAGAGGCTAAGGCAGGAGCACTGCCATGAGTCCCAAGCCAGCCTGGGGCTACATATGAGACCTTGTCTCAAAAGTTTCTTCCTAGAAAATCCACGTTATGCCTTATTTAATACTCTCTTTATATGCCAACAAGATTTTTAATCTAAGAACACAGCTACTGCTTAAACTTTTTTGTACCTATGGATCACCAAGGCATCTTATTAAACCAGTTTAGAATTTCATTTGGTCGGGGCTGAAGGAATGGCTCAGCAGTTAAAGTGCTTGCCTAGCAAGCGCTAAGTACCCTAGTTCAATTCCCTAGCACCACATAAGCTGGGCGTGGTGGCGCACGCCTGTAATCCCAGCACCCAGGAAGCTGAGACAGGAGGATTGCCGTGAGTCCAAGACCACACTGGGCTCCGAAGTGAGTTCAGGACCAGCCTGGATCACAGAGTGAGACTCTGTCTCAAAAAAAAATTTTCATTACATCTGGGACAGGAGTACAAGATTCTGCCTTTCTATCAGTTCACCGTGTGCGCTGGTACACAGAAAACATTGGGTAGACAAACTTTAAAAATAAAGGTGTCTCTAAGTGAGTATGGCCTTTTAAAACCTTCGTTTATTTATGACTTGCACTCCAAAGATGATTTAACTTCAGGTACAAAAATGCTTGCCATTAAACTTAGAATTCTCCCAAGTGAAATATATTATTTAATGCAAAGATTTAAAAATCTTTAAAAAAGATTCTTGTAATGATAACTCATTTCCTGTTTTTACTAAAATCAGTCCTTTCCCCCAGTAACAATTTGTCCATGATGAAAATTCTTCACGATGGGGCTGGAGGAATGGCTCAGCGGTTAAAGTGTTTGCTCAGTAAGCACTAAGTCAAGTGCTAAGTACCCAAGTTCGATTCTCCAGCACCACATAAGCTGGGCATGGTGGCACATGCCTGTAATCCCAGCACTCAGGAGGCTGAGGCAGGAGGACTGCCCTGAGTCCTAGGCCAGCCTGGACTACAGAGTGAGACCCTGTCTCAAAAAAAAAAAAAAAAAAAAAGAGAAAGAAAGAAAGAAAAAGAAAGAAAATAAGACTCTTCATGAAATTCACTTACAGGGCTGGCAGAACAGCATAGCAGGTCAAGTGCTTGCTTGGCAAATGCTAGGCCGTGAGTTTGACAGCCAGGAATGGTGGTGCACGCCTGTAACCCTAGCACTTGAGACAGGATGAATGCAATGAACCCAAGGTCAGCTAGCCTAGACTACACAGTGAGTTCAGGACCAGCCTAGGCTACAGAGTGAGACTGTCTGGGAGGAGGAGGGTGATTCACTTACATCATCATCTTCTCCACCATCATCTTCCCTGTCCTTCTTTTTCTTGTCTTTTGGTGGAGGAATAAACTGAGTCATCTGTATGCAGTCTTCCAGAAAATATTCTGCCAGGAACAATCCAGTTAGGTTAAGTATGTACTGCTAACTTTATTTTTGTCTATTAGGATGCACACATAAAATGGATTCCCTTTAGCTATTACTATGAAGGTTATTTATCAATGCAAGGATTAGAAGCTCCACCATCAGTTAGATACCTGAAACTTCTCTGAGGGGCTAATATACAGAAATGTCTGTATAAGCTAATCTCTTCCACTTTTTATCCTAGAAACCACAAAGTACCCTCCTCTATTCATCACATTTACCAAAATTCTCCATTATGAGATTACCCTTTCCTTCCATTTTTATATTGCAATCTTTAAAGCACAATCCACTCAAATGCTAGAGGGTTACCTGTTTGAGGGAGAAAATAAACATTTACATAAATTATTAAGAATTCTTCCATGATAGATCTTATTATTCAATCTTATTTACAGCTGACATACATTTATAGATGTTTTATACACTGTACTATTAGTTATGTTTCTGCTCAAATTGTTCCGGCTTTGGCCATTGGAAGGTCTTTCAGATGGATTCCTAGAACCATTTGTTGTCACTGTGGACCTTCTGTGGAACACTTTATTTCACAGCAAGACATTTCAGGTTTCTAACACTCTCTCTCTCTCCCCCGACCCCAAAATTAACCAGTTCTCAAAGGGTATCAGATTTCATTTAATTGGACAATGACATCTAAAGATCTAGGTGTTGAGGCAATTCCATACTATTGGAGTGTCATGACTGTTATGACATGCAAGCTTATTTACAAGAAAGGGGCAAGAGGGAAAAAATGCAAAACCATGGAGATGAGAAGAACAGTATATAGTATGATTTTAAAATTAAATTTTGGCTATGAATGAAAGCCTAAGTAACATACTGAACACGTAATCTAAAACATAATTAAACCTGGTCTTACTTCTCAGACTGAACTCATTAACACATGATGAGAATCACAGGGAATGAGCTTCCTCAAAATGCTGTAGTGCTTTTGATACTCTATATGGCTTAAATTTTCAGTATTACTACAATCTTTAGATTAAGAAAATTTATACTCTACTACACACACATTTTCATTTTCCAATCCCACTACCATGATACTTACCTTGAACTGGGAAAGTCCTTCCATAAACTTCAATAATGGGGCAACTGAAGAAATATTCACAAAACATGCTGGTATCAATGGTAGCAGACATGAGAACAATGCGAACCTCAGGATAAGCCAGAACCACATCGCGTAATACTACCAACAGGAAATCAGTCTATTAAGATACAAACAGACATTATGTAGCTCAGTATGAAGGTCTTTGGCCCAACTGCCAGTAAAAGAAATAAAGAATTTTAAAAGAAAAGTTATATTCTGAAAGGTGTGGAGAACAGAACTGCTGTTGTGATAGGAGAAAAAATAAGAGCAATGGGGGCTGAAGGGAGGGCTCAGCAGTTAAAGCACTTGCTTAGCTAAGTCAAGTGCTAACTACCCGAGTTCGATTCCCCAGCACCACATAAGCTGGGCATGGTGGAGCATGGCTGTAATCCCAGCATTCGGGAGGCTGAGGCAGGATAGCCTTGAGTTCAAGGCCAGCCTGGGCTCCATGGTGAGTTCAGGACCAGTCTGGACTAGAAAAGACCCTGTCTCAAAAAAAAAAGAGCAATAAATTTAGGCTGAGGGTGTAGCTCAGTGGTTAAAGCGCCTGCCTAACATTTCCAAGACCCCAGGTCTGACTCCCCAGCACCACATTAAAAAAAAAAAAAAAAAAAAAAAGAGCCGGGCACAGCAGCACATGCCTATAATCCCAGCAACTCAGGATGCTGAGGCAGGGAGACTGCTGGGATTTCATGGCCAGCTAGGACCACACAGTAAATTCAAGACTATCCTGGGGTACAGAATTCAGTAAAATACAAGTTTTCAGACATGTAATTTGAGGACCAAAGGGATAGCAATAATAAACCAAAAATTAGTTTCCTGTCATCTGTAAAGCCAATTTTTTAAAGTGTTGAGAGGTTGTATTTGGTTTATTCAAACAAAGTAATAGCCAAAGTGTAAATTAATAACCCACCAATACGAAAGCTCTCACATTTTTTATAGGCCTCTCCTCATCTGTTTCTCAAATAATACTATCATCAAACTTACACTTATTATTCCTTTCCTGACATATACAGGGAGGAAATGAGGCACACACATATATTTGAGACAGAATCTTACTGTATTGCCTAGACTGGCCCTGGGCTCAATTCCAGCATGAAACAAACATTTCTAAGAGATTCTGAATGACAAAAAAAAAGGAAAAATTTGATTCTGCAGAATAGATTTCAGATTTGAAAAGTCATGATAAAACCACTTGCAACATAAACTATTATTTGCTTTTACAAATATCAATGGTCAGAGATTTACCAAAACTAATGAGTAATATAACAGCTATGAAAGATTTTTCTAAAGAGGACTAAAGAACCTTTTGTGTAATAGCTACTTGGTTACAATATACTTTTAAGGTGCAAGCTATGAACTAACAGCCTTTAGACTATACCTGGTTTATAAATGTAAATGATGGCGTAAAAACAAGCCATTACTTTGCTATGTACTAGGTCAATGAAGGACGCTGCCAGAAACCATGAATGTGAATGACCAGCAATCAGAAAATTTCAAGTTAAGGTTTACTGCTTCCCTTATGCCTGGTTAGCAAGTCTAGCCAAAGGCTCTAATTCCAAAGTGACGAGAGCTTTTTTTATTTTGTTATCATGGAGGATAGAGACTGGACAGAGAATGAAAGCTGGATTGCCTGAAAGGTTGGAAGAACGGGTAGATAGATGGGCAATGTGTTAAGAGAGCCGTGTCCCCACCGGGGGTTAGGCTTGTCCTCCTCATCAGCCGGCCAACTGCTAGGCCCAGGGAAGTTGTTACATCGGGGCCTGTGAAGATTGTTAAGGCCATACACAGTTGCTAAGGCCAAGAAGGGTATTGACGGTTAGGAAGGAATCAGAATACACATCTCAACCAAAATAAGCTTTGTACACAAGGAAAGCTGACAAATTCAACTCTTGAATTACAACATAGGAACCCCACAGCATCAGATTTCCAATCATACAATTGCACAGTAAGTTAATTTTGTACACGTACTTGGCAAAGACCAAAAAAATGTAAAACAAGTTCAAATTTCTTCCCAATTATGGCATGACTAGTATCAGGGGAAAAAAAGCATACAATGTTAAAATTATTTATAGACTATTAAAGAATGATGGTTTTTCAAACAAAATTTAACTTTACTAGGTTTAGGATGAGACTTTAGATCTCTGGCTAAGTAGGGTTAGCCCCTTTCTAGCCTGAAGCAGCCATTAGAAAATGAACTGGGGGCTCCAAAAATACCACAGCCAAGGGTAAGATTTTAATTTCCCAATACCACAGAAGCAGGGTGTAGTGGCACACTTGGGAGGCTGAAGCAGAAGGATTGCCTTGAGTTCAAGGACAATGCTAAATACAGAGCAAGACCTTCTGTATCCTCTAAGGGATCAAAGTCAGGGATGAGGGTGGAAGATGAAGAATGAGAATAAATAAAGATGACAAGAAAAGCTGTTAATTTAAAAAATTTTATTTTTAAGAGAGTACCTTTAGTATACAAAGTTACTCAACATTATTGTTTATGGTTCTTAAATCTGTTCTTTTACTTCCAGGCCCATTATACCCAAAAATCCTCTTAAAAATAATATAAATTACCTTATGTTGGTAAGGTAAAAAAGCAGAAACCTG
Source organism: Ctenodactylus gundi (assembly GCA_004027205.1). NCBI lineage: Eukaryota > Metazoa > Chordata > Mammalia > Rodentia > Ctenodactylidae > Ctenodactylus > Ctenodactylus gundi. The sequence goes on from PVKB01000345.1 coordinate 78,175, forward strand.
ATTTTTTTTTTCCCTTTGCGACAAGGTCTTACTCTGTAGCCTGGGCTGGTCTTGAACTCACTATGGAGCCCAGGCTGGCCTTGGGACTTATGGCAATCTGGAGTGAGTGTGCCACCACACAGAGCTTTCAGAATCCTGATCTTAAGATAGAAAGACCTAAGCTGGACTCAAGAGGACCCCAAGCTCAAACCTATTCCAAGCAACTTAAGAGATCCTGTATCTCAAAATCAAAAATATTAATAGGCTGACAATATATAGCTAAGTTTAAGCAAAAAAGCTATTACCCCCTTAAAGAAATTAAAAAAGAAAAAGAAACATAAGCTTCTATAAAATTGACCATTCTTTTATTTCTAAAATGAAACTTCAGTTTTCTGAGTGAATTACTTGCTTTCGTCCTGTAAATCAAGACCAAATTTTATAGAGACCCACAATTGCCACATATTTTATAGAGATCCTCCAACAAATTTCTATTCCCAAAAACACATAAACACCATCAAGTACAAATTAAAGTGTACCTCTCTCCAGGGCCCTTTCACTGAGCATGTAAGATCAATTTTCCTAAAAAAAACCTTTTGACTCAAAAAAAAAAAAAAAAAAAAAATAGGGCCAGGGGTGTAGCTTAGCTGTTAAATAGCACTCGCGTTAACAATTATGCACAAAGTCATGGATTAGATTCCACAGCACCACATAAACCAGGCTTGATGGTGCACAACTGTTAATCCCAGCACTCCAGAGCCTGAAGAAGGGTTGTCAGATTGCCAGGTGTTTGAGGGCCGCCTGAGCTACATGAGCGGTTCAGGACACTATTAAAAAAGGGTGCATTAGATAAACTTGCAAAGAAAAAAATAAACATCACAAAATTCCATCAGCTACTCATGTATCTCTAGTTGAATTGATAAATTATGAAAACCTACTGATCACCGCATAATTAAAACTTATTTTACAATAAAGGGCCTATACTTTTAACACGCTCTTTGTGATTACAACAGAGATTTGATGTTTTGGTAGAAACAAAGAAAAAGGAGAAAATGAAAATAAAAGTCACACATACACTTCTCCCTATTTGCAAAAAGTATTTTTACAAGTTACTTACATTAATATCTCTTTCGTGTATTTCATCTACAATTACATGACTGATTCCACGAATGCCTGCTTCCAATTTTCTTAGCAGTACACCTTAAAAAGAAAATGAGAAAACTGGAGGTATGTTTCCAAGGTAGAAAAAAATGAAAACAGGTAGAAAAGGAGACAATGAAAATTTACACTTTTAAGAAGACTGCACCTTCTGGATACAAAGCTATTAACCCAAGGGTGCCCGTATTTATAATTCCTAGGCTTGCTTCTAATGCTTTTCTTCCAGGCCCATCACATCCTAAAACCCTTAATAAAAACAGAGCCCATGATGTAGATTGGCTAACCAAGTAAAAGACCAAAACCTGATCTTTTTAAACAGATTCAGAGTTCAAAGAATGTTTTAGGCAAATCTTAGATTACCCAGGAAAAAAAAAAAGAAATTTTAGATTACCCAGTAAAAAAACAAAAAACGAAACTGACCGGATTATGCTCCTTTACAGCCATCCTTCACCACAAAAATGAACTATTATCTTTGTACTCGTGGGCAGACCAAAACTTTCCTCCTAGGTATCAACCCCAAATTTTCTGTAACTCTGCCCTTGTCCCTAAATCTTAAATGGTATCTTGAGGGGTTGGAGGAATGGCTCATCAGTTAAAGTACTTGCCTAGTGAGCACTATATCAAGTGCTAAGTACCCGAATTCAATTCCCCAGCACCATGTAAACTGGGTGTGGTGGTGTAGGCCTATAATCCCAGCACTCAGCAGGCTGAGACAGGAGGATTGCCATGAGTCCAAGGCCTGCATGGGCTCCATCCTGAGTTCAGGACCAGCCTGGACTGCACAGCAAGACCCTGTCTCAAAAATAAAAAAGAAAAGAGAAAACCCATAATAAAATGGTATCTGAAATGATTTTCGACTTTCTCAAACATGTAAGTATTCCTAGCTTCCGACAATACCCTGCGTCTCCTTGAAGGTCTATTTAAGTATATTCTTTTCAAAATCTCCTTTTATGTCTCTTACTGATTCATCCTAAATTTTTTCTGTGGTGAATGTCAGGAAGCCTACATTCCTTCTTGGCAAGAATGACTCAACACTCCCCACCTCTCCTTTGGAGAACTCCTTGGGCCCTATCAGAGAAAAGCAAGGAGGTACAGAATCAAAGAAGCAAATTTCAAGACAATCAACTATAATTCAGTACGTTCCTAGGATTTTAGAAAAGCATTCATATATTTTATTAAAAAGATGAAGTGTAGCCTGAAACATACACTTGCTTTCCACTCCATTATTTCATTTCCTGCCAAGTTACATGGCTAACAGGTAAAACTCCCCAACTTCTACTTCAGCAAGAATTTGGAGGCTGGCTCATTATTTTCAGTCATTCTACTGAAGAGTAGAATAGAAAATAGTAGCAACATCACTATTTTCGTGATAAACACAATATAAATCCAAAATGAGACTGAAATATGTTACTAACCTACAGTACAAAACATTATACTGGCATGAGGACGCGGAAGTATAGATTCAAATCGAACGCTATAGCCACAGCTTTTCCCAGGCTCTTCTCCTCTCTCATATGCAACTCGCTCTGCCACAGACACTGCACTGATCCTCCGGGGCTGAAATAAGAAAAAAGTCACTTATACTACTTACCTCACTAAGTAAAACATTAATAGCCACTATATATTTAGTATACTCCTCCAAAATTTAAAAAAAGGACAGAAAACGACCACCATTTAATTCTGTTTTAGACACTTAAAAACCGTTTACCATTTGTACAGAGTAACTGCGGCACTGGCCTCAATTCTTAAATATTAGGTGGGTTTGCAGTAGAAACAAAATGTATAGTGCACAAAAGCTGGTTTTTCTAACAGCTTACTACACTAAAGACACATTTTAAGAAAATAATCTCATTATGTGGAAAGCATAAAAACAGACAATCCCTTATATCTCACATGACTGTCTTTCATTCACTGCATTTGTGCCAGCTGACACAAAGTTGTGGTACACAGAAAAATGAAATGAAATCACTATTTTATTTCTATGATGGGGTCTAGCTGTGTTGTTTAAGGTTGGTTTAGTATAACCTGTGCTTAAACAATATTCTTGCATAAGACTGGAGGAAAAGCAGAGCAGTTAAAGCACTTGCCTAGCACGCAGAATTACACAAGTTCGATTCCCCAGTATCACATAAGTCAGGCGTAGTGGCATAGGCCTGTAATCCTAGCACTCAGGAGGCTGAAGCAGAAGGATGGCTGAGAGGTCAAGGCCTGCCCGAGCTAGACAGTGAGTTCAGAAAAAAAAAAAAAAAACACCAAAAAACAGAAAAACACACATACACACACACCTTACATATCCTCATCCACTAACTGGATCAAAGTGAAGCACAAAAAAATTAATGTTCCACATATAACTTTCAAGAAACAAGCTGTGTCAGTTTGACAAAGCCAGCTCTCCTAGATACATTAACTTTACAAATAAAGGACATTTTATTACAATCAAAAGTCCTAGGGGTACAGCTCTATTGTTAAAGCTCTTGCCTTAGCATGTGCAAGGGCCCCCAGACAGCAAAAAGATTAGCTGCATGTAGCAGTGTAGGCCTGTAATCCTAGCACTTGGGAGGCTACGAGTTTGATACCGACCGACCTTCGTTATACCTGAGTCCAAGACAAGACCAGACTACAGAGCAAACCCATTTCAGAAACAAAAGGCCCACATAATAAAAGGGCACAGTAGCAGGGCACCTTTGAGTTCAGTCCCTGATAGCCACCACACCCCTGAAAAAGAGAAAAGGAAAGGAAAGGAAAAGGTTTGGGGTTGGGGAGGAAAACTCAGAAATTAAAGCCTTTGACCCGCAAGTACAAAGCCTTGGGTTCAATTTCCCAGCACCCCATAAGATCAGTGTGGTGGTACACAACTATAATTCCATCACTGTAATCCCAGGAGGCTGAGGCAAGAGCATCACTCATAAATTTGAGGCTTGGGCTACAAAGTGAGTTTAGGAACAGCTTGGACTACATAATGAGACTCTGTCTCAAAAAAAAAAAAGTAATCAGAGAAAAAAGAAACATATGCCAAATCTGATCATGGGAAATAGGTAGGATTCTCCTTATGCTATGTACAATGTACAAAAACTTCCTGATAAAGTATTAAAAGACATAAATTAAAAAGAACATCTCACTGAAGGTATGAAATACCACACAAGGTTTTCTGGGCAGTTGCCTAACCTGTATGAGGCCCTGGGTTCAATTTCTAGCACTGCAAAAAAAAAAAAAAAAAAAAAAAAAAAAAGGGCACAGAATTGTTATCAGAAAAATACACGAAGAGGAAAAAAAATCTGTATTTTGTAAGTCACAGATAATGGTGAGCATTACCATTGTACCTTTTTATCTACGACTGTATACTAGAAATGGGAAGTACTTTCTATTTCACATTTCTGCTAATATTCTTCAAATGTTAACTTTTCTAAGGTGTTTATGGGGTACTGGTACCAAAAGATTACCTTAGGACTATTCTTGTGTCCGCCTTCTTTGTATTCTCTAGCCATCCTTGAAAACAGGTATGAGCAGATATAAGCAATTACTTTTCTTTTTAAACACTGCTGGGAATAGAACTCAGGGCCTTGGCATTAATTAGTAAGCTCCATCTCCAGTCCATTTTTTTGGTTTTTGACTTAGAGACTATCTCACTAAGTTGTTCAGACTGTGCTTCAACTGCCTTAGGCCCTAGGCCCTTAAAAGTGAGAAAAAAATAATTACCCTAAATGTGAACCTCTGATATGAGAAACCCAGATCACAACTGTTATGGAACTTAAAACGAAAAACAAAGTGAAGGGGGGAAGGGGGTAGGATGGGGAGGGAGAGAGGGGTGGGGAGGGACAAAATGAGAGTGGGAAAGTCCTTGTCACCTTGACAAGTATGTGTACAAAATGCTCAACTTCACTGTAAACCTTAAAATCTGTGTTTATACATATCAATAAGATGTAAAAATTTAAAAAGTGAGGAACAACAGAAGCATCACTAGAGTCAAAGTATTTTGTGATCGGGCACTCTGAACTCTTCAAATTTTGAGTATTCACTCATGTTGAAAAAAGATTAACTGTTACGTGTTAACCTATGAAGCTGCTGTACTTAGCTCTTATTTTGGTATTGGGGAACTGAGCCCAGGGCCTTCACATGGAGCAACATGTCCAGCCTTTTTCCTTCCAGGTACAGAGTAAGAAGTGTTTATTTAAAAACAAACGATAAGATAGGTAGGTAAAAGTCCCACTTTCTGGGAAAGGGTTCCAAATGCGTAGTTCCGCCTGGCCCATAACTTTTAATTTCCAAACTGACAGGGTATCTCATTAAGTTGCTAATCTGCCCAGGCTGGGCCAAACTAGAAATCCTCCTGCCTTCGACTTCCCAGAAAGCTAAGATTACAGGCTTGTGCCACCAGGCCTGGTGTAGTCTTTAAATAATTTGTTTCACATGATATTCTGTGCTTCAAGATTTGTTCCACCTACCATTCCACAATGAATAAAGAAGGCCAGACTCACAAAGTATCTTCTACCCATACCTGTACAGCTATCCTTCTACATATACCTACTCTACATTTCACAAGTTAAAAAAGAAAATTCCAGAATCATAACATACAACTTACCAGTAAAAACTATGGTTGCATATACTAATCTTGTGTTTTACGTCAGAATAACTACTTCAAATTGTTCTCCCAAATGAGCTTCTGTCATTTTCATTGTATCTGCTCGTTTCATTTTCTCTACAGAATCTTATTATTCTTGGAGTCCAACAGAATAGCACTAGGCAGTTTCAAATAATAGCCTCAGCCTGCTTTAATAAATTAACTAAAGTAATTACTAATCACTGAGGACTCACCGATTACTACGTACCTAGTATGACACTCTAAAGTACCTATTTGGTGTTCTTTTAAAAAAATTTCCTTGCATGCAAACTCCTAATATCCTTGGACTCTACAGAGTAATACATGAGTTCAATGAGATTGGTAAGCCTTTGGTAACCTCAGGAAAAACCCAGTTAGGTTTTAGAGGTTGCACTATCCACTTCACCTCTCTACCCCTAGGAGAGAACATCAATCACCTCATCAATCATGCCTACGGGAGTAACTCCTTTTTTCGGTGGTGGTGGTGGTGGTGGTACTAGGGATCTAGGCTGGGCCTTCACACTGAGCTGCATATCGAACGCATTTTTACTTCTGATTTTGAGTTAGGGTCTTGCTGAACTACTAAGTTATCCAGGCTGGGCTTATCTGCATTCCTCCTACCTCAGTCTCTCAGAGCACTTAGAAGTGGTCAAAGGAATATTTTAGTTCCTTTTTCCTCAGAACTAGGAAATGAGCTGTCCCAAACTGTTTTGTAGTATTCTAAAAACTACTCTGGGAGTTGGAGGAACAGCACAACTGTTTAATAGAGTGTTTCCCTGGCACACAAGGCCCTGGGTTAGATTTCCCAGCACCACATAAAGCAGGCATGGTGGCACACTCCTGTATTCCCAGCATTGGGAGAGGCCAAGGAAAGAGGATTATTTTGAGATCTAGGTCAGCCTGGGCTACATAGCGAGCTCAGGACCAGGCTGTACTACAGAGAAAGCCCTGTATTTACAATAAAAAAAGGAAAATCTTGTATACCTATTACCATTACTCAGAACTATATACTATTTTCTTCTATGATCCTTATAAAGAAGGATCTCCAACTAAAGTTAAAACCTTCAAATTTTTTAAAAAAGGACCCAAATCTTTGGTCCCTTATTTCTCAACTAAACAAATACTAACAGAGCTGAGTTACAGAAAAACACTTCAAGATTCCTACTTGGTATTTTTTAAAAGCCTCTCTATCTCCATTTTTTTGTTTATGAAAAGATAGCTAGACTTGAAATCACTGCACCATGGACAGGTATAGGTGTGATAAAAATCACAGAAGGCATTAGTTTAGCATGCTTGATTTATAGTTCACCTAAGGTAACTGTTTTGTATTTTCAAATTTTCTACATGTAGCATAATGGTTTATGTGGTTTGGGTATTCTAGTGAGTTTGAATGAGAACTTACACTAAGGCTTAGAGGTCACTGAGCTTCTCATTCTGCTTCTTTCAGTCCCTAATTTTAAGTTTGTGCTTTTTAACAGGAGATAACCAGCCAGCCAGCCAACCTTGGCGGTATAGTCCTGTCATTCCAGCAGTTTGGGAGGCTGAGTCAGAAGAACATCAAGACCAGTCCAACCTGGGTAATTTAGCAAGACTGTCTCAGAGGGGGGAAAAAAAAAGGACCCAGGCATGGCACATGCCTGTAATCCCAGTACTAAGGAGGCTGAGCTAAGACTGTGGTGAGTTTGAGATCAGCATGGGTTACATAATGAATTCAGGACCAGAAGAGAGTAAGAGTGGGTCTCAAAATAAATGAAAAATGGGCAAAGGTTCCATGTTCATTCCCCAGTATTGCAAAAGAGGAAAAAAAGACACACGCATAAAACTTTATAATACTTTAAAGACTACATGTGGTTTTCTATAAATGCCTACAAGTTAATTTTAGTTCTATCTCAATTAACTCAAGGGCTATAAATATTAAAGATATTTAAAAGCAATTTATACTTCTTAAGCCGCTGGACAGGAACTTAACAGCATTGAGTAACAGGTATCTGAAAGAAAGAAGCTGCTAACTCTGCTGTTACTTCAACATGTTTACAATAAGGCCCTCTACAGAGGACCACAAGGAAATGCAAGGTAGCTCCTCTCCTAGGTAGTCTAGAATCAGCTTTTACTTATTATAATGCTCAACTCTCTTTCCTGTAGGCATTCCTGTCCACAGTACGAAACAGGATGATCTGGAACGCACCTGTATCTACACATGAAGACAAGTCTCTACTACTGACCCTCTCTGTAAAGTTGGCTTATATTTACAGAAAGGCCACCCAATTATATTTGGTTACATAATTACTAATCATCAATACCACACTCCAGGTGCTAGTGACAGAACTTAGTGGTTAGAGTGGTTGCCTAGTAAGCACAAGGCCCTGAGTTCGATTTCTCAATACCACCTAAACTGGGTGTGGTGGTACATATCTGTAATCTCAACAGTAGGGAAGCTGAAGCAGGAGGACTGCCCTAAGTTTGAAGCTAGCCTAGGCTAGAGTGGGAGTTGAGAGCCAGCGTGGACATATGGTTAAGATCCTGTTTCAAAAAAAGGAGAAAGAAACCTGAATATATACTATGTATGTCTGTATCGTACTATTATAACTTTCTGTATTAACACTGGGCAAACATAATTAACGTCTCTGGATCTTAATTTATTGAAAGACAAATAGCATTTACGTGATAGTTCTTGTGAACTTCTAAAATAAGTACCTATTTTGCATACTTGTCTTGCCTCACTCACTAGCATTTTACTGAATATTAAAGTGGTAAGATACAGAACACCTATTTAGAGTTTGAGTCCATCCAGAACCTCGTCACAATCCAGTCTACCTTACCAGTGAATGATACAGTCTTTTAAGGGGGTGGGGGTATGGGTGTTCATGTTCTGACGCTCAGAACCTATGAAGAGGAAATTAGCAAAGAAAGCAACAGGGACAGCCCAGCCTCTAGGTACTGTCACTTCTCCAACTCTGAACCACACACCTCCCAGACTGCTACTTACTTACCTGAGTAACCACAATATTACACTCAGCTGCTCGGTCGTTCTGGATAAAGTCATCCAGAATGAACTGTGGAACTTGTGTGGTTTTACCACACCCAGTTGCTCCTCTGATAATCACAACTGAATTTTGACTAATAGCTTCCAGAATTTCATTTTCAAATTTCTTCACAGGTAATGACTCTCTCTCCTGTAAAACCTGTCAGGAAAAGTTACAATTCACTCAAATTTCTACTCAAAGTTTTATTATTAGCAACAAGTATGTGTTTAGTTTTTTAGGAAAGTGCATCTCTATAAAAACTTCTTTGTACTGGTTTAGTACTCAAAACATTTATAAAAGGATGGGTTATTTCTGTATCACTGGTAGAAATGCCAGTTCATTAAAATTCTAAAGACTATCTTTCAATTTCCCACAGATATTTAGTTCTGCCAATGTCCTATTGCATTTTGCTTTTCGAACACATTATATAATGCTAAGATAGTGTTTTATTTAACAAAAACTGAAAATCAATCTCCTCAAGCTACTAACTCAAGTCTCCCATTCATATTAAAATTCACTGAGAGAAGTAAAATCCCTTCTGAGGTCCTAAACACTCAGGAACTACTCTTAAACGTAACTAGGCTTAGCGCTAGTTTAAAAAAAAAAAGGGTTTATCTTTAATCTACTGTCCTGAAACGGCAGAACATATTACTCACTGTCTATTTACCTACACCTAGAAGGCTGTGAATCTCAAGGTTTATATGTGACTTACCGCTTGCAGATCTTGGTCATGTTCCAGCTGATACATTAATTCATTCTTAAGGTCCATGCTGATTTGTTCTGGAGTAGCCTATAAAGTAAGAAGTCAATATTTAACTGGGATCCATTTCTTACCCAGATACACTAATGAAATTATATTAAGAGTACAACTTGACTTTCATGTCAAAACTGATATAACTTACATAAGCCAGGGGCCCCTCATCAATGTTGCTACTCGTCCAAGGATTCCAATTCGACTGTGGAGGTGACCAAGGAACCACACCTATCTGGTTTTGCCGCTGAGATGGTTCAAAGTGAGCCAATTTTCCAACATTAAAGAGAACTGGCATTGAAGGATCAAGAGGCTATTAAAAAAAAGAGCAGTATGAATCACTTGTCTCGTAAGTTCTATGTATAAGAAGTTTTATATATATGTGTGTGTGTGCTTACTGGGGGCTCGATTTCAAGGTCTAGCTCTTGAATCACATTCATCAACTGATGTATTAACTCTTGAGAGACGTTAACTCTGTAAGGCTCCACCTACAGAAAAGGAATGAGAATGACAATCATGTAAAACATCAGAACTCATATCGGCCATATGGGGGCTATACACAGATAACCATCTGTAAAATATTCCTAAACTAGCAGCCAGTGGCTTTAGTGAGAGAGTAGCTTCAGAAATTTATTTACTCATTGCTCACAGCCTTTGGCCAGGCAGAGATATGGTTAGTATCACCATTTTAAATTGCTTGACATTAATAACATTTCCAGAACACACAACAGAAATTCTGTACCCAAATACTACACAAATGTTAAACTGACTCTTCTAGTACCACAATGAAATAAAGTCTACAGACTCACTCTCTCTCCTTCCTTCTTCTTCGTAAGTCCAGAGTAAGCTTCAATCACTCCAAGATGGTAGAGTTGTCTGACAAGTGACAAGGCACAGGACTGTGCTGCCAATTTCTTATTTGATCCATGTTCACGTGCAAAAATCCCTAAATTAAGGATTATCAAAGACAAAAGAATAAATCGCCTGAGTAAAGAAATATCATAAGCACTAAGCTTAAGTACTAAAGAAGTTTTTTTTGAGACACGGTCTCTCTCTTCTAGTCTAGGCTGGTCCTGAACTCACTATGGAGGCCAGGCTGGCCTTGGACTCAGGGCAATCCTCCTGCCTCAGCCTCCAGAGTGCTGGGACCACAGGCATGCGCCACCACACCCAGCTTATGTGGTGCTGGGGAATCGAACTCGGGTACTTAACACTTGACATAGCACTTGCTAGGCAAGTGCTTTAACTTGCTGAGCCGTTCCTCCAGCCAGTTTTTTTTTTTTTTTTTTTGAGACAGAATCCTGCTGTGTACATAGTGCAGGTTGGTCCTGTACTCACTATGGAGCCCAAGCTGGCCGCAAACTCATGGCAATTATCCTGCCTTAGCCTCTTGAGGGATACGATTAAAGGTATATACCATCATACCCACCTTAACTAAGGAAGTTCAAAAAAGAGCATGCCACAGTGTGTCTTTACATTACTGACCAAATTCAAATCCACAACTTACAAAATAATCAACCATTCTGTACACAGCAGAGGTAGAAAACCTTTTTATGTCAAGGGCCATTTGGATATTTATGACATCATTCATGGGCCATACAAAATTGCCGACTTCAAAACTAGCCTACTCTATTTAGCAAAACATTTAACTCACCCTTAACATGATGGCTGAAACTGCTTCTCTCTTGTGAGGCTGTGGCCATGGCAGACCAATGACTATGTCGGCTATACATGGCCAGCAGGCTTGACCTTCCCCACCCGCAGATTACATGCTGATTCTAAGATAGCAACCAACATTATGAAAGCCAACAACCAATCTGAACAAAAATGTCATTATTATTACCACATGGCATTTAAAACAGGATGAAAAGTGGTTATTTAGACTAAGTCAGAAAACCTCTACATAAATAAGTTAAATTCATAAATACTTTATAGGTACAATCCAGGCATGATGGCACATATCTATAATCCTAACACTGTGGAAGACAGAGGCAGGAGCATCTCAGTGTCAGGCTCAGCCTGGGCAACTTAGTGATTTAGCCAGACTCTTCTCAAAACCAAAAATAAAAATGGGCTGGGGATTGTAGCTTAGTGTAAAGGATATAAGATCATTCTCTGGTACAGGAAAAAAACAGATGTTGGGGGGAAAGGCTGGAGCTGTAACTCAGTGCAAAGATCTGAGGCTCAATCCCACATACTACAAAATGGGAAGGGGTGCCTGGGGATATAGTTCAGCACAAGAGCCCTGGCTTCAATTCCCAGCACCACAACCTGAACACAACATAGTAAGACCCTGTTGCAAAACAGTGAAGTATTTTGGGCATTGCCGGCCCCACAGCTACTTCACTGCTGATTTTAACATATGGATGCAGCCATTAACATTAATTAGAGGCTGACAAACTACAGGCCCAGCTAAGAACAGTTCTTATGTTTTGTTTGAAAAGCTGCAAAAACTGTGTGGGGTGGGTGATATGCATCTGTAATTAAAGCAAGGCCGAGGCACAAGGAATACAAATTTCAAACCCAGCCCCAAGTCTGTTTCAAAACAAAGAACCAGCTGAGATAGTTCAGTATGAAGGCCCTGAGTTCAATAGGGGTGGGGGTTTGAGGAACACTGTGTGACACACATAACTTGGAAAGTCTAACATCTGGGTTTTTCTTTTCTTAATGAGAGAGGACACTCTGGACTCAAACTCATAACAATCCTCCCATTACAGCCTCCCAATGCTGGATTACAGTCACGTGCCACTAGGCTAATTTTTTACGTGGTGCCAGGAAATCAATCCCAGGACCTTGTACAGTCTAAGAAAGCACTCTTAACCACTGACCAGCAAACCCAGCCCACTAATCTTTTTTTTTTTTAAAACAGAAGCTTTGTGTTCCCTAACATAAATGAATAGGTATAGCTATTTAATAAAATTTTATTTGTAAAAACAGGCACCCAACATTAGACTGAAAACATCAGTTATGTTCTTAAAAGAACACTCACACTAAACTTGCCTTTCTTCTAGAACCACTTACTGTCAGATAAGTGGCAAGGAAGGAATATAAAAACTGTCTAATAGTCGAAACTAATCCTGATGATGGGCCAACTAAATAAGAACGCCTTTATTATCCTTCCTTTGATGCTGCCCCTATTGAAAGTTACCTATTTTTAAAATGTCTGGAACAAGAAATCTAACATTACCTAATAAATCATTTTAAAGTTGATTCTATCATGAAAATTTCTGGATGTCAGTAACATACAGAAGTCACGAGCTGGAAGAAATATTAAGGTATTTCTTCAAATTTACTGTTAAGTGGCTGGAGGAATGGCACAGTGGTCAAATTGCTTGCCTAACCCTAAGTTCGATTCCCCAGCACCACATTAAGCCTGGCATGGTGGGACATGCCTGTATTCTCAGCATTTAAGAGGCTGAGACAGGAGGACTGCCATGAGTCCAAGGCTAGCCTGGTCTATGAATTCAGGACCAGCCTGGGGTACAGAGCAAGACCAGGTCTCAAAAAAAAAGGTAAAATAAAATGAAAAAATAATTTTACAGGTAAGTGGAATCTTAGTGATAAGAGGTCACAATATATTTTTTCTAACAAAACTAGATACACAGTGCTGCTTATTCATAATTAAAGAGTAACACACTGCTAGTCTTAAACTCCATGCTTAAAAATGAAGATTATAGGCATCACAGAGCCTTTAACCTACTTAACATACTCCCAATTCATCCCTTAAAGTATTTCCTCTGGGGTAACTTTCTCACCTTTATTTTTTAACTTTATGACTAGGTATTCACCTTTGGTTAAGCTTCTAATCCTGTCATTGGTATCTGATCTAGTTTTTTCCAAATTTTATCTAGCTAGCTTTAGCTGCACAAACTGAAAGAACTTCTTTACACATACAGATTAAAAAGGACACTCACATACTAATTATTCCACCATTTATATGAGTTGTGAAATAATGCATTAACATGCAAACTGGGAGAATGGGACTCTATTCTCAGTTACTAACAGTCTAAAATATACTAGAAGCTATAGAACTCCAAAATATGCCATCTCAAGATACATTACTTTGGCATATTTCAATATTGGCATTCAAAGAAACTATAGAAAGGATTAACTCTAAAAGGCTGTAATTTGTAGGAGAAATTTACATACATAAACAAAAACCATGTCAACAAAGGAAACAGCTACGCAAGCAGACTTTGTAATATCGTTTTGGCCTAGAAAAGACATTTATTTGCACAGAAATAAGAAATATAGTCTGGCCTGAGGGTGTGGGCTCAGCAGAGCACTTGCCTAGCAAGAATTCGGCTTTGGGTATGATTCCTCAGCACCACATAAACTGGGCGTGGTGGCACAGGCCTATAATCCCAGCACTCAGGAGGCCAAAGCCAGAGTATCACCTTTTGAGATTAGCCTGGACTACAGAGCAAGAGTTTGTCTCAAAAAGAAAGAAAAGGTCTGACACTTGGCCCATATAACCACAGGCAGCAGTTACCCGAGAGCTTCCATTCTCACTGTACATTTCTTACATTCTATGTGTCCCGGGTTGCTACTACTACTTCTTTCCCATTCTGAAGCCGAAATTCCATCAGTGAAATCTTATGTAAGTTAGAAGTAACCAGCCCCTCATTTGTCCATTGTAGTACTTATGTTTCTACATATTACTAAAATTTTTATAGGTTTATTACACAGATTAAAATCATCGACCTTCCATAATGAAAACCATCTGAAACCTCCTTATAGGCCCATAATCCCAGCAAATATTTAGGAGGCAGAGGCAGGTAAACGGAGTTTGAGGCCAACCTCAGCTACACAGCAAGATCCAGTCTCAAACAAAAAAATCTTTCCTACACTGTTATCTTGTGTGCTCTTTCAAATGACACACCTTACACATAAACAGTTTGAGACTTTAATACTTACTTCTGCCCAGCTGCTTGATATAAATGGTCATTTCAGCAATAAAGCTCCTGTAACAACATATACAAACAAGGTTAGGAATTTCACTGTGAGAAATCAAGTTAAGTCCAGGTCTCCCACAAGTAAGGCAGGCCTTCCAACTGCTTTAGGCAAATCATAGCAAAAAATCGTTCTAAACATTGCTGTCCAATCCTAGAACAAAATATGTAAACTTCATGGCATGAGACAGTATAACCAAAGTTGATGAGCCAACTGTTCATGAAAGAAAAATGTTAGAGTTTTCGAATCGAATCTATATTTACTTACTCTTATTCCAAAGAGTTGGAGCCGAGATAAAACACTTTAAATAAAGAAGAAATTTTCCACTTAGCTTAGAGCAAAGAAACAGAATTGGCCCCAAGTGCTTCAAATTATGATTAAGATTCCTGTGCACAGAAACTCATTAATGACTGAAATTTAACATATGCAAACACTAGGTGGCTCCAAGACAGAGCTCCAGTATCTCCATGCAGTTGGAAGCAGCCCTAAGTAACAAATAACTTAGCCTATTTATGCTATATTTACTTAAATTAGGCATTAAGAGAAAAAAAACACATTTTTTTCCCATATTATAGCTTAAAGCTGCTAGCAGGTTCTAAAAAATGAATTTAGGGTTTTAGCAAGGGGGAAACTGCCCTTCGAAGAAACTGCACTCTGGTCGTTTCAGCTCAGGGTACATTCTAGCTTAACTGTGCTGTAAATAAAAGGTTAGGTGGGGCTTAAGAAAAAAGTTAGACTCCTTCCTATACCTCTTGTGAACTGACCTTCAGGCACAGGGGCTTCAGGGGTCAAAGGCCACTGGCTTTCAAGGGAACAACATCCACCCTTTCATTAATGACACCGATGACAGTATGTTTCTCAGCCAGGCTTAAAGTCAGCACTCAATCTCATTCTCCTCCACCTAGGGGGAACAGCGACACCAGAAATCAGTTTACAATAGTATCCCATGTGATTGCTTAGTTCAGCCTAAGCAGCAGCACATGTGTGTATGAACACAGACCTCTGGTGTTGCTGTCTGTTATGCCTTTCAATAAAAGACATATAAGAGCAATGCTGTCCCAGCTTCCCCAACTGTCTCTAACATTAAAATATCCTGAATTCCTTGCAGCAAAAATCAGTAAGGTACTGATAGCAAATACGTTTACAACAATGAGCTTCAGGCACACTTAGGTATGTTATTGTTTTTAAAGTCACCAAGTGCTGCTAAGCCCAAACAGATCAGGATAAATATATTTTTATTTATTTATGGTCCTGGGGATTGAGCCCAGAGCCTTGGCACTGAGCTACATCTCCAGCCAAATTTTAAAGTTTTAACTCTGAGACAGGGTCTAAGTTAGTTGCCCAGGCTGAGCTCGAACTTGGAATCCTCTTGTATGAGCTTCCCAGAGTGATGGGACTATATAGGCTTGTGCTACCAGGCCTGGTTAAAACATTTGTTTATTTAACTAGCACGGTCTTGTTCTATAGTCAAGGCTGGTCCAGAACTATGTAGCCCAGGCTGGCCTCGAACTCAGGGCATCCTTTCTGCCTCAGCCTCCCAGATACTGGGATTACAAGTGTGCCAACAAACCTGGTTATTATTTATATAGTGCAGGAGAAACTAAATCCAGGGCCTTGGGCATGCTCCGCAAGCATTTTAACCACTGAGCTATGCACCCAGCCCTGAGACAGACTTTTAAAAGAATTCATTAACAAATTTATCCTTCTTTTACAACTCAAATTTCAAAGTCTGATGATACTAATACAGTATTCAAGAATTCAGGACAGCACAAAAACAGTGGGAAGCAGGAGAAGTCATGCTCTGATCATTGTGACCAATGTCAAAATTTTATTTTAGTAATAATTTTAGAGCTGCTAGATTCAAAGTCAGAATACTTTTGAGTTTTCAAGGAAAATATTTTTAAATTTTGAGTAATTTAATTTACCTCACATAATTAAGGACAGCAAATAGAATCATCCAGATTTCTCTTACAACTTCCCCTTTCTTCCAATAAAAATATGGTCGGCCCCAGAAGAGTCTAATCCATATGAGCCTTCCTGGGAGTAATAATTACTACACCCTGGAATGCTCTCAGGAAAAACAGCAAGCAGGCTGAGAAACATACTGTCACATAACTTCCTTTCAAGTTCATTTTTATAACTTTAACAGAAAAGAAGCTAATTTAAACCACATACAAAACCTGAGACTGTCTTCCAACTTTAATAAAACTTAAAATTTCAACAAGACTCTTAAAGACACATGGCAACTTTCAAACAATGCAATGTTCAACACAAATGTCCTCTGAGACTATGAAACAACACGGCTAAATGCGAGCCATTAAATAAACAGTATAGAACTGCCTCTAACAATACCACACTGAACAAACAAAATCACCACCACTGGCTGATTTATGAAGCCAACTAGCAACCAACTACCACTTATGGCTTTTATTTTGCTCTCAGATTCAAAGGAGAACCTTAAAAGTCTAGTATTACAAGACTTTTTTTGCAGAACTTAGAAGCTATTAGAACATTACACTCAAAGCAAAAACCACAACAAACAGTACACTACCAAATCAATGGTAAATCCTCTCAAAGTAATCCACTGCCTTTTCACAATCCACTGCTGATCCACTTAACATACAAAAACAAAACACTAACTTTAAACAACCTTAACTTACTATAGAAAGAGAAAAGAATGAAACAAGCAAACCTGTTGTGATCAGGACCCACTTGGGTGTACTTATATTCTCCTTGGATCTTTTCTTTTTGGAAATACTGGTTTAGACGAGCCTTAGCATTTTCTAAGGTCCAGTTCCCATGAAGTCCAGCATTTAAATCCACTTCTTCGGACTCGAGAGTCTGTGGAATCAATGATAATGAAATTCTGCTGCACTAATCACAGTTTAGGCATGCATACTTAGAAGTACTGAAATTTCAGTATCTTTTATTCTGTGCCTTATTATGCAAAACTTGTTTTTAATTATTCCTAGTACTCAAAACTAGAAAGTTCATCGGAAGGCCCTACCGTCTAAATAAGCTGTTGATACACTAAAATTTCTAAGAAATTTCTGGTAAAATTTTTGTGCTTAATAATACATTCAAATACATTAAATATAGAAAAGCATGCTGTCTTATGACATTTTTAAGTGGTAATGTTCACAAGACCTCTGAAATAATTACATTCCTATAAAACAGATGAGATCTTATGTTATAAAAAGGGGTTCAACCAAGACCTTTCCACATATTCCCAGCTTGTTCAAAAATCTTTAAAAAATGTTGATACAGGGTCTCACAAAGTCATGCACACAGAGCTTGAACTTGTGATCCTACTTCAGTATCCCAAAGTGCTGGGGGATTTAAAGTACGTAACTATCTTGTCAAGATGAAAAGTTTCTTTCTTACTTGTTTATTTACTTATTTGAGACAGGGTCTCACTATGGAGCGCAGGGGGGCCTTGGACTCAAGACAATCCTCCCGTCTCAGCTTCCCAGAGTACTGAGATTAAAGGTGTGTGCCACCACGCACCGCTTAGGTGGTGTTAGGAAATCAATTCAGGTACTTCAAGCTCTTTAACCTCTGAGTCATGCCTCCAGCCCCTCTTTTCTTTTTAATGAGACAGGGCTCACTCTGTAGACCAGGCAGGTCTTGAACTCACTATGTAGACCAGGCTGGCTGCAAACATATGGACCCCCTCAGCCTCCAGAGTGCTGAGATTACAGGTGTGCATCAACACACTTGGTGCTATGGAATCAAATTCAGGTCCTCGAATGGCTGTTGCTATCCCCTCTAGACCCAAAAGTAACTTTTTTTACAAGCAGTTTAAGTGATTAGATTTAGTCATTAGTTTAGGTTTGTGATGACTTCTGTAAACAAGTGGTCTTAATCACTTGAAAATCACCAAACTATTAACCTGTGAATTCCCTAAATCTTGCTATGCACTTAGTCCCAAATTAGCATTTCCAGAAATATGAAACACGATGGGAATCTTACCGCTTCTACTTCTTCCTCTTCCTTTCTTGAATAGTAATCCTTCAAGTTGGCTCCTCGGTCCCAGGTGGGTCCAGGAGCACCATAGCCAGATGCTCCACTTTCAGAATTATTTTCTGCTAAAAGAAATAATTTTCTCTTGATAAATCAAGATGTTATTTAAAAAGAGAACCCTAAAATGTTTAAAGGTTTGTCCCACTGTAGGTATTACTATCCCACATTTAGAAATAGAAGGTGTCTCTGACTTGGAAAGGGTCTTGGGAATATCCATGACTTAACTAAAGCACAGATCTAAACTGTGAACTTCAAGGGTGACACAAACTTCTTTACTATTGAATATTAGCTAAGTGTGGGTTACGCACTGCTGAAGCTTGCCATTTGGTATTAGATAGAATATATTCTTAAATAAATGTAGTAATGTGGTATGTTACTCATCATTTTAATGTATATTTTTACTTTATGGAGTTTTATTTGCTAGTGAGTTTAATTATTTTTGTATTTACTTTGGCCCACAAAAATGATGTCTGACAAAAAGCAAATTCAAGCACTTTCTTTCTTTCCTTTCTTTTTGAGACAGGGTCTCACTCTGTGATCCATGCTCTCCTGAACTCACTTTTTAGCCCAGGCTGGTCTAAAACTCAGCAATCCAACAGCCTCAGCCTCCCAAGTACTCAGATTACAGACATGCTTCACCATGACCAGCAAATTTTTAGGTGCTGCTAGAGAATGAGCCCAGGACCTTATACATGCTAGGCATGGATTTAATCACTGAGTATGCTCCCTGCCCTCAAGCAATTTTGAGTTCAGAATGGGTCACAAAACGCAGACAACTTGCAACATCAACAATGCATCTGGTCTAGAAACTGCAACAGAATATACACTGCAGTTGTGCTAAGGAGACAAGAGACTTACTTAAAGGAAAAGGAGCACCATAACCAACAACAGGAAGTTGACAATGACCACATGGTCCTTTGGTGTTGAAACTGGAAAGGTTGAAAATCTAAGTGGGCAGATCAAGAGGGGACTGGAAAACTCAAATAATTATTGTTCTAAAGTATTGTCTTCTCTTACTTTTTTTTTTGAGGCAGGTTCTCCATCACAGGTGTGTGCCACCATGCCCAGCTTCTATGGTACTGGGCAATTGAACCCAAGGCTTTGTGCTTGCCAGGCAAGTGCTCTAACTGCTATGCTATTCCTTCAGTCTCCTTCTCTTATTTTTTTTAAGTTTCCCCCATCATTTTTGAGACAAAAAGTGGATTTTGTATGACAAATGACATACAGTGACCAGCTCAGTGGATGGACGGATTGAGCAGAAATACCAAAGCGGTTCCTAAAGACAAACTGGAACCAATGAAAGGTTATGGTCACTGTTTGGTGGTCTGCAGCTGCAGCTGGTCTGATCCACTACAGCTTCAATTCCTGCAAAACTATTACAGCAAACCAACGAGATGCAACAAAAACTGCAGAGCCCTTATCTATTAAGTTCAAGGCCTTGCCTTGAGTTCAATTCCCTAGCAGCACAAAAGCCAGGTGTGGTGGTACACACCTGTAATCCCAAAACCAGGGAGGCTGAGGCAAGACTGCCTTGAGTTCAAGGGGAGCCTACAGAGTGAGCTCAGGACCAGCCTGGCCTACAGGTCAAGCAAGACCCTGTCTCAGAAACTATAACGCCCGAAACCAACAATAGAAAGGGACCAATTATTCCTCGAATCCTGAAGCACTGACTAAATTTTACACTACAGAAATAAACTTCTTTCAGCAAGGGACACATTGCTTAATGGTTAAAATACTTGCCTAGCCCAAGCTCAAGGCCCTAGGTTCAATAAGCCAGGTGTGGTAGCACACGTCTATAATCCCAGCACTCAGGAGTTGAGGCAGGAGGATTGCTTTAAGTTTGAGGCCAGTCTGGACTACATCGTGAGTTCAGTTCCAGCCCAGACTACAGAGTAAGATGATGTCTCAAAAATGAAGAAAAAAAAAATGTTAAAAAAAAAACCTTATTTCTAGTTGGCAAAAATGTGTTGATTATGATTCCTATTTTGATTAGTAACTATGTGATCCTAGTACTCTTGGAGGCTGAGCCAGGGAATCACAAGTTCCAACCAGGCCCCAGCAACACAATGAGTTGGTGATACACTTCCTCAAAATAAAAAATAAAAAATGCACTGGGAATGTAGGTTAAGTGTGAGGCCCTGGGCTCAAATATCAGGAACACAAGAAAAGAAAAAAGATACAACTAGACTTTGAAAATTGTAAACTGTTGCTGAAAAATGAGAATCTGAAGATGTGTAATAAACAGCAGTTAAAATGCTTATCTAACAAGCACAATGCCCCAAGTTTGACTTCCCAGCACCATATAAATTGGGTATAGTGGCACACACCTATAATTTCCAGCTCAGGAGGCTGAGAAGAAAGACTTCTGTGTGTTTCCACCCAGCCTAAGATACATAGAGTTCAGGACCAGGCTCAACTACAGAATGAGACTTTGTTTTTCAGAAAGTTTTGATTACATACCAAACATATATACCAAACGGTTATACATACAATGGCTGGGATCCATAAAAGTAAACAAACTGCAATAAACGTCATAGGAGTATGTTAAAAAGAAAAGGCAGCTGGTGGATAACTCAGTAGCAGAGCACGTGCCTAGCAATATAGGAAACCCTGGGTTTGAATCTTAGCACCAAAAAGAAACAAATATTCCAACCCAAACAAAATATACCCCAAAATAAAAATTTAGTGAAAGATAACAAAGAACTATCTTTATTAAATGATGATACCTATTTACAAAGACCTTCTATCTAAATCTAAGTTCACTGTAGCTTATTTTTTTCTATCTAGATAATTAAATGTGAGACGATGTATCTCCCCAGTTATGTGTAGATACTCAATCTCTTACCTGCCTTCAGAGCCAAATGTGGTGGAAGAGGTCCTCCCATGACTGCTGGTGAACTTTCAGTACCAGTATTTTCTACAGTGTCAGGTGTTTCAGTTACTGGGGGTGGAGGAGGTGCAACCTACAAAAGGAAAAAAAAAATCAATGTAGATAAATGTAGATTTGCTTTAAAATTGTTACATATGTAAGCAGTGCCAGCACTTCTGCCTTTACAGGACTGGAAAATTCTCTTAGCACTTCAAAAGGGCTTATGTCACATCTCTTTCCCCATCTTTGTTTTGCCTGATTATAAAGCTATTCAATTCTCATTTCAGGTAGAAAAGGGGCAGTAGTAAAATTATTCATAACACTCCAACTTGAGGTGATACGTATAATATTCAATACACATAGGCATGTATGCAAATACAATTTTCATGCAAAAGATAGTACCAGTTTACATTATGTGTACAAGTAATTTACTTATATAATTTTCCTTTTCCACTATATTCAAAAATATACTTAATTATTTTCATGCATTATTATACATTTTTATACACTATATTTAGGAGATTCCATGAACTAAATATTCTGAGTGCTTAATAAGATACAATAATCAAGAAAAAGGACAGATACAACGTTACCACACTCAGCCACACTTCTAGTAGGACTAGAATAATGAAATGCATTTTGGAGTGATAAATACTATTAAGAAAACTAAGGAAAAATAGAAAAATAGTGAAAAATTACTAATAAAGCCATAAAAATACACTGAGGAAAAAACATGAAGGAGTGGAGGAAATCAAGTAAAAACACGTGTAAGGAAAAATCCAAAGAAGAAACATGAAGTTTAAAGCTAAAGGTCATGTTCAAAGATAACATTTTATGTACGTTTTCTACTTCTTTATATTTATCTACACAAACTTTAACAACTTGCTATTCCAGAGATGGGGAACCTTTTTTCTACTAGTGGCCATTTGGGTATTTATTTATATCTCTGGACAATACAAAATTATCAATTTAAAATAGCCTTTGGGGCTGGAGGAATAGCACAGCAGTTAAAAGTGCTTGAGCGCAAAGTGCTTGAGCGCAAGGCTCGAGTTCAGGCCCCGAAGGCCTTCAAGAGGAACAAAATAAATAAAACTTCCAGTTCTTTGTAGACTGAGACTTTTTTCAGAACAACGAAATGGAAAAATAAGCCTGCTGTATTTGCTGTAAAACTAGCGACTGGAGAAATGGCACAGCGGTTAAAGCCCAACGCCCTGCCTGGGTTTGATTACCCAGCACCACATAAGATGGGTATGCTGCTGCAATCACAGTGCCTATGCCTGTAATCCCAGCACTTGGAAAGCTGAGGCAGGAAGACTGCTGGAGGCCAAGGTTAGCCTGGGTTCCAAAGTGAGTTCAGACCAGCCTGAGCTACAGAGCGAGACCCTGTCTCCAAAAAGAAAAAAAAAATTAATTCATTCCTACCACAGTCCAGCTGCCTTGGCTAGATAGACCAGGCTGCATATGGCTGGTGAGGTCAGATGTTTCCTATTCCTGTATTACTACACTGTATGAATATACTTACACGACTTAGTAAGTATGCAATTTAGATTTTAATTAACTTTTTTAAAAATCAGAAAATAACATTCCCACGAACTCTGCAATATGGCCTACTTCCTTTGGGAAAAATTTCACAAAAGCAAAAATCCTTGGGGCTAGAGGAATGGCACAGAGGTTAAGAGTTTGCCTAGCAAGCACAGGGCCCTGAAGTTAGATTCCCCAGCACTACACCAAACTGGGCGTGGTCCCTATAATCCCACATTCTGGAGGCTGAGGCATGATAGTCCTGAGTATAAGACTAGCCTGGGCTACACAGTGAGTTCAGGATCAGTGTGGGCTACAGAGCAAGGCCCCATCTCAAAAACTTGTGGAAATCCTGGGTTTAAAGGCATCAACATTTTTTAAAGCACTATGCAACTTTATAGAAAAGTCACTAACATACATACTTAAGACCAACGTTACATATAACAACCTACTTCTACAATTCTGGACATTATACCAGGTGTTTTACATCTTACTGTTTCCTATCCTGTTCACTACAGAACACAGGGACTCATGTCATGCATGCTAGGCAAATACACTACCAGATAGCCACATCCCTAGCCCACATTTTCTATCTTTTATCATCTTTCTAGTTTTCTTTTGTTTGCTTTTTTTTCTGAGACAGGGTCTCACTCTATATTCTGGGCTGGTTCTGAACTCACTATGGAGGCCAGGCTGGCCTTGGACTCAGGGCAATCCTCCTGCCTCAGCCTCCCGAGTGCTGGGATTGCAGGCGTACACCACCACCCCCAGCTTATGTGGTGCTGGGGAATCAAACTCAGGTACTTAGCGCTTGTTAAGCAAGCGCTTTAACCGCCAAGCGATTCCTCCAGCCCCTCTAGTTCTACTTTGTTAAAGCAACTTATTCCTTTCATTTACATTTTCAAGTTGAAAACCTGTAAGAACCAGTAAATACACCAAGCAGTCTAGTAGGGAACCTTTTTTCTTTTTTGCCTATAGAGGGATGTCCAAAAGGAACTCAATAGTCTGGAGTATACCTCTCTTCCCCTTGTCTTATGAACCTGAAAAAATTAACATCCCAGGAGAAGCCAAACCCAGACAACTTATCTATTCTTCTAAGGACTCAGAAGATAAAAAGATGCTCCTCGACTTCTGATGAATATACTCACCAATTACACAAAATTCCTTATGGTTTCTACTGAATGCTTTCTAGTAGGTGAGTATCACTTCTACAAGCAGAACCCTTGTGACATACAGGCCATCTGTATAAGCTTACTGGGCTTGTGAATCTTCCTTCACTGTCTTCACTGTCTGATGCCCCATGCATGTATCTCTTTCTCTTGCTAGTATGTTTTATGTTAGTTCAATTTTTACCCAAGAACTCTGAAAGATGAAGGGGAATCCACTGTTTTCCTTACATAAAGCATACCCCAGGTACACAGCTATATGTACTTACCCCAACAGCTGGGACTTCTTCACTCTTTACTTCATTTATTCGAACCAAATAATTAACAAAGTCTCTAGCAGCATTGCTCTGTGCGTCCTTTTTATTGGTAGAATTGCCCATGCCAGTGTAATTATACCCTTCTACTCGAACCTTGGAAAGCAAAAAAAAAAAAAAAAGGGTGTATTAATGCAGGATAATTATGCAACTTAACTCCTAATTCAGTAAGTTGCTCACTAAGAGATAACAACTAACATTTTTTTTGGAGCTTATATTTTACAATACTAGAGATTCAACGCAGGGTTTTGCCCTAAGGCAACATCCAGAGTCTATATTCTAGTTTCTGATCTTGAGACAGGTATCACACCAAGTTGCCCAGTGTGGTCTTGAACTCACAGGCCTCCTGCCTCAGTCTCAAAGTACTTCTTTTACAGGCCCGGCAACAACTAACTTTCAGACTTATCCTACAAAAAGCAGTTAAAATAAACACAAGAACACATGACTCATCCTATGAAAAAGCTTGAAATGTAATGACCAATAGCTGTAAGCTAGTATCAAAAACAGAAGACTAAGTGGTGCAGGTATTTTCTCCCAGAATGTTCCATATTAAAATAAATACAATTTTATAACAAAGAGAAAAAGAGTTCTCCATTATTTGAAGTATTAACTCTAAGGAAACTGTTTTCAAAGCAACACTCAGCTGAACATTCTGGGAGGCTGAAATAGGAGGTTCTGAAATTTAAGCCAAACTGGGCCCTTGTTTGATTCCCAGTACTAAAAACACAAAGTAATGCTCACTTGGAATTAAGTAATTAATTTTATTTTTGAGGCAGGGTCTTGCTCTATAGTCCAGGTTGATCTTGAACTAACTATGGAGCCCAGGCTGATGTTGGTCTCAGCAATCCTCCTGTCTCAGCCTCCCATGGGGCTGAAATTACAGGCGTGTGCCATCACACCCAGCTTATGTGGTGCTGAGGAATCGAACTGAGTAACTGCTAAGCCATTCCTCCAGCCTGGAAATTATTTATAATAAAATAAAACGATGGAGCTAGAGGAATAGCCCAAAGGCTAGATAAAGCACTTGCCTAACAAGCGCAAGGCCTTGGGCTCAGCACCACATAAAGGAGGCATGGTGACATACACCTATACTCCCAGCACTTAGAAGGCTAAGTCAGGAAAACTGGCAGGTTTGAGGCCAGCCTGAGCTACACTGCTTAGGACCACCAGCCTGGACTACAGTGAAACCGTCTCAAAAACAGATAAAATAAAACAGCAATCACATCACAATAAACTGTTCTTCTCCAATGCGCCACACATCTTAACATTTTCAAAATAGCATTTTACTGCAAAATGAGCTTTATAAACAATAAACTGAATTCTTTCATACCTCACACATGAACTTCTGCCTGTTTTTGTTCCCCACTGCTCTAATTTCATAAGATGGGGTCATCTTCCTTTTGCCACACCAGGCATACAGAAAGTTTTTAATATCACCCATGATTCAGGTATCTTCTTCAGACCTAAAAGAAAAAAAATTAGTTTAAAAACAGTTTTATGACTGACTGCACAGACTGACAGCCCAGAAACAATCTCTGGAAAATCTACTTTAACCTAAGTTAAATACAACCATTCTATGATGTCACCATTAAAACTATAAAGTTTAGTCTCATGCTTGGAAAGCCCGTATCACGCTATGAGATAAAAAAAATTATTTGAGGAGCTGGAAGAAGAGCACAGTTAGTGTGTCCAAGACCCTGAGTTCCATTCCACAGCACCACATAAACCAGGCGGACACAGTGGCACATGCCTGTAATCGCAGCACTTATGAGGCTGAGGCAGGACTACTGGGAGTTCAAGGCCAACTCTGGTTACATAGTTAAGTTCAAGAACAGTCTACACTACAGACTAAGGCACTATCTCAAAAAAAAAAAAACCCTATGATTTGAACTACATAAAGTAATACACACATAGATTCAGACTGGAAAGTAGTATCGTGCACATCTTTCCATACAATGTCACTTTACATGTGCTAGCTTATTTCTCCCCAAAATGAAAGATGAGTCATACTATTACAGTTCCCCCCCCCCCCCCTTTGCAGCTTTCTTTCACAAATCTGGAGGCTACAGTCTGAAATCAGTACCTAATTCCCTCAGGAATCTCTACAATCTAGAAGGCTCTGTTCCTTCCCTTTTCTAGCTTCCTGTTTACTGCCCTTTTTGGTCTGTGGATTGCCCTAGGACCTTCACACTCACTAAGCTGAGTATCTAGCCTATTTTTTGCTTTTGCAGTCTAGAGAGACTGAATACAGGGCCTTCACTCCAGCTACCATTCCTAATTCATTCATTTTCTTTTGACACTGGGTCTCACTAAACTGCCCAAGAAGGCTGCCAACTTGCAATCATCCTGATTTAGCCTCCTAAGTGCTGGGACTGCAGGCCTATGCCACAGAGCCCAGCATATTATCAAAAAATATAGCTAAAGCTTAGAAAATATAAATATTCTGGGTGGGAGGAACAGCACAGGGGTTAGAGAGCTTGACTAAAAAGTACAGGCACTGAGTTCCATCCCACAGCTCTACATAAACCGACTGTGGTGGCACATGGCTGTAATCTCAGCTGAGGCCCTTGAACTGCTGAGTTCAAGGCCACTATGGACTACACAGTGAGTTCAGAACAAGCCTGTATCATAGAATAAGACCATGTCTCAAACCCATTCACATACCACAAATTTGTGTGTGTGCACTTCTACAGTATTGGGAACAGAACCCAGGGTCTTTGCAAAAAGCTACATTCCTGGCTCACTTTTTAAATTTTTCTTTTTTTGAGACGGAGTCTCACTCTGTAGTCACGGCTGATCTTGAACTCACAGCAATTCTACCTCAGCCTCTGCTGGGAATATAGGCATGTACCACCACACCCAGTTTACATTTTTATTGTAGTAAATCTCACTAAGTTGCTATCATGACGAGACTGGCATGCAACTCGTGATCCTCTAGCCTCAGCCACAGCTACCCCCCACGCACACACAGAATGCTGGGATTACAAGCCTATGCTACCAGTAAGGGTAAACCATACTTTTAATGAATAACAGATTTAAAGGCCCTGGGTTTGAGTCTATTTCATGTCCTTACGGTGGTCTCTGACTGCGATCTCTAGCAGACTGTCCTTAAGCTGTAGAATACACCCACATTACTAAATTCAAATACATCAAGCATTCATTTCTGGGACCACGGACGATGACCTGGTAAATGTTCTACACTAAAGCTGCCTTTCATATCTCATTATTTACTAAGTTTGTAGTATACTGTTTCTTTGAATTGCTGTTCATCGTACTTGTTGGCACTCTTCCTCTAACATGTTTACAAAATTACTAAAACACAGGAAGCCAACACGTTTCAAAGTTATCTATAAGAAATTAGGGACGGAGGAATATCTGAGCGGTTAGAGAACTTGCTTTGCCAAGTACAAGGCCCTGGGTTCATTCCCCAGGACCACATAAGCAGAGTATGGTGGCACAAGCCTGTATTCTCCCAGCACTCAGGAGGCTGAGGTAGATGGACTGCCATGAATTTGAGGCCAGCCTGGCATACACAACGAGGTCAGTACCAGCCTGAACTAGAGACCTTGCCTCAAAAAAAAAAAAAAATCCAACGACCAATTTTAAAGCTAGAGAACATACAGATTTAGCCTGCAAAATAATAGTTACCAGCATTAAATCTTGCCTTCTAATGCATTCTGCTAGCATCTAGGTCAAATATCATAATGGACACTAGTATAAAATTGTTAGCTTTATTGTTGACCTCATTCTATCCCTAGGGCAGTCACTTTAAACGAACAAAATATACAATCAACAGAAAATGTAGCAGAAAGCTCAAGACGGTCTGGGTAAGAGAATACAAAAGCCCATGGGTTGGTTGGTTGTGGCGGTCTACTGGGAGACTGTGAGGTGCAAAACAGCTATGCATGCACTGAAACATGGAACAGAAATAAGCCTCTTGATAAAGTGATTATCTCAGGTACTTTGTGACAGTAACAGTAAGCTAAAAATGTTGATTTGTAAATCCCATCCCTGAATAATTCAATAAACAAATCCAGTTGATGAGTAACAAAATAGGAAGGACGAAAACATCAAATTGTCCCTTTAGGCAGTCCCATCTAACATTTGTATAAACTACCATGCTAAGGATGACCAAACATACACTAAGTTTCTTTCCCATCCATTGAAGGAGAGCACTAGCACAATTCTTTTGATTACTATCATCATTTCAGTCAAAATAGGATTTTCAATTTCTTCCTCAATTTGTCTCCAACCTCTCCCTGTATATTCCTATCTGCATTAAGGGCACTGATGCAGGTTAGGACTAGTGAAAACCAGAAATTGTAAGAGGGATCAGACAGGCAGGACTTCTCCAAGCTTCCAGCACTCCTCCTGGGACAAATCAAAACCAACATTTCCACCAATAAATGGAACACTATAACAATCCTTACTAAGACTGGACAAGGTGCCTCCATCTCCCACATGAGACAAGAGTTAATCAGTGGCCCATCACAGGGGTCAAAAGGTGGTAGCAACTGAAAGTGCCTAGTGTCCACAGCAGCAGGGTTGGGGTTCTTTCTTGGGACTACACAGACAAATGTAGTGTTTAATAATAAGCATGCCCCCCACCCCAGGGCTATGTTACTATTTTTACATCTTTCAGCATTCTGGGGGTGCCCAACTCACTAAAAAACCTGAACTCGGGCTGGAAGAACAGCATAGCAGTTAAGAGAGCTGGCCCACCAAGCGAAAGACCCTAGGTTGATTCCCCAACACCACATAAACCGGGCCCGGCAAATGCCTGGAATTCCAGCACTCTGTAAAGGCTGAGGCAGAAGAACTGGTGTTGTGTCTGAAGCCAGCTTGGGCTCCATGAGTTCAGGAGCTGTCTGAACTACAGAGTGGAACCCTGTATCCAAAAAAAAAAAAAAAAAAAAAAAAAAAAAAAAAAAGAGGAACAGTGTAGTGGTGCAAGAATGGTTGGGAATTTTCTGACTGGGATCTCCAGAGATGGAGAGAAAAGCAGCAATCAGTGTTTCCCAATCCTTTGGGATAGCTACAAACAACATGAAAATAGGGACCCTCATCTTTTTGTAACAGTACCACCATTCACCAAAATTACCTAAGCCACCAGCTTGGAAGTCAGAATCCACACGCTGAAGATACTTTCACAGCAACCACAAGAGTCCCTCCCCCATAAAGACTTCATGATGTGCCAGACTTAGGTGTCCTGAGTGGATCGTTCATATCAACTATTTTACTTAATACTTACTATATAGATAAACATTTACTACTCCCTTTTTATTAATGGGAAAACAAGTGATTTGACCCAGAAGTCAAAGGTCCTAATTGGAGGACATGGATTTAAGGTATTCTGACCCTAGACCTACATGACTAACTTCTCTCATTATAAAACTTATTCTTAAAGGTGTCTCCAATCCATTCGCTTCTCCCCTTATTTCTTCCCACGACAACTGCACACCTGGAGTACTGAAGAATACAATAAATGGTTTCCCCATTTCCTCTTACCTTCGTAAAGTCCATCCTTTTTGTGTGTGGTACTCAGAAGAGCCTAGGATTTTCTCACTGAGCTACATCCCAAGCCCGTTTTTATTTTGAGATAAGAGTTTTGCTAAGTCACTAAATTGCTGAAACTGGTCGCAAATTTGCAATCCTCCCGTCTCCGCCTCTGAGAGTGCTGGGATTACAGGTCTTGACCCTGCCCTGCCTATCCCAAATTTTCACCATGCTAGGCCTGGTGGCACAGGCCTGTAATCCCAACACTCTGGGAAGTGGAAGCAATAGGACTGCAAACTCAAGCCCACCCTGGGCAATTCAGCTAGTCTCAGTTTCAAAGTAGGAGGTTGGGGGCGCTGGAGGACCAGCACAGCGGCTAGAAGGCTTGCCCGGCAAGCACAAGGCAAGGAGTTAAGATTCCACAGCACCACATACATCAAGTGCGGTGGTTCAAGCCTGTAATCCGAGCACCGAGAAGGCTGAGCGGAAAGAAGCTGCTGGAGTTGGAGGCCAATCTGGATTACATAATTAGTTCAGATCAGCCTGGATCACACAACAAGACCACAGAACAAGGGGGTGGAGGGGAGCGACTGGTGGGAGAGCTGGCCTAGCAAGCCCGAGGTATTGAGTTGATCGCCCCGCACCACATAAACAGGGCGTGGTGATCCCCGCAATCAAGAGGCTGGGGCAGGATTTCGGTTGAGGTTCGAGGCCCGCCTGGGCTACACAGAGTTCAGGACTAGCCTACAATAAACAAACAGGCTGGAGATGGAGCTCAGCAGAAAGGCCCTGGGTTCCACCCCCAGTACCACGCGCGCGCGCGCACACACACAACATCCTTGCCACCTTCCCGTCTCACACGGCCTCCTGTCAGCTCGTGACCTATCTTTGGCTTCACGCCCCATAACCTCGCCACCTTCGCGGCTGGCGCATTGTTAGACGCCTTCCCCTTTCACCCATCTAGAGTGCTGCTGTCCCTTTAGGACCTTTAATCCTAATGACTTAGCACTAAGTTTCCCTCTGCTCGCTCCTCACCGTGACCCAGCGCCTCGGGGGCAGCGCTGAGTAGTGGTTGCAATGACCCAGGGCGCGAGCGGCCTGCCACGGGAAGCCGCCCCGGGGACTCCTCCCCTCCCGCGCCTCAGCGGCGGCCTCGCCCACGGGCCTGCAGACCAGGGGAAGCGCTTTGTGGATGGTGCCACGAGGGGAGGAGCGTGGGCGCAGACCAGGGCCGCCCACGCGCGGCCGGCGCGAGGCCGCTGCGCCACGGGCCGCGAGCACGCGCCGCGACCAGCCCGCCGCCCCTCCCCCACCCCACACAAAAGCCGCAGCGCGGCCGCGGCCGCTCCCGCCCGCGCCGCCCCCGCCGGCCGCCAGACGGCCCTCCGCCACCAGCCCCGGCTCCCCAGCGCCAGACCAGCCACTCCTCTCCCTACCGGCTGCCCGTAGCGGGAATTCTCCACAGAGACTGCGGGAAACCGCACCGCACCTCTCGAGGAGCAAGCGGCGAAATGGCTCCGACTGCCGAGCCGGAGGGCGGAGCTAGACGCGTGCGCATGCGCGATCGGGCCGCGCGCGCGCTGCAGCGCGCCCCGAGGGAGGCGACGCAACTGCCGCCGCCCGAGGCCCGTGTCCCGCGAGACGCGTTGTGCTTCTCCCGCTGTGCACCGGGCTCGCTGTTTCCCGTAGCTTCGTCACACGCGTTGAGATCTCGTAGCCTTTTGACGCAGCGAAGTGTAACTCAGCTTTTATCGCAGGGACCTGTGAGACCCCCAAAACATGCAACCTCTAAATAGGTTTCTTTGGCGTATTTCAAGATGGCTGCTCTGAGCCGGCATGGTGGCAAGCCCTGTTCGCCCCGCGGTCGGCGATTCTGAGGTAGGAGGGTCCCAAATGGGAGCGAGGCTGTGCAATTCAGCAGTACACCGAGATCTTGTCTGAAAACATACGGGGCACAGCATGCAACTCAGCGCGATGGGCCTGCCTTCAGCCCCCAATACCGCCAAAAAAAGCGCTATTGTGACAAGATTAATTCTGAAAGGCGCCAGTTTGAGAAAGAAACGAAGAAAACGTACGTGAATGAAGCATAACCGGGCCTGTCTGACGCCGGTCCCGGGGAGACCCCGGCCGCCCCTGCGCGGCCCCCGCCCCGCGTCCCGGGGCCCGCCCGCCCTTTGTTCGCCGAGGTGTGGAGCCTCCGCCGTGAAGTCCTGACGCTCGTGCCTAGCAATTTATAAGCGTGTTTCTGCACGTTCATAAATGTTACGCTCTCTCCCGTTAGTCGATGATCATTTTCTTTTGTTTTTGTGCATTTTTGTTTTTTATGATTCTGGCGATGGAACCCAGAGCCCGTGCACTATTATTGTCACATTCCCAGTCCATCGTTTAGTTCCGATTTTGAGAGAGTCCCTAACGGGTTAGTTGCCCAGGCTAAACGTGGACTTGCTATCACCCACCTCAGCCTCTGTGAGTGCTGTTATTACAATCCTGTGACACCAAAGCTAGCTGTCTATTTCGAATATTTAAATTAAGGGCTATGGGTGTGGCTCTATTGTGTTCTATCCCCAGACCACAACCAAGTCAATTAATTTAAAACTTGCCTAGAGCCAGGCCTGGTGGTGCAGTTGGTAATCTCGGTAATCTCAGCATTTTGGAAGGTTTAGTCAGGAGGATCACATGTTCAAGCCCAGCCTGGGGAGCTGAGTGAGACCCTGCCTCAGAATTTAAGAACTGTTGGGGCAAGAGGAATAGTACAGTGGTTAAAGCGTTTGCCTTGCAAGCTCAGGGCGGTGGGTTCGAGTCTCCAGAGTCCCCAGCACCTCACAAAGCTAGGCCTAGTGGCACATGCCAATAATCCCAGCACTCAGAAGCCTAAGGCAGGAGGGTTGGCATGAGTCCAAGGCCAGCCTGGGCTATATAGTGACTTCAGGTCCAGCCTGGGCTTCAGAGCAAGACCCTGTCCCCCAAAAATAAAAAACTGGGTGGAACGTAGCTCAGTGTGAAAGTGTGAAAGCACTGGCTTCAATCTCAGTGCTACAAAAATTGAAACTTGAGGTTGTAGCAAAGCACATGCCTCGCATGCACAAAACCATAGGGTCTGTTCCCCAGGAACACAAATGATGAGTGTGGTGGCACACACCTGTAATTCCAGTGCTCAGGAGGAAGATTGCCTGAGTTAAGGCGAACCTGGGCTATAATAGTGAGCTCACAACCAGCCTGGACTGCAGAGCAAGACTCTGCCTAAAAAATAAAGTTTTCTTACAGACTTCCAGTGAGATTAGGAGCCTAATCATTGAAGGCATAAAGGTAAAACTTGCTAGCTTCACTTTATTATTTTTTTTTTTGAGACAGGATCTTGCTTTGTAGTCAAGGATCGCCTGGAAATCCTCTTGCTGCTGCCACATGAGTGCCGGGGTTACAGGTATACAACATTAGACCCAGCTAATTTTTACATGGTGCAGGGAAATTGAACCTAGGGCCTTGAATGGGCTCAAAAAATAGGTAGATAGATAGCCTATGAAAGAGACTTAATACCTCATACGTAATAGAGTTGAATAGGTGTTCTATAGGGACTGAAGGACTTTCAAAAGCAGGGTTTCTTGGAAGAAATAAACTCAGTGATGGCAGGGACATTGCTTGGCCAACCAAAGTCATTGTGGTACATACTCCAGTTTCTCTTCAGCTCACATAAATCTCGCCTTTTACCAAAGTCATTGTGGTGCTGAGAACATTGTACGTTTTCAGTAAATACTAAACGTATGAATAAAACCTGATAAAGCAGGCATGGTGGCCCATACCTGTAATCCCAGCACTGCAGAGGCTGAGGCAGGAAGATTGATATGATTTCCAGGCCAGCGTGGACTAGAGAGTTCAGAATAGCCTGGACTACAGAGCAAGACCTTGTTGCAAAAAAAAAAAAAAAAAAAAAAAAATTCAGGGGCTAGAGGAATAGCACAGCAGTTAGAGTGCATGGCTAGCAATCACAAGGCCCTGAGTTCAATTCCCTAGCATGGGGCACATGCCTGTAATTCCAGTGCTCTGGAGGCTGAGGCAGGATAATTGCTGTGAGTTTGGGGTTTTTTTTTTTTTTTTTTTTTTTTGATTAGATTGAATACTCATTCCTTTGTCTTCCAAGTCTTTGGAATGATCTATCTCTTTACCTAGTGTAATATTCACTGATAACTTTGAACTCTAGTGTTTCCTATTGTAGGTCAATTCATGCTGAGACTAAAACCAAATGAACTGTATTTTGAAGCCCTAAGAACTGCAGGTCAGGGACTGTAATAGCACAGCAGTTAAAGCATTTGCCTAGCAAGTGCAAGGCCCTGCGTTTGAATCTCTAGCACCACAGAAAATAGGTGTGGTGGCCATGCCTATAATCCCAGTACTTGGGAAGCTGTGGCAGGAGGATCACCTAGGCTATATAGTGAGTTTAGGACCAACCTGGAGTACAGAGTGAGATCCTGTCTCAAAAATAATAAAAAAGAAAATGCAACTCAGGAAACCTAGACTTAGATAGCACTGAATGAGCCTTCTGAAGGAAGCAAGCAGAGTGGGAGCTTAGATAAGCATTGCTAATCTGTTATAAAGCCATAACACTTCCTTGGTAAGAAAGAACAGGAACCGCTGACAGGCTTGTGGACCAGTACAGGATAAAGAAAAAAATAGTATACACTTAGTAAAATGTGCATAAAACAAGAGTTTAATAACCTCTTGACATATGTCTTAAGAGCTGGGGTCCTTGCCATGATCTGGTAGCACCTACTTCGCACAACATATTTCTTTTTTTTTTTTTCCTGAGACAGAGTCTTGCTCTGCCTGTAACCCTGGCTGGTCCTGGACTCACTTATGGAGCCCTGGCTGGCCTTGAACTCATGGCAGTCCTCCTGCACTCTAAGTGCTTCCATTGCTGGGCTATTCCTCCAGCCTAGAACTCACAGCTGTCCTCCTGCCTCAGCCTCCCAAGTGCTGGGATTACAGGCGTGTGCAGCCACGCCCAGTTTACGTGGTGCTGGGAAATCTAAGCCAGGACCTTCAGCTTGCTGAGCTAGCCTCCAGATGCTGGATTACTGACGTGTGCCACCAGACCCAGCTTTATGCAGTGTTGGGGGATCAAACTCTTAAGTGCTTCCATTGCTGAGCTATTCCTCCAGCCCATGTCTTGAGTCTCTGGACACATCTGGTTAACTTAGACACCTACAGCCTAAGGGTCAAGGCTCCCATTTCCAGGCAGGAGCTTGAAAAGTATGTAAGACTGTTAAAGGGACTTACAAGCTGGCCTACACATAACCAGTGGGTAACTAAAGGTAGAATAAGGCTTAGCATCTCTCTTTTGTTTTGACACAAGGCCTTTATCTTATTATGCAATTCAAGCTGAACTTGAACTCACTATGTAGGCTATGCTAGCCTCAAATGTGTGGGATCATCCTGCCTCAGCCTAGCAAGTTCTGGAATTTTAGGCATGCACCACCATGTTTGGCTTCTGCTTTATTTATCTTTTTGTATTTCACTCATTTATTACATTTTTTTTTTTGAGACAGGGTCTTACTCTGTAGTCCTGGCTGGCTTCAAACAGCAGTCCTGCTGCCTCAGCCTCCTAAAATACTGGTATTACAGGTATGTCCCACCACCCCTAGCTTATTTATTACCTTAAAACCTTGGGCAGATCCCTGCTCAGCTCTGCAGGTTGACAAGTTAATCACTTAGGAATGTCTATAGCACAAGGTTTATTAGCCCTAAGTTTACCTAGCCTATCTCATTCCCCTTTGTCTTAGTTACTTAGTCACTGCTGGGACACATTACCCAACATCTACAACATAAAGGGGGAAAGATTTTTTTTTTTTTTAAATGAGATCTTGCTCTGTATCTAGGCTGGTCCTGAACACACTCTGTAGCCCAGGCTGGCCTAGAACTCACAGCTGTCCTGTCTCAGCCTCCCAAGTGCTGGGATTACAGGCGTGTGCAGCCACGCCCAGTTTACGTGGTGCTGGGAAATCTAAGCCAGGACCTTCAGCTTGCTAGGCAAGCGCTCTAACTGCAGTGCTGTTCCTCCTGCCCTGGAAAGATTCATTTTTGCTCACAGTTTCAAAGTCTCAGTTCATGGGCAATTGACAAAACAGGAAGGTCTGACAGAGAGCATGCTATGGACAGTGTCGCAAGAGGGAGGATGAAGAAAAGCTGGAGTGCAAGTTCATATCCTACTATGGCCTGTAGCTAATTTAACCTACCACACACCTATTCACCACACACATATAATCTGCCCCTCCTGACCAGGCCCCCACCTCTTAGAATGTGCAGCATACAGATACATGCGGCTTTTGGGGACATTACAGATCCAAACCACAATACCCTTCAAAATTAGAACACCGGGCTGGAGGAATGGCACAAATGCTTGCCTTGCAAGTGCAAGGCCCTGAGTTGATTCCCCAGCACCACATAAAGCTGGGCATGGTGGTACTCGCCTATAATCCCAGCACCCGGGAGACTGAGGCAAGCAGATTGTGCTGAGTCCAAGGTCAGCCTGGGCTATGCCCATGAGTTCAGGACTAGTCTGGGCTACAGAGCAAAACCCTCTCGAGAGAGAAAAAAAAAAGAAAAGAAGAAAGAGAAAAATATTAGAACATCAAGAAAAAGGTAACTGAAGTCATTTCCAGGATTTGCAGGTATGTCCAGTTGCCAGCTTTTACGACGTCTGGTTCTTGACCCCTCATAGCAATGCCTAGGAGTCTCCAGTCACTGTCCTATCACCTTGAATTCCAGGAGAAGCAGAACCTTGCAGATCATCCCATTATGTTATCCCCCTCAAAGAACAATTCCCTCACGGTCATCACCAAGGCTACTCTCTCAAAAGCCATGAGCTCATGATGGGTACAGATGTGGCCTTTCCAGGGATGATGGCGCTCCCAGATCTTCTTGGAGACAGTCTTGAGTTATACATCAGCCAGACCGAGACTTGAGCAGGATTTCCCACTCTGCTAGGTGTTCAGCCCTTCCCTGGAAGCTTTGCCAACCCCTAACACCTTTGTTCCTCTTGTCATGTCAGCTCCTAAATGACACAGCTTATAACTTTATCTGTGATTCGGAGCGTGACCATGCTCATTAAAGTTCCGTCCCCGCTTTCACCATTCCTCATCTTGATTGACCATACAGGGAAGGTGGCCAAGCCTGGTCCATTGGGACCCTAAAATATGGGGCTTTTGCTCTAAAACTCTGTTAACAAGACCTGTTCTCTTAAATGGCCTATGGACTCCATTTTGTTTTTTGTTTGTTTGTTTGTATTATTTCTTTATTAATTGAGAAAAGGGTCTCATTCTATAGCCCAGACTGGCCTCCAGCACACAATAATCCTCCCTCCTACCTCAGGCTCCCTGGCACTAGAATTACAGGCGTGGGCTACCACACCAAGTTTATATGGAGGGATCAAACCCATGACCATGAACTTGCTAGACAACTGCTTTACTAACTGAGCTGTTCCTCCAGCTGTCTTCGTTTTTGAGACAAGGTCTCTCTGTGGTGCAGGCTGGCCTTGAACTCACGTTGTAGCCCAGGCTAGCCTCCAACTCACAGCAATCCTCCTGCCTCAGCCTCCTGACTGCTGGGATTACAGATGTGTAATCCCATGCCTGAATTATGTGGTGCTGGGAAATGCAACCTAGGGCTTTGTGCTAGGCCAGTACTCTAAGCACTCAACTATGCTCTCAGCCCCATGGACTCCATTTTGAAAAGCTCTAGAATGTCGCTTCCATGAAGACTTTTCACTCCATGAAGATAATAAGGCAAAGCATTTTAAGTTAGAATTATCTTATTCTATTTTATTTATTTATTTATTTGAGACAGGGTTTCACTCTGTAGGCCATGCTGGTCCTGAACTCACTATGTAGCCCAGGATGGCCTTGGACTCAAGGCAATCATCCTGCCTCAGCCTCCCATGTGCTGGAATTACAAGCATGTGCTACCATGCCCAGCTTTATGTTGTGCTGGGGAATTGAACCCAGGGTCTTGAGGCTGACAGGCAAGTACTTTAATTGCTGTGCCATTCCTCCAGCCCCAAGTTAGAATTATTCTAAAGAATACAGACTGTGAGGCTGGAGGACTAACTCAGTCATTAAAGTTCTTGCCTAGCAATCTCAAGGTCTTGAATTTGACTCCCCAGCACCACACAAAATGGGTATGGTGGCATACACCTAGAATCTCAGCACTCATGAGGCTGACACAGGAGGATTACCATGTGTTCAAGGCCAGTCAGGACTATATATATATATATATATATATATATATATATATATATATATATATATATATATATATAGTGAGTTTGAGACCAACCTGGACTGCAGAGTGGGATTCCCTCTCAAAAAAAAAAAAAGTACAGAGTAAAGCCAGGCGTGATGGCACACTCTTATAATCCCAGCACTCTGGAGGCTGGGACAGGAGAATTGCAATGAGTTCAAGGTCATCCTGGGTTACATGATGAGTTCAGAACCAGCTACGACTTAGAATAAAATTCTGTCTCAAAAAAAAAAAAAGATAAAAGAAAGAGTAGAGGCTAGTCAATCATTTGGGCCAACTATACCTATTTTTGCCTATTTTTCTCTCCATGGTTTTTGTTGTTATTGTTGTTTTTCTGATATAGGGTCTCACTCTGTAGTCCAGTCTGGCTCTGAGGTCATTATGTAGCCCAGGCTGGCCTCAGACTCATAGTAATCCTCCTACCTCAGCCTCTCAAGTGCTAGGATTACAGACATGTACCACCATGCCCGGCTTTGCCCCTGTTTTTGTTTCATTCTGTTTTTCTTAATTCTTATATCTCATTATGATCAATTCTTTTTACAAACCAGTTTTATCATTTTTTTTTTGATACTAAGGATTGAATCCAAGGCCTAATACTGAGCTATATCCCTAGACCTTTTCAAAATTTTGATAGGGGCTAGAGGAATAGCTCAGTGGTTAAACTGCTTGCTAGCAAGCTCAAGATCCTGGGTTCAAGGGCTGGAGAAATGACTTGGTGGTTAAAGTGCTTGCCTAGAAAGTGCTAACTCAAGCGTTAAATACCAGAGTTCGATTCCCCAGCACCACATAAACTGTTCTTAGTGGTACACATCTATAAACCCAGCACTCGAGTCTGAGGCAGGAGTACTGTCATGAGTCCCAGGCCAGCCTGGGCTCCATAGCGAGTTCAGGACCAGCGTGGGCTCGATTCCCGAGTACCACATAAACCCAGGTGATACCTGTAATCCCAGCACTCAGAAGACTAAGGCAGGAGGATTACTATTAGTTCAAGTTCAACCTGTACTTAATAGTGAGTTCAGGACCAGCCTAGACTCCAGAGTGAGACTCTGTCTCAAAAAATAAATAAAATAAAATTTTGACACAATTTGTATTAGTTTAGGTTCTTTCAAAAGACAGAATTTACAGATTTTATCACAAAAAGGTGTATTAGGAAGGCTTACAAATTCAAGAGTAGAGGTGGTCCAAGATGGCTGCTCAGCCGTGAAGTAGATCTCCTGTCTGGGACTGCAGGACAGCCGGTGAGGTGAGAGTCTGCTGTAGATCTCGGTTGAAGACCGAAGCCTGAGTATCGGCGACT
This sequence comes from Ctenodactylus gundi, assembly GCA_004027205.1. NCBI lineage: Eukaryota > Metazoa > Chordata > Mammalia > Rodentia > Ctenodactylidae > Ctenodactylus > Ctenodactylus gundi. Next base: position 117,608 of record PVKB01000345.1, read on the forward strand.
GAAGAGCAGCAATGGGCAGACAGGCGCAAGTCGAGACTGGAGCGAATCTGTGCTGACGATCTGCTATGTGTAGAAGTCGGCGTCCGTAGACAATTGCAAAGGCGAGAACTTTCCCAGAGGAAAAGCTGTAATAATTGTCCCTCTTACTTCCTTTTATACCGTTGGAGTTCCACTTGGCCCTCCTACATCTGGGTGAGTTTTCTCTCATTGGCCAGCCCACAAATCACACTCTAATCCAGACCAGTTCTTGAGCCCCAATCTAGGGTGGTTGACAAATCCTAATCCTAATGGAGGTGTGGTTCCTAAATCCCTCAATTTGACATAATCCCTTCAATGGACACACAAGTATCTAAGTCACCCAGGCCAAGCTCAAATTTGTAATCTTTTTACCTCAAGTCTATGGCCAAACCACCTGAATGTGCTTTTTGCCTCAAGAATCCTGGAATCATAGATAAGCACTCGGGGGATTGAGGCAGGAGGACTGCAGAGAATTTTAGGCCAGCCTGGGTTCCACAGTGAGTTCAGGTCCATCCTCCTGTCTCAGCCTTCCAAGTGCTGGGATTACAGGCATGCACCACCACACCCAGTTTATGTGGTGCTGGGTACTCTAACTCAGGTACTTAGCATTTGATTTAGTGCTTGCTAAGCAAGCACTCTAACTGCTGAACCATTCTACCAGCCCCAAATCTCAGATTTTTTTTCTTCCAATGCTAGAATTGAGGCCTCAGACAAGCATTCTACCTCTGAGCTATACCCTTAAGCCCACTAAGCTCTGTAAATGAGAGTTTCTACTGTAATAATTTTTAAATTTGTTTTTCTGAGACAGGGTCTCGCTCTGTAGCCCAGGCTGGTCCTGAACTCCCTCCAGAGCCCATACTGGCCTTGGACTCATGGCAATCCTCCTGCCTCAGCCTCCTGGGAGCTGGGATTAGAGATGTATGCCACCACACTCAGCTTTATGTGGTGCTGGGGAATTGAACTCAGGATCTTGCATTTGCTAGGCAAGTGCTCTAACCAATGTTCTGTTCCTTCATCCCCTCCACACATACCCCCCTTTTTTTGAGACAGGGTCTTGCTCTATAGCCCAGGGTGTCCTGAACTCACTCTGAAGCCTGGGCTAGCCTTGGACTCACAGCAATACTCCTGCCTCAGCCTCCCAAGTGCCAGGATTATATGATTATAGGTGCACCACCACACTGGGTTTGTGTGGTGCTGGGGAATCCATCCCAGGGCCTTGAGTTGCTAGTCAAGCACCTTAACTGCTATGCTATTCCTCCAGCCCTATGCAATATTTACTTACAAGCAGCTGTATGTTAACATATATTAAGCTGCTGGGCATGGTGGCACATTTTTGTAATCACAACATTCTTGGAGGCTGAGGCAGGATATTGTAAATTCAATCCTAGTCTGGGCACTTTGGCAAGATTGTGCCTCAAAAAAATGAATGAATAAACAAATATGTAGGACTAGGAATGAGTGAGCGCCAAGGCCCACAGTTCAGTCCTCAGTGCCAAAAAAGTATCTGTCCTCTATCTACCTATCATCTCTAAATAATAGGAGTGAATTAACAAGACTCTTATCAAAAAAAATAAATAAGGCAGTGTGTGTAGCTCAATGTGAAGGCCTGGGCTTGATCCCAAGAACCAAAAAAAAAAAAAAAAAAAAAAAAGAAAGAAAGAAAGAGAAAAAGAAAAAAGAAAAAGTTAATTTGATTTACTTATCATTAAGTAAGGATATCACATCCTCAGAACCAAAGATTGTAATTACAACCTTACTTTATTCTTTTAGCAAATTAACAGCTCTAAAGAAATAAAAGTTTTAGAGCTGGGTGTGGTATCATATGCCTGAAATTCTAGCACTCAGGATGCTGAAGCAGGAGGATCGCTGCAAGTTCAGACAGCCTGGGCTACAGAATAGGGTCAATCCAGCCTGGATTACATAGAAAGACTCTGTCTTACAAAACAAGAATTTAGAGGCCGGAGTAGCTCTGTGGTTAAAGTGCTTGCCTAGCAACCCAAAGCCCTGGCTTCAATTCCCTAGCACCAAATAAACTGGGTGTGGGGGCACACACCGGTAATCCCAGCAGTGGAGGAAGCTGAGGCAGGAGGATTGCCATGAGTTCGAGATCAGCATGGGCTCCAACAGTGAGTTCAGGACTAGTCTGGGCTACAGAGTGAGACCCTGTCAAACAAGCAAACAAACAAGCAACCCAAGAATTTAAAGACATAGAATATAAACTCATATAAAACATTGTGGTTTGGTTCTAATTCAGATACTTTAACTCTCGAAAGAGAAAAAAATAAGTCCTGCTATTCCTGGGCAAAAACGAGATGGAAAGATGAAATATAACAACCTGGAATTAGATGACCAATTAAAGAGAGGGCTGGTGAACATAATATCAGCTCACTGATAACTTCAAATTTACATTTTAAAAAGAATTTAGTTTTTTATCTTTATTATTTATTTATTGAGACAGGGTCTGGTCCTGTACTCTCCATGGAGCCCTGGCTGGCCTTGAACTCATGGAAATTCTCCCATCTCAGGCTTCTGAGTGCTGGATTACAGGCATGTGCCATCATACCTACTTTATGTGGTGCTGGGGAGTAGAACTCAGAATCTTATGCTTGTTGAGCAAGGCTTTGAGCTTGCTAGGCAAGTGCTTCCTCCGGCCCCATAGCATCACAATTTATTTATTTTTATAAATTAATTTTTTTTCTTTTTATTTTTTTGAGACAGGGTCTTGCTCTGTAGCCCAGGACGGTCCTGAACTCACCGGTGTAGCCCAGGCTGGCCTTGGACTCAGGACAATCCGCCTGCTTCAGCCTCCTGATTGCTGGGATTACAGGCATGCACCAACATGCCCAGCTTTATGTGGTGCTGGGGAATTGAACTCAGGGCCTTGTGCCTGCAAGACAAGCACTTTAAGGGCTGTGCCATTCCTCCAGCTCCACGCATCACAATTTATAATATAATCTTGAAAGCTGCTTTGTCCATTCATCAACAGATAAATGTATAAAGAAGATGTGGTATAGTAACACAGTGGAGTACTACTGTACCATAAAGAAAGATAAATTTGGGGCTGAGGGTGCTGAGAGGGTAGGAGGGGTGAAGGGAAGTAAAAATGGTCAAAATGCAGTATGTAAATACACCAATTTCTAAGATGAAACAAACAAAACCAAAACAGAACAAAAATTCTCAGTACCACACACACACACACACACACACACACACACACACACACACACAAGTCAAAGCAAGATCTTGAATCCTTCCCAAATTTTCTATCATTAAAGAAAAGTGTCTGGGGCTGGAGGAATGGCTTAGCTGTTAAAGTTCTTGCCTGGCACCACATAATTCGGATGTGGTGGCACACTCCTGTAATCCCAGCACTCACCTGTATATCCTGCACTCAGGAGGCTGAGACAGGAGGACTGCCATGAGTCCAAAGCCAGCCTGGGCTCCATAGTGAGTTCAAGACCAGCCTGGGCCACAGAGTGAGACCCTGTCTCAAAAAAAAAAAAGTGACTAAAAAAAGAGTGATAGGGACAGAGGAATAGCAGCTGAGCTCACCACAGACGGGAAGCTGGTCTTGGATAACAGTAATTCAGAGCTCTGTGGGGGAGACCCTGTCTTCAGTGAAGCCAGGAAAAGTCAGTGGCAAGAACAAAAGCCCTGTGGTTCTTTGGAACATCCAGAGACAGTGAGACATTCTCTATACAAAAGCATGAAGCTGGCTTGAATTTATCTTTGAGAAAGGCCTTTCCTTTGTTATGGGATGAGGGAAGGCCTGTGAGCATTGTTTACTGGTTTCAGTATCAGATGCTCTAGAAGTGCCCATTCACTCAGCCTAAAAATGGATCTCTTTTCTTTTCTTTTCGTTTCCTTTCGTTTCCTTTCGTTTCTTTTCTTTTTTCTTTTCTTTTTTTTTTCTTTTTTTTTTTTTTTTTGAGACAGGGTCTTACACTGTAACCCAGGCTGGTCCTGAACTCATTATGGATCCCAGGCTGGCCTTGGACTCACAGCAATCCTCCTGCCTCAGCCTCCCGACCTCCTGCCTCAGCCTCCCGACTGCTGGCATAACAGGCATGCGCCACTACACCCGGTTTATGTGGTGCTGGGGAATGGAACTCGGATACTTAGCCCTAGCTAACTTAGCGCTTGCTAGGCAAGCTCTTTAGCGGCTGGGCCATTCCTCCAAGCCCCTGTGTCCCTTTCCTTCACTCTAGTCCAGAAGCATTTTTTTTTTTTTTGAGACAGTCTCTTACTCTGTAATTCAAACTGGTCCTGAGCTCACTATGTAGTCCAGGCTGGCCTCAAACACAACAGTCCTCCTGCCTTAGGCTTCCAAGTGTTATGATTACAGGCATGTGCCATCACGCCCAGTTTATGTGGTGCTGGGGAATCAAAACCAGGGCCTTGAGCTTGCAAGGCAAGCTTTTAACTGCTGAGATATTCCTCTAGTCTTAACAGCAATTTTTATTACGATAATAAAATACCAGCCTGGGAGTGTAGCTCAGTGGTTACAGCATTTGTCTTGCATGTGTAAGGCCGTAGGTTCTATTCTCCACCCCTACCTAAAAACTGGTCAGGCATGGTACCATATGCCTGTAATCTCAGCACTTGGAACACGGAGGCCTGAGGATTGTAATGAGCTCAAGGCCAGTCTGGACTACAGTGTAAACTGAGGACCAGCGTGGGCAAGAGAGAGAGCCCCTGTCTAAACAAAGGACTGGGGCTGGAGGAATAGCACAGTGGTTAAAGCACTTGACTAGCAAGTCCAAGGCCCTGAATTTGATTTCCCAGCACTACACGAATTTGGGCATGGTGGCACAGGCCTGGAATCCCAGCACATGGAGGCAGGAGGATTGCTGTGAGTCCAAGACTATACTGGGCTCCATAGTGAGTTCAGGACCAGCCCGGGCTATAGAGTGAGACCCTGTCGCAAAACAAACAAACAAAAAAGACAAGGTATAATAGTTCTCAGAAGTCTGAGTGGCCAATAAATACATGAAAAAGTGTTCATCATCTTTAGCCGTCAGAGAAACGCAAATCAAAAAAAAACGGTTAGGTTCCATCTAACTCCAGTAAGAATGTCTAATATTAAGAACTCAAAGCACAATAAATGTTGGTGAGGTTGGGACCTAAAAGGAGCTCTCTCCATTGTTGGAACTGTAAACTGGTACAACCACCATGGAAAGTAGCATGAAAATTTCTCAAAAAAAAAAAACCTAAAAATAGAATACCCAGGATGGGAGGAATGGCACAGCTGGTAAAGCACTTGCCTAGCAAGTATTAGGCCCTAGAGTTTGATTCCTCAGGACTACATAAAGCCGGGAGTGGATCAGAGACTTCGGGTCAAGATGGCAGCTGAATAACATCACTGCACAATGTCTCCTCATCGACCCACTTAAAAAGTTGAGAATTTATTTAGAAAAGGCGTGTTCAATGTAGCTAGGAAAGAGAGGAGGATCCCCCAACAACTGAAAGGAAGCCAGGGGGAGGCCAGAAATCCCGAAGGATCATCGAAAGCAGAGAAAAAAAAAGTCCCCGTGGCCCAGGAAGCTGCCTCAGCCGGCTGCAAACAGCTGGAGCCACAGGCAGCTGCGGACAGAGGAAAGCTCATGTGGGCCTGGGACATCTGATGGACCTGGGAGAGGACGGAGCACCCCAATGATAGACAGGAGGCTGTGGGTGGGTCAGAAATCCTGAAGTCACATCGGAAGAGGAGGAAAGAAGCAGCTGAGTCGGCGCAGTCCTGAGCTGCCGGCACCCACAGACCACAGACGGAGGAAAATCCGGAGCCAGGACCTCAGCCTGAGGTCAGCTTGGATCCGGAGAAGTGGGAACTGTTGGCAGCTGGTGGCCCCGGCCTCCAAAACACCAACCCGCAGGTAGTGTGTATTACAAATGCAACGTGCGCTCCCCCTAGAAAAGGCCCCAGGGGCTGAGGATGTAGCTCAGTGGCAGAGTGCTTGTCTGGCGTGCTCAAGGCCCTGGGTTCAATCCCTAGTACCAAAAAGCAAAAAACAAAAACAAAACAAAACAAAAAACACACACACAAAAAAAAACTCACCAAAAAAAAAAAAAAAAAAAAAAAGCAAAGGCATCAGGATCCCAAAGCAGAAACAGGGCTCAGCAGCCATCACAGGCAGTGACATCAGCAGGAGCCATTTTAAAAAGAAGGGGGAAAAAAGCCCAAGACTGAACCCTTTAGAGTAAAAGAAAGCTCAGAAGAGCACATCAGGGCTTTGGGGTCACCCTTAAACAGTGCCTAGGAAGAAATTGGCACAAGCGGCAGAGAGAGGAGAAAAGAGGGGAAAAGGCTGCTGATCCCCTGAAAGGCTCAGAGGGTGGAGAGCCCTGCTCTTGGGGAGGGAAGCCAGGACAGACGGAGAGCTTTGCTGAGTGGCTCATGGGGAACAAGACACCTCAAAAGGGAGATCATCGCCCTGTTCCTCTGGCACGTGCCAGAGGCTTCTGGTTCACCACTGCCCTGTATGCCACAGGCATCTAGGACCGGGAAGTTCATCACCCGTCCATCCCATGAGCCAGAGGCTTACAGAGGCTTCCAGGGAATCCCATCACCCTGTCAATCCTGAACCCCAGAGGCTTCCAGAGGCATCTAGGACTGAGAATTCCATTGCCCTGTCTGTCCCTTGGGCCAGAGGATTCCAGAGGCATATAGGACTGGGCCTTCACCAAACCCTTCTTTCCTGCACAACAGAGACAGCCAGAGGTAGCAGAACCATGGGGAAACCTGGTAACAAATCGCCTACAAAAAGACCTGACACCCCAGAAGATGATACCAGGGATACTGAAATTGCAGAATCCAAAGATGAAAATGGCAAAAATGATGGTAACTTCTGGACCCAGAAGTTACCATCATTGAATTAAAGCAGGAATTAAAGCAGGAAATAGACAACAGAAATACTACACCAACACCTAGCTAAGCTAAAAGAAAGCTTTGAAAAGCAAACAGAGGAGACCATAGAAGAAATATACCAGATGATAATGAAGGTAATAGAAGAAATTAGAGAAGAACACAACAGAGATATAGAAAAATTGAATGCAGATATTCAGGAAGTGAAAAACACACAGAAAATAATAAGCAGCCACATTAAACATCTTCAGAATAGAATGTCAGACCTAGAAAATAAAGTGACTGAGCTGCAACATACAGGCCATGAAGAACACAAAGTAAATAAGAAAGAGAGCAAATCATTATAATGGCTGATAGATGATTCAAGGAGAAACAACATCAGAATTATGGGAATCAAGGAGAAGACTGAGGACAAAACAAAAGGCTTAAAGAACATGTTTAATGAAATAATGGAAGAAAATTTCCCAAATCTAAGAAAAGAAATGAACATGGAACTATTGCAGGCATATAGAACAACGAACAACTTTGATCAGAAGAGATCCTCATCACGACACATCATAATCAAAATACTAGAAACCCAACACAAAGAGAAAATACTAAAAGTGGTAGGAGAAAAACAGAAGGTGACCTACAAAGATAAGCCCATCAGGATAACTTCAGACTTCTCAAATCCAGACTCTAAAAACCAGGAGATAATGGAGAAGTGTCATCCAAGCACTAAAAGAACATAAATGCCAACCAAGACTGCTATATCCAGCAACATTATCTTTTAATTTAAAGGGAGAACTTAAAACTTTCCATGATATAGAAAGTTTAAAGGAGTTTGTAGCCACTGAGCCCAGTATTGCAGAGAGTACTTAAAGGAAACTTAGAAAGTGAAAGGGAGGCCAGTGACACTAATGACCCCAGAGGAAAAGTGACAACAGCTAGAGGAGAATGAGCTGAGAGAAAAGTATGTTAGTAATTAGTGAAATATGAGGAAATAAGGTAAGAAAGTTAAAAAATTCTGGAATAACTAAATTTGCCTTCATATCTGTCACTAAGTATATTTATGTGGTATAGATTTAAGTTCATTTAATGTAGCAATGTGACATAGTTTTAACTTTGTTTTATTGTAGCAATTCACTTATTAGGTCACTGATGAAAATTTATCCTAAGAAAACTGATTGATGTAAAATTACCCTGTGATTGTACAAGTATGTACCTTCCAGTATTCAGCTAAGGCATTTGAAATTTAACTTTTTTTTTCTTCTTTCCCAAATTTACTAGTCTTTTGAACTGCATGCTTGTAGTTGTTTTCTAATGTGAACTGGTGGGTAAGGCCAGGTCTAAGAATAGCTACAAAGATACAACAAAATATAGGGAAAAAAATCTTTTGGTAAAGATCCCAATAAAGGGATTGGCTGGATTCAGAGAAGAGGCATCAAGATTTAACTACTGTGACCCACTCGAGGGATAGGAAGCTGAGTTAGAGTGGTTATTAACTGAAATGATTTAGATGTGGAAGATTAATAGGTTAAGTACTGTATAGTCTCTCTGACTTGAAAAACCCAGAACACAGACATTCTATAGAACCACATGAAGTGATAGCTGGAATTGGGGGAAGGGAGCGAGAGGGGGTGGGAGTGTCAAAAATGGGAAGGGATTGTAAAGTTCATATGATACATATGTGCTTGAAATACCCAAATTCATTGTAAATACTATGTGTCACATATGTATATTAATAAAAATAGTGGGAAAAGTTTATCAGAAATGAGAAATAACTTGTACCAAAGTATTCATTGCATAAAGGCCAAAGTGAGTAGTAGTAAATTCTAACAGATGCATCCATATAGCATATTACACTATCATTAAAATCTCTTTTAAAAACAAATTAAACCATCAGCAAATGTCAACAATGAAATAGGTTAAAAATCAGGCTTTGAAATAATTTTCTTTACTATGAAAGGAGAAAAGAAAATAAAACTTGAAAGAAATTTAAAAAAAATAAAGCCAGGAGTGGTGGTTCATGCCTGTAATGCCAGCACTCGGGAGACTGAGGTAGGAGGATTGCCATGAGTCCAAGGCCAGCCTGGACTGGAGTACAGAGTGATACCCTGTCTCAAAATAAATAATAAATAAGAATAGGTATGCCATTTGACTGAATTATACTTTTCCTGTGTATCTTCCCAAAACAGTTAAAGTCATCATACAAGAGTGATAATTATGTAACCATGTTTATAATACCACAATTAATAGCCAAATCTTGGAAGAAAACAATATGCCCAACCACCACAGATAAATGGATAAAGAAGCTGTAGTATATATACACAACAGAAGCACTACTTTGCCATAAAGGACAAGTTTGAGTCCTTTGTAGGAAAATGAATGCACTTTGTGTTGGGGCCCTCAGGGCCCAGAGCCTCAGCATTGCTGACCTCGGCCTACTTCCTTTAAATCATGCGTTGTTTTGCTTGAACAGTGTGAAATTCCTGGTGGTGTTTTGACCGTTTGCAGTTCCTTGTTTGTGGTTTGGACCAGGTGCGGAAACTCCGACTGTTAATTAGTGGGAAGGCAAGGAGGGTATAAAAGGGAGGATGTAAACAATAAAGGTTTTTTGCGAGTCTGTTGCAGCGACCCTTGGAGGAGTCCAGTTTTCTTCAATCCGCACTCCCCCTCTCGAGTTCTTGTTGATTGACTGAGCGGCTCGGTCATCTGGGGCCCAACCTGGGGCTCGAGCACAGGGGGGCAATCAATGATGGACACAGCGGGAGAGGAGGGCTCAGAAATAGGTAATAAAAAGGAAAGAGGACAAATAGGTAAAAAGGGCGGTGATAAAATGGGACAAGAAACGTGGTTTATATGCATGATGATGTTGGGATCCTGGCGAGTTGAAATAGTGAAAACAGGGTTGAAACAATTTTTAAAATTTATAAAAGGTTTGTGTCCATGGTTCCCAGAGAAAGGAACTATGTGTTTAGATATTCGGGAAAAGGTTGGGGATGATACAGAGAACTCTTATGCTACTGATGCCTTCAGTCCCTGGTCCTTGCAGGAGGACCAGAAGTTATTAAAAACAGGGGATTATAAGTCGGTAGCCCCTTCCCCCCCGCAAACCCCCCCAGTGTATCAGGATGTGGGGGCAACCAGTGACTGGCCTGCCCCTGCAAAAGTTTTTATGACAGATAAAACTGAAGCTGATTCTCTGATGCCATCGAGTCCTGAGAATCCTTTGGTGGCTTTGATACAACCTGGAGCCACTCCTCCTCAGTCCTTGTTCGCAGGATATCGTCAAAAGGTTTTGTCCCCATTACAGGCAGGAATTCAGAAGGCCATAGAGCAAGAAGATACTCAGGGTTTTCATTTGCAGTGCCCGGTATTTGAAGAAACTGATGCACAGGGTAATGTAGTTGGATCACATCGCCCTGTGGTGTTTAAACAGATAAAAGAGCTAAAGGCTGCTTGTGCTCAATATGGGCCAACGGCTCCTTTTCCTCTATCTATATTAGAAGACTTAGCTACAGATGCTCTCCCTCCCGGAGATTGGAAACATCTCGCCAAGGCTTGCCTTTCGGGTGGAGACTATTTACTGTGGAAAACTGAATTTGCTGAACGATGTCAGAAAACTGCTCAATCGAATGCTCAGGCCAATAATGTGGGGGTTAATTATGATATGCTGGCAGGAGAAGGTCAATTTGCAGATATTCCAAATCAACTCATATAATCCAGGTGTCTATGCTCAAATTAATGCTTCTGCAAAAAGAGCTTGGACAACACTACCATCTAAAGGTTCTTTTCCCTGTGACATTTCTAAAATTAGACAGGGGCCTGATGAAGCTTTCCAGGAATTTGTTGATAGGCTTTTGCAAGCCTCTGGAAAAGTTTTTGGAGATTCTGAAGCTGGAATGCTTCTGGTTACGCAATTGGCTTACGAAAATGCCAACACTGCATGTCAAGCGGCTATCCGCCCGTTTAAAAAACGGGAAACGATATCTGACTACATTCAGCTTTGTGCTGACATTGGGTCATCTTACACTCAGGGTCTGGCAATGGTGGCAGCCCTTCAGGGAAAAACAGTAAAAGAAATTTTATTTGGGCAGAGGACAAAGCCTTGGTGAGTAACTGGTCCTCCTGGTAGTTGTTATGGATGTGGCCAAATGGATCATCAAGTTAAATTCTGTCCTCAAAAATTTTTTGGTAAATCTCCTAGGCTGCCAAAAACAGCCCAGACTGTGCCCTCGCTATAAGAGAGATAAACATTAGGCTAGTGAGTGTAAATCAAAACGGGACCATTTGGGTAATCCTTTTGGTTTGGATAATCCTTTCCCTCCGGGAAACGGGAGGAGGGACCCGCCCCAGGCCCCGAAGCAACAGTGTTATGGGGCAATAGAGTTTCTCCCCCAGCAAAACAATCCGTTCAAGACCTCTTTAGAGCAACCCCAGGGAGCGCAGGACTGGACATCAGTCCCTCCACCTACACAGTATTAACCCCTGAAATGGGGATGCAGGCTCTTCCAACAGTTTATGGGCCTTTACAGCCTCGAACTGTGGGACTTACATTAGGGAGAAGCAGTTCCACTATGAAAGGGATAATTGTTGCTCCAGGTGTTATAGACTCTGACTATACAGGCGAAATTAAGTTAATGGTATTATCTCCCCTTGACATATCTACCCTCTCAGCCGGTCAGAGAATTGCTCAAATCTTAATTCTTCCCTTAACTCCTAAGAATAAGAGTCAGCAAAAAACGAGAGGACAACAGGGCTTTGGTTCCTCTGATGTATACTGGATGCAAGCTGTGACGACACAAAGGCCAGAACTGACTATAAAGGTACAAGGTAAGTCCTTTCGAGGCCTGTTAGACACTGGAGCTGATGTTTCTGTTATTGCTCATAAACAGTGGCCACGTAATTGGCCTAAACAATACACTTTTACTCAGCTATGTGGAATAGGACAAACCCAAAGTCCTGAGCAAAGCAGGGATCTTTTGTTTTGGGAAGATAATGAAAGACATTCTGGACATTGTCGACCCTATATAGTTCCTGGATTGCCTGTTAATTTATAGGTAAGAGACATGCAATGTATGGGAGTCTATCTTTATTCCCCCAGTAATGTTATTAGCCAACAAATGATTGATCAAGGATGTTTACCTGATCAGGGATTAAGAAAATTTGGACAAAGAGTAAAAGAACTAATATAAATGGCCAGCAATCATTTAGAACGGGGCCTAGGGTAAAAGGTGGCAGCTGCTGAACAGCTAGTACAGGAGCAGTTATACAGTGGCCACGTAGAACCTTCTAAAGATCCAATAGCTGGAAAATGGAATGGACCCGACCCCGTACTTATATGGGGTCGAGGGCATGTTTGTGTTTTTTCGCAGAAAGAAGATAGTGCATGGTGGCTTCCAGAACGACTGGTCCGGACCACTGAACAAGTTAAGTTCCTGTGGCTGCTGATCCTGATGATGATGCTGATATTGAGGAGTGAAGAGAAAATTCGTTGGACTTTTGTTCCTGATCTTTCTTTGTTGCATCCTGCCATATGGGAGCGAAATGGACTAACATAACTGGGACTTCTCGCTATATATTGGATTGGTCAAATCCAATGGACATATCTTCTTCCTCTTACACTTCTTCCTCGATCACTTCCCACTCCAGTATTGTGCATCGTCAGTGGGAATGTGGTGGTCTGATTCTAGACAGAGACAATTGTATGTTTGGAAATTGTGGGTGGCTGTCAATACCCCCTATGTTACATGGCAAGATAATGGACAATTTAATTTGACTAATTGTAAATTGAAAAGGCATTGAGCCACTGTAAGTTGGACTAATTATTGCTAAAATTGTTACATATTGATGCAGCACAAACTGCTGTCGTTACTCAGTATGTTTCCCTCCTGGCAGTATTTTTCCCGCATGTTATAGTGTTGGAAGAAATGTTACTTATTTTGTTTGATTTTTCCTTTGGAATGGAAGGACAAACTCTGGCCGCTAACATCCATGGTCTTAAGCTATGTGACAAACCCCCCAGTTTTGGTGTGTAATTGGGCTGGTAGCCAAAGACAGGTAAGATTTCTCTGCATTCAAGACAACCTAAGACAGGATGCATGCCATGCTGCATGTAGTCCAATGACGCGTAACTTCTAACCGTAAGGGAACAACCTAAGACAGGCACAGTCTCGCACCAAACTTTACATTAGAAAATAAAAAAGGGGGAGATGTTGGGGCCCTCAGGGCCCCAGAGCCTCAGCATTGCTGACCTCGGCCAACTTCCTTTAAATCATGTGTTGTTTTGCTTGAACAGTGTGAAATTCCTGGTGGTGTTTGGACCGTTTGTGGTTTGGACCAGGTGCGGAAACTCGGACTGTTAATTAGTGGGAAGGCAAGGGGGGTATAAAAGGGAAGATGTAAACAATGAAGGGCTTTTGCAGCGACCCTTGCAGGAGTCCAGTTTTCTTCAATCCGCACTCCCCCTCTCGAGTTCTCGTTGACTGAGTGGGCTCGGTCAACCTTGAAACTCTTATGCTTAGTGAAATGAATCAGACATACAAGGTTAAATATATGGTTTCTCTAATATGAGAAAACCAAACCATAAAAAAAGAGATGGAAGAAAGTAGGAAGACAGACTGTGGGAAGGGAAAGAGGGCGGGAGGGGGCAAGAGATGCGATATATAAATAAAAAACTACAAAACACCCGAGGCAGTGTATTTATAAAGAAAGTTCTGGTCTGGAGAATCCAAGGCACAGTGTCAGGTTCTGCTCGGCTGTGGTGAAACTTAAGGGCAGATTGTGTTAAAACGGTTGGTGTATATCTGGTAGGTTTCAACTGGGCTCCGGGTGACACTCCCCCTCCCATTATCCCTTACCCTTTCCACTCTTCTTACCCTCCTTACTGCCTTGGGGGGAGGTGGGATGGGGGTCGGCAATAAATTCTTTAAAGCAATTAAACCCTAACCCCCTTCCCCACCCTGTGTCAGAACACTTATTTTGCTTAATTATAGTGATTGACACTTGCTCAACCCAGGAACCAGACACTCTGTATGCTAAAGACAGGCTTTGCACAATACTCTATCCCAACCCATACTTGTAGCCACAGGCTGCTGCTTTCCATACCCAATACCTTCTACCTGCCTTCTACATTCTATAAAATTGCCACTCTATAAACTGCAACTGGATCCATTGTCAGGCTTGCTCTGGATGGATTCATGCCCATTGATTTTTGACAGTGACCCATAACTCATTTTTTTTGCTGACAATAGTACCAGAGAAAGGTAACATCACCAGACGGGAAGCTAAGGAGTGATTCAGGTTTCAGGATCAGACTTTTATAATGACTCCGTCTTGAAAAAACCCTAGGAGACCAGTATTCCCTTCTGAGGGCTGTCCCTAATGACTTAAGGACCTTCTACTAGGGTCCATCCCTTAAAGGTCCTACTATCTCCTACAGTAGCACAGTGAGAACAAAGCTTTCCACACATAAACCCTTGGGGACAAACTATATCCAAATCATAGCACCATGCTAAAGGGTCCTTTAGCTGTAGGGACCAAAACAAGTCATCATCTCACCTGACCCCAGTGTGTTGGGGGAAAACTGTGTCACTAAAATTAATATGAAAGCAGATGTTCAAGAGTCAGACCAAGCAGCCAAATGAGCTGGTGTGCAAGTGGTATATAGGTGAGTCGTGCAGCAATTTGGTACTACAGTTAAGTGCAACTGATGACAGTTATCCTAGATTCCAAATGAATATTTATTAAAATGAAAGTACATTTAGTGGCTTAAAATTAAATATCAGAAATCAAATTAATTGGAGCTCCCAAAGGTAGATAGAACTAATCAATTACAAATTTTCTTTTGATTCCATTTCATCCACATAAGCAGAAATTTTTACTACAAATATTACATGAAATAAATGACTTAGGGCTTATGACTCCTTTTAGAGTTTTTGCTCCTTCACAAACTAAAATATTTAAGTACCACGATTAGATACTTAAATACCTTTTGGTTGTTGTGAGTGTGCCTTTGCTAGGAGAAAGTTTAGTTTAAGACCACCTAAAAAGTCCCTGAGAAAGGAATGCATTATTCATGGATTAGTGATTAGCTCCCAATGCATACACCTTGATTTGATTTGATTGATTAGCTATAGGCTTCCAAATTTCCATCCTTTAAATCAGTGAAAGAGAGAAAATCCAGACTCTTCAGCTTAGCTTCAGCGATATCAGTAAATTCCCTGGTGGCTCTCTGCAGTGGAAGTCGGGGTGGCCCCATGGGAATCCCAGAGACCAGAGTCATGATGGCTTTTGTCTGTGACACTCCAAATCCTAAACAGAAAAAAAAAAAAAAAAGAGGAAACATATCTGGTAAAGCCACTTCTCCACAAACACCCCAAGAAGAGCTCAGATGCTATGTGCACTAAAGTTCCCGGGTGGGGGGGAGGGGAAACAGCCTCACATCAAGCCTCTGCGGATTGCTAATTGTACTCTTAGCAACCTGCAACGTGAGAGGAGGTAGGAATGCCTGCATACCTAGACTATCAGAGGTGATTCTGGCCCTTTCCCTTATGGCCACATCTTCTCTGCCCCACTTCCACACCTGCATTTTAACAGTTCTGTGATAAATTCTCTGAAATGTACCTAGCAGATTTCTGAGCATTCCCCCAAACTGGGAGCTAAGAATGGCCTCAGATAACAACCGAGACCTACAGTGAGGGCTACCCACCCTTCTCTGTGTACCTCCTACCACCTGCTCTCACCAAAGTCCTGAAAGAATGTCTTAATTTACAACTTTCCTTGACAATGGCTATAAAGCTCCATGATACTTCCAGACAAGGTGGCGGTTAAGTAGGATTCCTGCTCAGTGGCTCCTTGCCGTCTCATCCAAAAAGCTGAGATACAATTACAAAACTACCTGTTCAGCTTAGCTTGGAGAGGGAGGAGAGCTCCAGAAGGTGAAAGGAGGCCATGGGAAGGTTGGAAACCCTGAAGAGAGGTCAGAGACTGAAGAACACCCCAGCCTGGGAAGCCGCCCTTGTCCTGCTAGGGCTGAGAATGGCTGGCAGCTGCAGACCTTAGGTAAGCCTGGAGCTGGAGTGTGGAAATTAAGAGCAACTGGCAGTTCTGACCTCGAGAAAGGAGCCTGTGGGTTGTGCAAACTGCAAATGCACTGTGCGCTTCCCCTTGGAAAGGTCACCCTGGTTTTTTGTTTTTGTTTTTAGCAGACTAACTCAGGGAAAGCACACCTCAGCAGCCATATTAGGAAGTGATATAGGCAGGAGCCATCTTGAAAAAAGCCCAAGTGGCCTTATGAGTAAAAGAAGCTACAGAATAGTCATACACCAAGGAGTTTGGAGACACTCTTAATCAGTGTCTAGGAAGGAACCAGCACAAGGGATGGTTGTAGAGAAGGGAAGAAGGGCCGTCAGATTGCCGAACATTGCTGCAATCAGGCAGACACCAAAATAAGAAGTGAGCAAGGCAGCTGGACACATCTGCTGGGTGACTCAAGGAGAACCAGCCTCAGGATTAGGGGTGTGAGGGAGAAAGCAGAAGACAGCACAAAAGGCATAAGGAATTTATTCACTGAAACCATGAAGGAAAATTTCCAGGATCTAGGAAAAGGAGTAATATTCAGGTACAAGAAGCTTACAGAACACTGAATAACCAAGACCAGTGTGAGAGGAGACAGTGGGGTTTTAGGCAGTTAAGGTTACAGGGTCCTCCAGAAATAGAGAATTCGCTGGAAGGCAGGCTTATAGAAAAGGCAGCTGACTGTAACTCATGACAGTCTGTAGCTAACAATTCCTAGAACTTAGTTAAAAGATAGCAGAGAGAAAGATCTTTAAGAGTGGGCTGCAGCGGCAACTTAAGGGTAGAGACCTAGCAACCAGCCTTAGCAACTAAGCTGTTTAGCATATGACAGTCCCTTACCTAGCTACACTACAAAACCCCCTAGACAGTGAGCCACATGGGCAACCCACATTTCTGGGTCCCCCTTCTGACTAGCAGAAGCTTTACCCTATATCTTTCTCCCCCAAACCCCCGTAAGTTTCCCAATAAAGTGTTCTATTCACAACCTGCTTCTTGTCTTCCGTGACTTATTCTTCAATCCTGAGGAGACACGACCTCTGTGTGGAGGCCCGTAGGAACTGGGGCCAGACAACACAACTGCTGACGCCAGAAAAGAACCTCTCCAGAACACATTATAATCAAAACTCAGAAATTCAACGTAAAGAGAGAATATTTAAAGCAGCCAGGGAGGACTGGAGAAATAGCATAGAGGTTAGAGAGCTTGCCTAGCAAGCTCAAGGCCCTGAGTTTGATTCCCTAGCACCACATAAACAGGGTTTGGTGGCACGTGTCTATAATCCCAGCACTCGGGAGGCTGAGGCAGGGGGATTACCAGCCTGGACTACATAGTGAGCACAGCGAGATTCTTTTCCCAAAAAGAGAAAAGAAAAAAAAAAAAAAAAAAAAGAACTCAAAAAACAACAAATCCTGCTAAGGCTGTGAAGAAAACGGAACGCTTCTACAATGTTGGTGGGATTGTAAACTGTACAAAGCAGTACCATGGAAAGCAGTATGGGGATTTCTCACAAAAATGAACACAGGCATCCCATTTGACTGAACTATACACCTTTTCTGGGGATCTTCCCAAAAGACTTAAAGGCATCATACCAGAGTGATGTGATGCACTCATACCCAGCGTCTTCAACAGCACAACTTACAATGGCTAAGTCAGGGAAACAGCTTATGTGTTCATCAACAAATGAGTGGATTAAGAAGATGTGACATTATTTTTTGGTGGGGAAATACAAAAGAATTTTTACTATTTTCTTCAATGCTCATATTTTTTAAAAATGTATATATTCTATCCTTTTCCCTTTTCTACATACCTCAAGCCCCCTACACTTCCTTTCCTCCTCCACAAAGTCTATCTTCTTACTTTCTTCCATCTCTCTTTTACTTTTTTTTTGGTTTGGTTTTCTCATATGTGGTATTTAACCTTCTGTGTCTAATTCACTTCTCTAAGTACAATGGTTTCAAGGTATATCCATTTTCCTACAAATGAGTCAAGATTGTCTTTTTTATTTT
This sequence comes from Ctenodactylus gundi, assembly GCA_004027205.1. Classification (NCBI taxonomy): domain Eukaryota; kingdom Metazoa; phylum Chordata; class Mammalia; order Rodentia; family Ctenodactylidae; genus Ctenodactylus; species Ctenodactylus gundi. Next base: position 135,552 of record PVKB01000345.1, read on the forward strand.
GAGACAGGGTCTTGCTCTGTAGTTCATGACCTCACTATGTAGCCCAGCTGGCCTCAAACAGCAATTCTTCTGCTTCAGCCTCCTAAGTGCTGGGATTACAGATGTGCCCCCACACCGAGTTTATGTGGTGCTGTGGAATTGAACCCAGGGCCTTGCACTTGCTAGGCAAGTGCTTTAACCACTGAGCTATACCCTCCTGACCAAGATCTGGTATATTTTTCAGAATGGAGTACTATTCTGCCATAAAGAAAGATAAATTTGAGTGATTTGTAGGAAAATGGATGTACCTTAAGACCATTAAGCTCAGCAGAATCAATGAGATACAGAAGGCTAAATATCACATGATTTCTCCAATATGAAAAAATCAAGCCATAAAAAGAGATGGAAGAAAGTGAGAAGAGAGACTACGAAGAGGGAAAGGGGACAGGAAGGGAGTGAGGCAGTGAGAAGGGGAAAGGGAAGTAAAAATGATCAAGATGTGATGTGCAGGGCTGGAGTAAGAGCTCAGAGCTGAATGCATTTCCCTAGCAAGGTCAAGACCCTGAGTGATTCCCCAGCACCACATAAACTGGGCGTGGCGGTGCATGCCTATAACCCCAGTACTTTGGAGGCTGAGGCAGGACTGGTGTCAGTTCAAAGCCAGCCTGGGCTACACAGTGAGTTGAGGACCAGCCTGCACTACAGGCTGGGAGACCTTGTTTCAAAAAAAAAAAAAAAGGTAGCTTAGTGTGAAGGCCCTAGGTTGGATCTCAATTAACATATATACACACACATACTCACAAGTGAGTAAATAAATAAATAAAATGCAAAACCCACAATTGGTTCCTGAGAAATGCAGGGCTGTCACTCACTCCTGCTGTTTAAAGGCTTGGGTTACAAAGCTTTGAGCCATGCAGGAAGTTAAATCCTTGGTGTCAAACTAGTGGCCAGCCTTACTTACAATATGAAAAGATGTGGAAAATAACAGCAACCCAGCCCATTAGCCAGGAGATAAGGCCTGCCAGGGCAGCTGAGGACAAAATAACAAAAGAAATCCCAGACCACAAGGGAAGGCTGGATCCAGATTTGTATTTGGTACTTTGTGTATGTACCAGACTGAAAAACTGACCCAATGTTAGGTTAGAACGGATGGTACTAAAGTGCCCTGGCAGTCATCAATGGAAACTCACAACCTGGACGAAGTGGAGTGTACCCACAGGACAATGGTCTCTGGAGATGAACCTGGAGTTGGAAATTATTAAAGTGTATGAGGAGAAGGAGCATGAGAGCCAGCAAAACACGGTACCAATGTACATCGTGGGAAGGCTGACCTCGGACCCACGGCAGCCCTCCTGCCTCAGCCTCCACAGAGGACACTGCAGGTGTGCCTCACCAGGCCCTTCTTGCCTGGCTCCCTTTAAAAAGCAAAGAGTCTGGCAAAAGACTAAATTCTTTTGGCTAATATATTAGAATTATGCTTTAAAAACTGCTGCAGTAACACAACGGGCATAACAACACAGGCTAGTTTTTAGTTATTGTAAGATTTTTAGTATTTCAGTATCTATTTTAATGTACTTTAGGAGCGTATATCTACCACATCCATCCCTGAATCTTGTATAAAGCATGCTGAGAACAAGGAAATGCTAACAGGCAATTAATAACACTGGTGGCTCCTAAACGTCACAAAAATTCATAGAATTGGAAAAGCGGGGCCTGGAGGAATAGTACAGTGGTTACAGCGCTTCCTTCGTGGGCACAAGGCCCTGAGTTCAATTCCCCAGCACCACAGAAGCTGGGCGTGGTGGCAGACAGCTATAATCCCAGCATTCAGAGGCTAAGGCAGGAGGATTGCTGTGAGCTCACGGCCAGTCTGGTTACAAAGAAATTCAGGACCAGAGAGCCAGAGATCCCGAAGATCTCGTGTGGGTGAGGGGCGTAATGAGTATGCAGTCCTTGGAGGGGAGGGTTGCCAGGACAAGAGGTGGGAAGTGCGCTATGAATGCACTTCAATCTTCTCCTGGACTTGACCCAGGCTCAGGCGACACAAGGGCCAATCTCTTGCAGAAGTGGAGTGAATGGTCCCAACCATCATTTGCTGTGGAAGAAGACTGAAGACATTCTGGAGAGGCGTCTCAAATTCATTGTATCACCCCTAATTTTTCTGTGTTATATAATGCAAACTGCCATCTATTTAAGCTCACTAATGTTAATAAACTCTTCCTAATTTCAAATACTCTTGGGAGAGCCATCAGTCATTCACAGTGTTGTAAAATCCCTATTCAGACTGCTATCTTCCATGTAGGCCAAAAACAGCCAGTTTGGTAGAGAATTTCAATCAGCCAGGGCACGAGAGGGAAGTGTGCTGACAGAGAAAGAAAAGAGGAATAGAAATAGGGTGTGTGAGCGGCAGGAGGGAGCAGAGACTGGTGGAAGCCTGCCAGCACCTGCACCGTGTGGAGGCCGGCCCTGAAGGCTGACCCTGGAGCCGGAACCCTGCCTGCAGCAGTGCTGTAAACCCTGGCAGAGTCACGGGACTCCACTTCCCTCACCCGCACAGCAGCATGCAAAGGCGTGTGGCACTTACCTAGCTTGACCACAAAGTTGATAAATCTCTGGATACAAAACTAGAAAAGAAGAAAATAAATCCTAGTTGTGAAAACAATTCAAGGAATTTAAGTCAAATTATAAAAACGTTTGAAAAGTCAGCATACCCGGCCGGGGGGTAGAGCTCTGTGGTTAAAGTGCTTGCCTAGCAAGTGCAAGGCCCTGGGTTTGAATCCCCAGTTCCATGTAAGGGGGTCATGGTGCTACACACCCACAATCCCACCACTCAGGAGACTGAGGCAGGAGGATTGCTGTGAGTTCGAGGCCAGGCTGGGCTATGCAATGAGTTTAGGACCAGCCTGGGTTACACAGGGAGACCCTGGCTCAAAGAATAAAGAAAACAAAGAAAAAGTTCCAGCTGTCTCTTCGAGAGATACATTTTCAAGAAAAGAAAAATAAAACAAAGATAAAATTTCAATAACATCTTACTTTTATGTTGAAAAGTATTTTTCAAAATAGGTAATACATGTATGTTGTTTTAAATAAATTGTATATTAGAAATCAAATTCAGCATAAAATATAATCTTAATACTCAATGCCTCACAAACATGTTCTCCCCCACCCCAACAATCATTACATTTACTATCCTGTACTTGGTTATTTTTTTGTAATTAGTATATCATATCTTTCCATATCAGAAAACACACAGCTCCTTCAGAAGGCTGTATATAATTCCATATACAACCTGGGCACAGTGTGACTGCCTGACAGATGGACAGAAGGGTGTCTCCATCTTCTGTTGTCACCACCTCCATCACCGTTTGCTCTGCTGGGGATTGAGCCTGGGGCCTTCACACTGAACTATGTCTATGCCCAGGTGTCTTTTTTAAATTTTGAAATGAGGTCTTGCTCAGTCTAGGTTTGAACTTGTGATTTTTCTGCTTCAGCCTCCCAGAATGCTGCAATTTTTGCTTATACCACCAATGCCCAGTTCTTATCCTAATTTAAACCGGTCTTTGCCAATGTTGTTTGGTGGTGTACCTTCCCAGGTCTTATCCTGGTCCTTCCTGCTTGGCCTTCCCTGGTCTGCGGCTAGACACAGGTGAGCTTAACCTACTTAAACTTTAAGGAGAAGCAGACTTATGTTGGCTCAGCTTAGAGGCCTGAGGTGGGAATAACTACTCACCCCAGGGCAAAGCTTCCTCACCTGTCCCTGAGTTGGAGCTGCACATGACTCCCTCCACCCCGGGTGTGCTTCCTCCTTCTTTCTCTGTCACCTGTGACCACGGTGGCCTTTTTTGTTCACATTGATCCTCTCGGGATCTTCTTGAGGACCAATCACTCACTCTGATTTTGCTGTCTTTCCACTCCCACTTAACCTCCTGTGATGTTCCTATCAGTACTTGTTCTACCATGAAAATGCCCACGTGCCTGGGGACCCAAAGGTCTTCCTCTATGACTACCCCAATTCCTTTGTCCTCCTTCCACTTTCCCGTGGCACATACTCCCCCCCAACACTGAGCCTGGCTCCACCTTTCAGTGACCTTCTGCTTCCTTCCGTGGGTGGCTGGGATGTCCTCCATGCAGCACTCCCAGCATCCAGGACTGTGCCCACACCCTACGCCCACGCCCACATCGGTTCTGTCACACCTCAGGCTGCCCGCTTTTCCCTTCCCATTTCAAAGCCAGAGCTTCCCTTTTGATCACCCCCAGGTGCTTGCTTCTGGCCTGGTGGCCCCTTCCCCTTCTTGTACCTTTCCAGGGTGAATAGGACTGCTCTGCCCTCTCCGTTTTAGGTTCCTAGCGTCCTCACATTTTCTGATGACTCAGGTGTGACATCTTCACCAGACAGACACTGGGAATGTGGTCACGTTTACAGAAACCTAAGACCATTATTTTGCAGTCACAAAAAATACTTGGAAGCTACAGTAAAAATAGGATCCTTTCCAGGAAGATCGGAGTGGTGTCATTCCCTTGTGAAGCCTGTCTGGATTAGACAATCAGGGGACACAGACTATGGGAATAGGTTCAGTTTTAAAGAAGGAAGAGCAAGAAACAGAAGACAGGCGAAGCAAGAGCGAGCTAGGCGGCCCAACAGAGGCAAGTTCGGTAAGGATGATGGAGAGATAAAAAACAAAACCATGGCATAAGAAGAGCTGTGATTCGTGTGAAGGCAGGATATAGGTTACCTGGTAGTTCAGGGCTGAAGAGAAGTCCTTCCGTTCAAAAGCCTCCAACATCTGGTTTGTCTTCCTTCCCAGGTAGTTATAAGTACTGGCAAGACAATTCCAAATATTAAAAATATTACAAATAATCAATGGAAAAAGTCTAGATTTTCATATCCCTTTGTCGTTTAAAAAGGGAAAAGAGGAACTGGAGCAATGGCACAGCGGTTAAAGCGCTCACTTTACGTTGCATCCATTTACCTACAAAAGCCTCTGACCTGTCTTTATAGATGAGTAGTATTCCACTATGTACAAATACCATAATTTATGTATCCACTGGTCTGTTGACGGGTATTTGGTGTCTTCCACATTTAAGCAATTGTTAGTTGGGCTGCTATGAACATGGGTACGCATGTATCTGTTACATGTTGTTTTTTAACTCTTTTGGGAAAATTCCCAGAAGAGGTATTGCTGGATTGAAGGGGATATTCATTTCCAATCTTTTGAGAAACTTCTATACTTGAGACAATTATGCTCGGAGAAGTGAGTCAGAAGGAGAAGGTTAAATATAAAATGGTTTCTCTAATATGAGAAACCAGGATCTGAATTATTTCATAATTGACGGAAATAATGGGAGCTGGAGGGGTGGGGGAGGGAGAACCGAAAAGGGAGGAGGATTTGTAATTTTGCCACAGTATGTATATGCACAAAATACTCAAGATCAATGTAAACATTATGTATTGCATCTATACATATCAATAAAATGGAGGGGGGCTTTGAGTTCAATTCCCCAGTAATACATAAAGCTGGGAGTGGTGGTGCACACCTGTAATCCCAACACTGGCAGGGGCTGAGGCAGGTGGATTGTCCTGAGTCCAAGGCCAGCCTGGGCTACTCCAGTGAGTTCAGGACCAGCCTGGGCCAAACAGTGAGACTCTGTCTCAAAATAAATAAATAAATAAATAAATAAATAAAAGAAAAATAAGGAAAAAAAACCCATAATTAGGTCTCCCATAATACTAGTTTTAGGTCCTAGTGTACAGGACAATTAGGCTGCCTTCAGTTCTGAGTTTCCTCGTCACATGAAACAGTGCAATGGAGAAGGCAAATAACACCAAAATGACTAAGAAAAGGAAGGAAGGTGAAAAATGAGATATAACTAGGATTATAAAAGAAGGCTGGGAATGAGAGAAGCTAATACCTGCCCAGGGCACACGGCGCAGCACCGAGAACTGTGGGCACAATGCCACCTGCTGAGCAGCGGGGCCAGAGTGCCACAGTAACAGTGTGGACTCCAACCAATCCCTACAGTCAACTACATGGTGAATAATATAATAGTAAAATGAAGGGCCGTTTATTAAGGGCCTGTCATATTTCAGGGGATGGACGAACCACACTCAGTCCTCTCAGAGCTCCAGAAAGCAGGCCTGGTTTATATTTGGGTCAAAACAGAACTGCAGGTGGGCCCAGAGGTACAGGCCTGTTACTCCAGCCCGCCCGGAGATGGGGCAGGAGGACTGCAAGTTGCGTCCAGCCTGGGTAACTTAGTGAGACTTGGTACCAGCATCAAAAAATAGGCTAGGGATATAGCTCAGGGCGAAGGCACTGAATTTCACTGTCAGGGCATCATCATCAGTACTGGGAAAAAAAAGACTGCTAAAGGTCAGATGTGGTGACACATGCCTGTAATTTCAGCTATTGGAGAAGCTGGGGCAGGAGGATCACAACTTTGAGATCACCCTAGGGAACTTAGCAAGACTCTGTTTCAAAATAAAATAAAAAAAGTGCAAAGGACTTGGTTCATGGCAGAGCACATGAGTGACATATAGGAAGCCTTGGGTTCAAATCTGTGTACTACAAAAAAAAAAAAAAAAGTTACTGACTGGACTTTTTCTCAATGTCACAATAAGTTACATCTCCAGCTCTTTATTCTTATTCTTATTATTTACTACTTGTTTATTTTTGAGACAGGTCTTGCTCTGTACTACAGGCTGGTCCTGAACTCACTATGTAGCTCAAGCTGGCCTCAAACTCACAGCAAACCTCTTGCCTTGCCTCAGCCTCCTGAGTGCTGAGATTACAGATGTGTGCCACCATGCACTGCTTATGTGGTGCTGGGGAATTGAACCCAGGGCCTTCCACTTGCTAGGCAAGTGCCTTAATTGCTGGGCTATTCCTCCAACCTCTCAGTTTTTTTTTTTTTTTTTAAGACCTGGTCTTCCTAAACAGCCCAAGATGCCCCCAAATTTGTTATCTCTTGTCTCAGCCTCCTACAGATGTGGCACTACAGGCATATACCACCACACCTGGCAAAGTCAGTAACTGATCAGTGCCCTGTTCCCTATCATGGTTTGGATCTATCTGGGCCACATGATTCTGATCCTGGCCACAGCTGACCATATGTGGACCAGGCCAGGCATGGCCATCTAGTGATGTGCCAAGATGCCTCAGTAGCTGTGACAGGCTACGTGCATGCTGAAGGAGAAAAAGCCCATCTGGACAGAGGGAGTGAGAAGAGAGACATGGGGAGGACACAGAATGAGGGTTTCTGGGAGAACACGATGAGGACAGCATGTCTTGGCTGTTGAGACCCTGGCAGCTCCTCTCACTGCCTGTGGGGCCCAGTTTCACTTCTGCCTCTTGGGCTTTCTGTAATTTCCCAGTGTTTTATAATAACCCTCCTTCTTTTACATATTCCATCTTTAATGGAATCTGCTAATTGTAATTGAATTCCCGACACCAGCAGCGTGCGCCCAAGCTTACCGCTCTGACCACAGAGGTCTGCAGAGCTGCAGCCTGACCCCGCCCGGTTACAGGCCCTGGGCTGGCGCAGCTCACGGCTCCTGTGTGTCTCACTGCAGTAGATGCTTGGGCGTATCAACTGAGTTTCTGACAAGTGACTAGGCCCTATCTAATTCACTTTTGCTGGACAAATGTAGGTACTAAAGACAACTTCTAATAGAAAGAATAAACATGAAAAAATAAACTACCCTGGTGCAGAGTGCCTTTATAACAAGCTTCACATTAAAAAAAAAATTACCACTTTCAGTCAAGATAGCAGCCTAGTAACAGAGCTGCACAATGTCTCTTCATCGACCCACTTAAAAAGCCAACAGTTTAACTTTCTATCCAAAAAAACAGTCATGAGTTTAGTTAGAAAATGCGTGTTCAGTGTAGCTAGGGAAGAGAGGAGCATCCCATCTCAACAACGGAAAGGAGGCCAGGGAAAGGCCAGAAATTCCAAAGGATCATCAGAAGCAGAGAAAAAAAATCCCAGCATCCTGCAGCGGGCTGCAAACGGCTGGAGCCGCAGGCAGCTGCAGATGGAGGAAAGCTCGCATGGGCCCAGGACATCTGAGGGAGCTGGGACAGGACGGAGCACCCCAATAACAGACAGGAGGCTGTGGGAGGGTCAGAAATCCTGAAGTCACATGGGAAGAGGAGGAAAACAGCAGCCGACTCAGCGCAGCCCCAAGCTGCCGGCATCCACAGAACGCAGACGGAGGAAAGTCTGGAGCCAGAACCTCAGCCTGAGGTCAGCGTGGATCCGGAGAAGTGGGAACTGCCGGCAGCTGGCGGCACCAGCCTCTGAAAAAGGAGCCCATAGGTGTATATACTACAAACACAACGTGTGCTCCCCCTAGAAAAGGCCCCAGACGCAGCGCTTGGCAGCCATCACAGGCAATGACATCAGCAGCAGCCATTTAAAAAAAGGAAAAAAGAAAAGCCTAAGACTGAACCCTGTAGAGTAAAAGAAAGCTCAGGAGAGCACACCAGGGCTTTGGGGTCAACCTTAAACAGTGCCTAGGAAGAAACTGGCACAAGAGGCAGAGAGAGCAGAAAAGAGGGGTAAAAAAGATTGCTGATTTCCTGAATAGCTCAAGGTAGTGGACACACCTCTGAGGGTGGAGAGCCCTGCTCTGGGGGAAGGAAACCAGGATAGGTGGGAGAGCTTTGCAGAGTGGACCAGGGGGAACAAGACACCTCAAAAGGGGGATCATCACCTTGTTCCTCTGGCACGCACCAGAGGCTTCTGGGTCGCCACTGCCCTGCACACCAGAGTCATCTAGGACCAGGAAGTCCGTCGCCTGTCTGTCCCATGAGCCACAGGCTTTTAGAGGCTGCCAGGAAATTCCATCACCCTGTCAGTCCTGAACCGTAGAGGCCTTCAGAGGCATCTAGGACCGGGAATTCCATCACCCTGTCTGACACTTGGGCCAGAGGATTCCAGAGACATCTAGGGCTGGGCCTTCACCAAACCCTTCTTTCCTGCGCACCAGAGACAATCATCCAGAGACAGCCAGAGACAGCAGAACCACGGGGAAACCTGGTAACAAATCTCCTACAAAAAGTCCTGACACCTTGAAAGATGATACCAGGGATACTGAAATTGCAGAATCTAAAGATGAAAATGGCAAAAATGATGGTAACTTCTGGGCCCAGATATTCATTGAATTAAAGCAGGAAATGAAAGAGTGCAAGAGCTACACCAAGACATAGCTAAGCTAAAACCAAGCCTTGGATAGCAACTAGAGGAGACTAAAGAAGATACAAACCAGAAGATAACGAAGGCAATACAAGAAATTAGAGAAGAACACAACAGAGATATAAAAAAATTGAATGCAGATATTCAGGAAGTGAAAAGCACACAGAAAATAATAAGCAACCACATTGAACATCTTCGGAATAGAATGTCAGACCTAGAAGATAAAGTGACTGAGCTGCAACATACAGGCCGTGAAGAACACAATGTAAATAAGGAAGAAAGCGAATCATTACAACGGCTGATAGATGATTCAAAGAGAAACAACCTCAGAATTATGGGAGTCCGGGAGAAGACTGAGGACAAAACAAAAGTCTTAAAGGTCATGTTCAATGAAATTATGAAAGAAAATTCCCCAAATCTAAGAAAAGAAATAGAACTATTGCAGGCATATAGAACACCAAACAATTTTGATCAGAAGAGATTCTCGTCACAATACATCATGATTAAAATACTAGAAACCCAACACAAAGAGAAAATACTAAAAGTGGTAAGAGAAAAACAGAAGGTGACTCACAAAGATAAGCCCATCAGGATAACTGCAGACTTCTCAACTCAGACTCTAAAAGCCAGGACATCATGGAGCAATGTCATCGAAGCACTAAGAGAACATAAATGCCAACGAAGACTGCTATATCCAGCAAAATTATCTTTTAAATTAGATGGAGAAATCAAAACTTTCCATTATATAGAAAGCTTAAAGAAATTTGCAGCCATTAAGCCAGCATTGCAGAGAATATTTAAAGGAAACTTAGAAAGTGAAAGGGAGGCCAGTGACACCAATGACCCCAGAGAAAAAGCAACAACAGCTAGAGGAGAATGAGCTGAGAAAAAAGTAAGGCTATGCATGAAATTAGGGATGAATTGATAGGTAAAAGGAAAAACCAAATAGGGCAAAATGGTAATAAGTGGTGAAATATGAGTAAACAATATATGAGTTAAAAAATGTGAAATAACTAAGCACAGCTATCTATTGCTTTCACTGTAGTATACTTATGTGAAACAGATTTAAATCCATTTAATGTAGCAAATTGATAAAGTCTTAAGTTTGTTTAATGAAGCAATTCACTTTTCTGATGTTGAATGTGAGTTTATCCTCTTTGAGAGGCAGAAAGATAAGCAGCACCAAAATAACTTGGAGGAAAGGTAACATCTAAAGAGAAAATGTAATAAAAAATAGATTGGTATTTAAATCGTTTGATTGATATACTTCTAAAACAGTACCAGCTGTTCTATAGAATGTGTGAAATCTCCCCACATCATTATTATTAGTAATGGTACAGTAGTGTGCAAAACAGGTAATTACATGCAACACGGGGAATTGACATAAAATATCTTAAGAATACAAATGCATGAATATATGGATGGAGAGGCAGATAAAATTATAAATCAAATCTAGAAAAATGTTAGTAATCAGTGAAATGTGAGTAAAGAAGCCATGGGCAAACGTTTTTAACTTTTGTGCCATTCCTCCAGCCCCAAGCTTTAACTTAATGATCACTGGGGAAAACGGGTCATGCTCACCTGCCCACTGCGCCAGTGGCTCCCATGACTAGACCACTCAACAGTTGCTAATGAGAAACAAACAGCATTCAGTTTTATAAAAGATACAGTGAACAGATGCTACTGCATGTGTAGCGACATGGGACATGTCAGGGGGTGACTTACCTCATCCACCCCAAAGAGCAGAGCGAACTGTCGATGGTGGTTCTGATCGACACATTGCCCAAAGTCCAAGAGATCTGTGTCACTGAATTTCAGCCCTCGGAAGGTAGGGATCTTATCCTGAATCCCATCCAACAACTCCTCAGCACGAACTGCTCAAAACAATAAATGCTCCATTGAACCATGAAGCAGCAGGAAACATGAAGAATCACCTCACATGGTTCCGATTAGCGCTGAGCTGTCATGGCTGTTGATAGCCAGATTTGCCTGCAGGTGGCATAATTGCTTTTGTCTAGTGATTGCTATGCGCTTGTTCAGTTATAATCCTACAATTTCCATTCCATGAAAAGAACAGACATATAGTTGTAATACTGTGCATATCTATTTGGTCTCTCAGACAGCACTTCTCAAACCTTTGTAGACGGGGCTGCTAGAAAATCTTTTGCGGTGACATTTGGCTTTTGACCTTGGTTTCTGCAATAGAACTTTAAGACTTTTGGAATTTCCTGAGAGACAGGATGTGTCTGACGGTTTCTAAATCATTTGGAACATTCTGGGTGATAAGGGTATCCTGTAATCTAATGAGGTGAGCCCTGGTGGGTGGGCTCCCAGCTTCCTGGATGGGGCTGGCAGGCAGGGGAGCCAGTCTTGTAACTACAAGGTGGAGACTTTGTCTCATCTCCCAACTTTTGGGGAAGTCGCATTTCCAGGTTCAATTGATTAATAATGGCTAATAATGTAATCAATCATGCCTAAGGAGCAAGGCTTTGAAAACACCCCAAAGGACAGGGTTCACAGAGGTTCTGGGTTGCACATGCAGGGTGGTAGCCCTAGGGAGGACATGGGAGCCCCTCACCCCTTACTCCTTCCTACATTTCTTTTTTGTTGTTGTTGTGGGGCAGGGTCTCATTCTATAGTCCAGGCTAGTTATGATCACTGTGTAGCCCAGGCTGCACAGGAACAGGAACAACTCTTTTTTTCCTCAGAATATTTACAAAGTACAATCTCCAATTTTTATGGAATTTAGAAAAAATAGGTTTAATAATTAAGAAATTTCATCTATTTTTAAAGCCTCCCTGGAGAAGTATACTAATCATACCATTTTTTAAAAGTTAGAAAAGATTAGAGTGGGTTTTTTTTTTTAAATAATAGTCCAGGTTAGTCCTGAACTTACTATGTAGTTTAAGACAGGCTAGCTGCTTCAAATTTACAGCAATCCTCCTGTCTCAGCCTCCTGACTGCTGAGATTCTGAGATTACTGATGTGCACTATCACGCACATTTTAGGAGTATCTTTTTATAGTCTAAGCCAATATAGCAGGTTCAAGGCAGACACCCCTTTGCCTGCGGGGCCTGTGGCTCATGCCTTCTCATGTAAGAAATAGAGGCACATATGATGGAGGCACAATGTGGATGCTCTCAATGCACAGAGGTCAAGGTGGAGGGAGAGATGGCTATGAACTGGAATATTAGGGTGGCATATTTTGGGGTGACTGGATCATCCTCATCAATGTTGCAATAGTTGAACTGGGGAGGGTGGGAAGCCCCTTAGTGACATGGGGTGACATGTAGAGTCAGCAGGAAATAACAGGAGAAGCAGTACTTACTCTTTACGCCTGTCAAGGCAGGAATGTGATAGTAATAAAATGGTAAGGAGGGGGCAGCAGCAGCTACTTCCCTGAGGAAGTTAATCAGGACATCTGAAAAAAAGGAGGGAAAGACAGGGCATTGGGGAGTATAAGGCTTTCTTCCCAACAGAGAGACGTGGGGCTGGAGGAACAGCATAGCAGTTAAAGTACTTGCTTTGCAAATGCAAAGCCCTGAGTTCAATTCCCCAGCATGACATAAACCTGGACAGGGTGGCACATGCCTGTAATCGCAGCCCTTGGGAGCCTGAGTCAGGAGGACTGTATGAGTTCAAGGCTAGTTTGGGCTACAGAGCAAGACCCTGTCTCAAAACAAATAAACAAGCAACCCCAAAACAAACAAACAACAACAACAAAAAGTGAATTATCTGATGAGAGGATTCTTGATTACATTTTTTTCTTTTTATTTTGAGACAAGGTCTCACTCTTTACTACAGGTTCATTCTGAATTCACTATGCAGCTCATGATGGCCTTGAGCTCATGGTAATCCTCCTGACTCAGCCTCTTGTGTTCTGGGATTACAAGTAGGCACCACCATGCCCAGTTTATGAGGTGCTGGGGAACCCAGGGCCTTGTACTTGTTAGGCAAGTGCTCTAACCACTGGGCTGTGCCCCCAGACCTGCAACCATTTCATCTGGAGTTTTATTTTCCTTCCTGTAAAAAGGCCAAAATAAGACGATTATTTTAGTAAATGACAATTAAAAAACTTGGGGTTAGGCGTGTAGCTTGGTGGTAGAATATATACTTAATATGGCCAAGGCCCTTCAATCAATCCCTAGCATCCCCTCCCAAAAAAGGGGAAAAAATTGGCTCAATCTATCCCACATTCTAAGCAACAATATCATACTCCTATAAAACCCAGAAACCTGTCAGGTAGGACTCCCGTCCTCATGACACAGAAGGGTGGCCTGTGGCAGGGATCAACATGGACCACGCACCACAAGCAAAGTAACAGAGCTATAACTAAGAACACTATACAATGAGAGTAGTGGTAAATTTCACAACAATTCTACCAGTTTGGTACTTCTCGCTTCTTGGAGGGGGCTAGCCAGGAAGAAGATTGCACTGTGGGGTAGCTTACTGAGGAGGTGAGATTCCCCGTTTCATCCCAGGGCTGCACCAACTACCACATTACTGCAGGAGAGAAATAAATCTGGCGGAACTGCTTACACTTTCAGTGCAACTGAAGAGCAGGACAGAGAACTTTCTGTAGGTCCTTTGGATGCTGTGGTGATGTAGTCAGTCTAAGTATTTCAGATGAAATTATTTTATGTAACGCAGTAGTTTTTCTTTTAGAAATTCTCACATTAAAAAACTATAAAGCCATGAGAAAAAACTTTTAATGTGTTCATAGTAAATCCTCAAATTAGTAATATTTGTTATTAACCGGCCACAACAACTTTGTATCTACGGACAGTGGTAACACTTTATAATTTTGAACCATGGCAATTTAGTCATAAATTTAATCATGTTTACAACTAACATCTTTTTTCTTCCCATTACTCTTTTATTTTTTGTTTTTACTTTTTTATAGTTGGGCTTTCTCCTATTAAATAAACTATGCAATATTTAGCCTTCTGTGTTTGATTCATTTCACTAAGAATGACGGTTTCAAGGTGCATTCTTTTTACTACAAATTAGTTGAACTCAAACATATCCTTCTTTAAGGTAGAGTAGTACTCCATTGTGTAAATACACCACATCGTCTTTATCTATTTATCTGCTGAAGGACATATTGACTGCTTCTAATATTCAGCTATAAACATCGGTATGTGTGTTGTCACTCTTGTCTGATAACTTTAACTCTTTTGGAAAGATACCCAGAAGGGGTATAGCTGGGTAAAGCGGGACATCTATTTTCAGTTTTGTGAGGAATCTCCATACTGCTTTCCACAATGGTTGTACCAGTTTACAGTCCCACCAACAATGTAGAAGTGTTCCTTTTTCTCCACAACCTCACCGGTATCCACTTTTTGAGTTCATGATACCAGCAATTCTTATTGGAGTAAGATGGAAGCTCAGTGTTGTTTTGATTTGCATTTCTCTATGACCAAAGACGACGAACATTTTTTCATGTATTTATTAGTCATCTGTAGTTTTTGTTCTAAGAAACATCTATTCATTTCAATTGCCCATGTTGTGACTGGGTCTTTTATTTGGGGGGCGGAGGGCCAATTCTTTTTTAGCTCTTTGTAGATTCTAGATAATAGCCCTTGGTCCAAGGAGTAGCTGGAAAAATTTTCCCATTCTTTTGGTTCTCTCTTCACTGTGGTGATTGTTTCTTTTGCTGTGCCTAAACTTTTCATCTTGGTGCGATCTCATGTACAATAGGTATTTTGTTGTGAAGGTCCTCATTGTGCCCACTGACATCTGCTTTTAGGTTTTATGTTTTTCTACTTCTTTTATTGCTCATCAGTAAGGATTAAAAAATGTTGACATCCTTGGACATATAGTTTCCAGAGAAAGAGAAAGTAATACTCTGATTTTTTTTTATTTTTTTTTTTTTTGAGACAGGGTCTCCCTCTGTAGTTCAGGCTGGTCCTGAACTCACTATATAGCCCAAGCTAGCCTTGGACTCATGGCAATCCTCCTGCCTTAACCTCCTAAGTGAGGGGATTACAGGTTTGTGCCACCATACCTGGCTTTATGTGGTGCTGGGGAGTTGAACACAGAACCTTGAACCGCTATGACATTCCTCTAACCCCCATTTGTTTGTTTTTGAGACAAGGTCTCTCTCTGTAGTCCAGGTTGGTCCTGAACTCACTATGTAACCGGGGCTGGTCTTAAACTCACAACTATCCTCCTGCCTCTGCCTCCTGAGTGCTGTGTTTACAGGCATGGATCACCATGCTCAGCTTATCAAGAGCTGGAGAATCAAATTCAGAGTCTTCAGCTTCCTAGGCAAACACCCTAATCACTGTGCTATTCTTTCAGTCCCACACTCTGATATTTTGGAAGATAATGAACATTTCCTTTTTTTTTTTTTTTTTTTTTTTTTTTTTTTTTTTTTTTTTTGAGACAGGGAGGGTTTCACTCTGTAGCTCAGCCTGCTCCTGAAGTCACCATGGAGCCCAGGCTAGCTTTGGATTCATGCAATCCTCCTGGCTCAGCCTCTTGAGTGCTGGGATTACAGGTGTGAGCTTCCACACCTGGATTTATGGGGTTGCTAGGGAATCAGATTCAGGGTCTTGTGCTTGCAAGGCAAGGGCTTTAATTGCTGGGCCATTCCTCCAGCCCCTAGATTTCTCTTCAAATTAATCATTATTCAAACCTAAATAGGACATGTAGTTTTTTTTTTTTGACATGTAGTTTCAAAATTCTCATCTCTTATACTTTCTTCTTTTGAGATAAATAATCCCATATGTTGCCCTATAACTCTGATATTCAACTGACTGGTCTAGGATTGACACCTAGACATAGGCACCTACCAATTGGAGTTCAGTAGATGGTCCAATCAGATTACTTGGCAAAAGAATTAAAGTATTTAAACCAATCTTTGCTTTGTTTTCTCTTGTTTTTGAGGTAGGGTCTTGCTCTGTAATCCAGGGTGGCCTCAAACTCACGGCAACCCTCCTGTCCTCCTGCCTCACTCTCCCAAGTGCTGGGATTACAGGCATAAACCACCATGCCCGGCTTGAACCAATCTTTGTTACAGATATAGGGAGAGAAAATATTCCTGAGAACCAGTCAATTTCAATTTTATGCCCCTAGCCAGTAAGACTTTATCTTTATGAATTAAATGAAGCATGTGTGGAGAGGGGAAGAGGATGTGGGGAGGGAGTAGATGAAAGGGTGGGAAAGAAAAAGGGAGGTAAAAATGACCAACATGAGACATGTATGTGCACCAACTCCACAAGCTGAATGCCCTCATTATATATTGCAAATATGTACTCATAAAATGAATAATTTTGAAGAGAAATGATGTAAGTAAAAATCTTGATTGGAATCAAGAAGCAGACTGTGAGGCCCTGTGCATTTAGACCCTCTTCTTACCTTTGTCCCATGGCTTGAGAAAGAAAGGTGCAATGACAGCGATGCCATCTGCTCCTATTTCTTCTGCATGTTGGGCCTTTACAAGAAGAAAGAGAAACATACGAGACTATGTGATTGATTATAGTCACACACAGCTCAGATGTAGGATCATGAATGCAGACAGGAGAAAAGGCAGAGATTTATGACTTGCTAGGTGATTGCAGGATGCACAGTAAAGATCCCCAGTAGAACCAACTGGGCATGCAGAAACCTCCCCAGCACCTCCAGCCATCTGATCTCTGACAAAGAGCCAGAAACTTACATGGGAGAAAATGTAGCCTCTTAACAAATGGTGCTGGGAGAACTGGTTACCTGCCTGCACAACAATGAATTTAGATCCACATCTTCCACCTGTACTAAAATCAAATCCAAGTGGATCAAACACGTAGAAATTAAAACCAAAACTCTGAATCTGCTAGAAGACAAAGAGTAAATCTCTCGAATACATAGGCATAGGCAAGGACTGAACAGAATCTCAGTCGTACAAGAAATAACACCAAGAACCAACCAATGAGAGTATGACACATTCAGAAGCTTCTGCAAAGCAACCAACCAACAGAGGTAAGAGGCAATCTGTCAGCTGCTCCTCAGACAGAGGGCTACTATCTAGAATATATAAAGAACTCAAAAAAAGATTAGACAACTAAACCGGGTGTGGCGGTACACACCTGTAATCCCAGCATCTGGGAGGCTGTAGCAGGAGGATTACTGAGTCTGAGGCCAGTTTGGGTTACACAGTGAGTTCAGGACCCGTCTGGACTATAGAGTGAGACCTTGTTTTAAAAATGCTGTAGTATTCAGTATGGAGGTGCCTTGAAAATCTAAACCTAAAAATTTCATTTGACCTAGCTATAGCTCTTCTGGGTATCTTTCTAAAAGAATTAAAGACATCATATTACAGTGGTACATGCATATCCTTGTTACAGCAGCACAATTCATAGGAGCCCAGTCTTGAAATCAGCCCATATGCCCATCCACAGACAGGAAGATAAAGAAAACGTAGTATATATCCAGTGGGTTGATACTGTGCCATACTGAAGGATACATGTGAGGTATTTTTTTGGAGAGTGGACGTACCTTGAAACCATCATGCCAAGCAAAATAAACTAGACACAGAAGATTAAATATTGCATGGTCTCTCTGAAATTGGAAACCCAAAATATAAAAAATGAACAACGTAAAAGAGAAATGAAAGAAAACAAGGATGTAGAATCTGTTGAGAAGCGTTCTGGGAATGGGCAAGGAAGGGAGGATGGGAGGCAGAAGCTGTGGTACAAAATTGCTAAAATGTGATATGTATAAGCACCAATTCCCCACGGTGGGTATAATCATTATGTAACACAAATATATACTAATAAAAATAATTATGGGGAGAAAAGCCAATTAGAGATTCCTAGTGGAAGCAAACTGTATATGTAATCATTTTTAGCTTTTTTCTGTTTTCCTTTTTTTGAGACAGGGTCTTGCTCTATAGCCCACGCTGGTCGTGAACTAACTGGTGTAGCCCAGGCTGGCCTTAGCCTCAGGACAATATGCCTGTCTCAGCCTCCTGAGGGCTGGGATTACAGGTGTGTGCTACCACACCCAGCTTTCTGTGGTGCTGGGGAACTGAACTCAGGGTCTTGAGCTTGTAAGGCAAGCACTTTAACGGCTGTGCCATTCCTCTAGCCCCCACATTTCTTAGTTTTTATTTCTTTGGCAGTACTGGGGGCTAAACAAAGCCTTTCAAACTGTACTGCATGCCTAGCACCTACCACCCCAGCCCCCTTTTTAAAAAATACTGAGAAAGGGTCTTGCTGAGTGCTAAGTTACCTGAGCTGAGCTTGAACTTAGTCTCTTTCCAGAGTGCTAGAATTATATGTGTGTGCCACCACTATGACTGGCTCTGTGCACTTTACCTTCTTTGTATTTTTTTTTTCTTTTTCAGACAGGGTCTTGCTCTGTAGTCCAGGCTGGTCCTGAACTCACTATGGAGCCCAGGCTAGCCTAGAAGTCACCGCAATCCTCCTTCCTCCTCCTCCCAAACTCTGGGATTACAGGTGTGCACCACCATGCCCAGCTCCTCATATTTTTAATCTATCTTTATTTTTGTTGTTGAGACAGAGTCTTGCTCTGAAGCCTAGGCTGTTAATCGACCTTAAGCAGAGTTCCTGAACCTACCACACTGTAAAACAGCTGTATGTTGTGACTGTCCTCCAGTAGGGTGTACGTCCTGGAGGGCATCTCTATTGTTCAACTCTGTATCCAGGCCACTCAGTGCGTGGCAGGCACCTCATAAGGACTCTACAGAGGCTTGTTGACTGCTTCAGGAGATACTCCACCACCAGAAGAGGAAAGGAGTGCGTCTTTGAGACTTTAACCTGTTAATATGTGTACCTATAGCTATAATTAACTTTCTGCAAAAATAAATTAGAGTTAAAAATAGAAGTTTAGAATCAACTACATATAGTTCCAGCTTCCCCAGACTAAAGTTCACCCTTAGACAAATGTAGGGTAGGGCTAACAGGTGGGTCCCCTGTAGGCCAACTGTCTGGGGACTTGGCTTCAGAATCATGGCTGGGACAGCTTGAGTCGATAACTCAAGAGATGTCGAAGTTTTAAAGACAAGGTCTCACGCTGTAGCTCAGGCTGGTCCTGAATTCCTCATTGTAGTTCAGGCTGGCCTAGAACTCACAGCAATCTTTCTGCCTCAGCCTCCCAAGTGCTGAGATTCTAGATGTGTCTGACCGTACGCACCTTAGGTTAAGGCTCAGGAATCAAGTTCAGGGCCTTGTGCTAGCGAGACCAGTGCCTTCACAGTGGTGCTGCTCCTCCAGCCTAGATTTCAAAGCTTAACACCCCCATCCTGCTGTCTGCTCCCCTGACCTGCTAATCCCTAAACCTACAGCGATCCAGCTGTGCTCTTGTTCGTGCTAGCTGAAAAGTGTACTGGAAGAAACACTTATTTCCACACTCGTGCTGAATGATGGTAGAAGTTTATAACTTAAAAAGTCAGTTGATTTTCAGAACCACTGAATAAGCTTCTGTGTTGTTTTTTTTCTAGTTTGCTTGCCTTTTTTAGTACTAGGGATTGAACCCAGGGTTTTGCACTGACCTTTATCTCCAGCTTTTAAGTTTTATTTTGAGACCAGACCAAACTTGTGACCATCCTGCCTCAGCCTCCTAGAGTGCTGGGATTAGAGGCGTGCGCCACCACACCTGGCTCCTTCTGCATTTTACGTTTCTTCCCACCCTTCTAGGCTGCAACTGGCTACCCCTCTTCATTAATCTGTGGCCTCTTTTCTTATGCCCCTTTTGTCCAGCAGATGGCCTCGTCTTCTGGGATTACAGGCCTGTGCCACTATTCTTACTTTCCTAGCAGGTAGGTCCCCTGTCTCTTATTCTATCGACTTGGGTCACAGCCTGTCCGTGGCTTCTAGAATGGTGACTTCCTGAGGCCTTAAACCTTATATCTTCCAGCACAGCACTTACACATACCAAATATGGTATTGGCATTAATTTCTGCATAAAAGTGGGCAAAGGGGAAGGTCCTTAGAGTGGTCTCCCCCAGAGGGATCTGCATACATACCAGTTTCTGTGACTCCTTCAAGCTCAGCGCCCCTACATGAATCACTACCTGGTCCAGCCTGCAAAAGAGAAAACACTGATGAGTCCCTCTGGTTTAGAAATACAGATGGTGGCTGTTTTTTTTTTTTTTTTTTTGAGGCAGGGTCTCACTCTGCAGTTCAGGCTGGTCCTGAAGTCACTATGTAATTCAGGCTCGCCTCGAACTCAGGCGTGTGTTACCACAACTGGCTTACGTGGTCCTTGGGAATTGAAGTCAGGGCCATGTGCTTGCTAGGCAAGCACTTTAACTGCTATGCTATTCTTCCAGCCCATGTACTTGGCAATTAATGATTTATTGATCTCAACCTCAAGACTATTAAATTATACAGTGACCCATTTTTTTTTTATTTTTTTGTAGTCCTAGGGACTGAGCTCAACATTTCTCACTGAGCTACATTCTCAGTTCATTTTTATTTTTGATTTTGAGGCAGGGTCTCACTATGTTGCCAAACTGCCCATACTGGGCTCAAACTTGCAATCCTCCTGCCTCAGCCTCCCTCAAGGATTACAGGTCTGGCCACTGAGCCTGGCTTACGGTGATCTATACTAAATTAATCTAATTCAAAGGTCTTAGGGTGTTTTTTTTTTAAATGAAAAGTAATACCATAAGAAAAGACAATAAAGTCAATCACAAGGTACTAAAAGCATTTCCATTGTGAGTGGTGGTGAATACCTGGAATCCCAGTACTATGGGAGGCTGAGGCAGGAGGGTAACAAGTTTAATCTCAGCCTGGCAACTTGGTGAGACCGGCTCCAAACAAAAATAAAAGGCTAAGGATTTAGCTGGGAGGGTTCTTGGTTCAATCTCCAGTAACACACACACACACACACACACACACACACACACGCACGCACGCACGCACGCACGCACGCACGCCCGCCCGCCCGCCCGCCCGCCCGCCTCCACCCAGCACGGATACTGAAAGAGACATGGCTCCGCATTTAGAACTCATGGAGACATGCCTGTCCTCACGCAGTGAGTGGCCACTATGTGAGGCTGTTTCACGGCGCTGTTTTCTTCCCACTTGATGACCCTTGCTCGACCACCTGACTACAAGAACTCGGGAAATGTCAACTGTTCTGTGTTCTGGAAGCACACTTGGTGCCACGCCACTTGCTCGACCGTGGGTAGGAAGACAAGTTTTGAACATCAAGAGCACCACAAGCAGGGCGCAGAGCCTGTGTGTATCAGCTCAGCTGCCGCAGGGGCCGAGGCGGGAGGGTAGCAAGGGGGACACCAGGCTGGGCCCCTTGGCAAGACTGGTTCAAAATAAAGCAGAAAGGACTGCGGTGGGGCTTACTGGCAGAGCGCTTGCCTAGGTTCAAAGTCAATTCTTAGCACTGCAAATAAACCAAAAACTGATGCGACACAAAGCAACACCAGTAAAGCAATGCTAGTAGGTCAGGCTCTGGCCACATGTGTACACACGCCTGTCAGGAGACCTGGAGGGAGAACGCCTTTCAGCCAAAACCTTCATGTAAAGGAAGGGAAAGGGCCGGAAGCTAGCTACACCGGCTCTGCCAAGCCACCACGTCACCTGCTGAAGGCGGCCCCAGGGCTTAGCCTACCAAGAGCAGAATAGCTTCTTATAGCTTCTCCAAGGCAAGAGTAGCATTTATTTATTTATTTATTTATTTATTTATTTGACAGGGTCTCACTCTGTAGTCCAGGCTGGTCCTGAAGTTACTATGTAGCCGAGGCTGGCCCAGAACTCAGGGCAATCCTCCCACCTCAGCCTCCTGATTGCTGAGATCCCAGAAGTGTGCTACCACACCCAGACAGTATGTGGTGCTGGGGGACTGAACCCCGCAGCCCTGTGCTTCCTAGGTAAGCATTCTAACTGCTGAGTAATAGGAGGCAGAAAAGTAGCTGTGTGTGCCCATTTACAGATGAGAAAAACCAAGCCTTAAAAGGCACAAGATTAGGACTTAAGTTGGAGGGACAAAGTACCATATCTTTATCCAAATGCTAGAAAGCATTCAATTCTCTCTTTAAAATATTTTCTATTACTTTTAAAAAGAGGAAAGAAACAAAAAAGGAAACATGTGATTCTTATTGAAAAGAAGCAGGGCTGGAGTAATGGCACAGTGGTTAAAGTGCTTGTCTTGCAAGCACAAGGCCCTGAGTTCAATTCTCCAGTACCACACAAAGCTGGGTGTGGAGGCACACACCAATAATCCCAGCATTCAGGAGGCTGAGACAGGTGGATTGTCCTGAATCCAAGGCCAGTCTGGGCTACACAGGGTGTTCAGGACCAGCCTGGGCAACAGAGCGAGACCCTGTCTTGAAGAAAAAAAAAAAGCAGCTCCACATAAAGCACCACATAAACCAAGTTTGGTGGCACATGCCTGTAGTCCAGCACTCCGGAGGGGGAGGCGGGAGAAGTGCTTTGAGTTCTCGGCCAGCCTGGGCTACAGAGAGAGACTCTGTCTCAAAAGAAAGGCAGAGAGAGAGAGAGACAGAAAGAGAGAAAGACAGAGAGAGAAGGGGGGGACAAACTCAGAGAAAAACACCCTCCTGGGAAGCAGGAGAGCAGCCTCAATCTGTCAGCCCAAGGACAATGGAGAGCTAATCCCCCTCTGGCTGCTCACACACACCGGAAGCCTCAGACGCGCTGCTGCTTGACTTGACTAGACAGAAGCTGTGATCTCCAAGCGAGAGGTGGGCTGTGGGGTGCTTCATGTAACCCAGGAGAGCAGCCACAGTGAGATGAGTCTCCTCAGGGCAGGTAGCTCTGCTGAGGGAGCTCCGCTGCGAAACCGCCATGGTGGCAAGTCTTCGGAGGGGCACCGAGGGGCCACGTTGTCCTTATGGGTGGAGCTGCCGCGGGCCCACCTGGGCACGCAACGCCCTAGTGCGCCCGGCTTGCTGTACCTCAGGTGAAAGGGGCTTTGCTCAGAAATGACACCAGCAGGTTCCCCTTGTGATAACAGCAGCCTTATGAATGGCAGAAGGCAGGGCCTGGCTGGCTATCCCGGCAGCTCCTGCACGGCCTCCTTCAGTCCCTCACCACCCTTTCTCCTGGCACCACTGGCCAGGCCCACCTCTCGCTCTCCCCTGACCTGCCAGGCATGGCTTCCTCGGGCTTCCATCAGATTCCTCAAGATTTGTAGAGCAGGGGAAGGGGGCTCCCGGGCTTCCAGCCAGTCTTCCCTTCCCATTCTCAGCAGCGGCTAATCCCAATCCGGACTTCTGTCAAGCTCAAAATTCCACCCAATAAATCTTCCAGCAGATATCCTTGCTTCCCTGACATGAAAAATACAGGAGTTTCCCCCTCTCGGACCCCTTCACTTCCCTGCTTTCCAGCTCCGCTTGGCGACACCCCAGGGGTTGCACTGCGCCTGCCTTCAGTTTTTACCAATAAACACACTTTTTTCTATTTATGGCACTTTCCTGAGACCTTCTAACAAAGGTTCTTGCCTCCATTTTTTTCTTTCTCTTTTTTTTGTGACACAAAGGATGAAACCTAGGACTTTATCCCTGACCCACATGCCCAGCTCTTTCCTAAATTGATTTTTTTTCATACTAGTCATGCTAAGTCTCTATGTGGCCCAGGCTGTGCTCGAATCCCTCTGCCTCCGCCTTCTGGAGCGCTGGGTCTTTTCAGCACATAGACAGGTTCAGACTACCCCACTGTACAGTATGCGCCTCTTCTTTCAGTCCTGTCCTCCGCTCCCTGAACTACTATCATCTCCCCTTCCCTCCGTCGGGCAGCTTTCAGTAGAGACAAGCCACTCTCCTGCCTCTGACTCCTCTGCAGTCTGTCCTTGTCCCAGACACCAGCTGACCCTGCTCTCCCTCAGGTCACGAGTGACTGCCTTGTGTTAAACCAAGCAATCTCCTCTGTCCCCCATCTACTGACATCCCTGGCATCTAATAATTATTACAACAAATGTAAAAACACAGCAAGGACTGAGTCCTCACACAGCCTCACCAGACAGCGGTTACTACTGTCTCCATTCCACACTGGGAGGCTGGCTGTACAGTCCCCCCCTAAAGCCCTGCGTGGCCCCCAGAAGTTGTCCCCTCCTGGGCCGCAGTGACTACGTCTGCTCCTAGTGTACCCTGCACATCCCCTGCCCATGTGTCCCTCCACTTCCGCTCTTTCCCTAGTGCTCGCCCTTAGCCTTCCTCTTCTCCCACTCTGTCCTGGTCTTTAACTTGTTCTGGGCCCCAGATTTCCCTAATGTCAGCTGATACCCGACAGCTCACCTACCGATACTCCCCAGAGCACCACACCCAGCAGCGTGACAGGCAGCGAGTAAGCCCAGCGAGCCTGTGGAACCAACCATCCTGCTTGTTTTACAGTGACACAAACCGGTGTTACAACAAAGACCTACCATCACGTGGAAGTTCAGGGACACAAAAAGGCACCCCACCCCCCGCCCATGAGAGGAAACACCAAAGTGAGCAAGTGTGCTGAGCCACACATGTACACACATGTATGTGCAGAGAAGACCTGCAGAAGGGCAAGGGCTGCCCTCAGCATCAGGTGCCCTCCTGGAGGAGGCGAGGGGTGTGAGCTGTTCTGGGGGACAGCCAGGCACCCCACCGTCAGTCAGAATTTCCTTACCCCTCCTGTGCAAGGACAGGCTGCCTCTAAGGGACTAGCTTGTAAGAGAAGTTTCCCGGCGGGAGCCAGGGGAGCACGGCAGTCTGTCCACCTTTCCACACACAAAGGAAGGGCAGGACGCCCGAGGCCCTGCCCGTCTTCCCGCGGGACCAGGGATAGGCTCACTTAGCACCATTCTTATTGATGGACAGAGGGGGTCTTATCTCCGGGAGCCACTCACTTGTTCCTTCCTTGTGTCACCCACTCCTCTGCGACCTGGCGACGTTCTGAGGTGCTCAGGGACAGGCCTTCTCCTGTAGTGCCATTCACTATTTCAAATAAAGAGTCAGTCAGTGGGACTGGCCAATGCTCTCTGCTCCTCCTGCCCCAACTCTGGAAGTGCAGTGTCAGAAAGCCCTGCCGGAGAGGAAGGGACACGGGGAAATATCAGAGGATGGAGATGCGAGGGGAAAGGCCATGTGTCCATTTTTACTTCAGACTTGGTCTCTTTCTGTCTTCACCTGGTCAACAGCAGAGGGCAGGTCTGTGATTGCAACTCTATCCTTGCTACCGGGCCACACAGCAAATGGCTCTGGATGGTGACTATGCACACTGTAAGCCAATCTCCAAGCCATTGCTCAGCTCTGCAACAGGGTTTACAGGGCAGGGAAATCAGCCCTCTCTCATATTGGCAGGTCAAAGAAGCCACTAGTGTATATACTACTGTAGATCTCTGCAGACTACAGACCTGAAACACCTCTGTCTGCATTTGGACCTGGAGGGAGTGCTCTAGATAACTCATTTAAAAACAATTCATAAATAAGCAAAAAGGATATTAATAATTTTTTGCAGCAAGCATTCATAGAATCCACTATGGTCACAACAATCCAGCAAAGCAGAAATGATTCTTTACAAAATAATACATGAAGTCTGAAATGCCATGT
Source organism: Ctenodactylus gundi (assembly GCA_004027205.1). NCBI lineage: Eukaryota > Metazoa > Chordata > Mammalia > Rodentia > Ctenodactylidae > Ctenodactylus > Ctenodactylus gundi. Next base: position 161,230 of record PVKB01000345.1, read on the forward strand.
AATTTGTCTGAATCCACAATGATGCTGAAACCATCCCCCTTCCTCATCTCCTGCTGTACCGGCCCCAGGAAGGTGTTAATGGCAGGAGGGTGCACTGCTGAGGCCTCACGTGCAGACAGGACTTTGAATGTCCAAGCACTGAAAACTGAGTCAGAACTGGGGCACCTGGGGAGGCCAAGGAGAGGAGGAAACATTGTGCCAGTTGTCCCTTCTCTGGGGACTTGACACTCCAGTTGCAGGGGTGGGTGTTCCTGCTCCTTTTGTGTTCCTAGACAGCTGAAGTACTCTGAAGGTAAGGACTGGCTTTCCTGGCCTGACTTGGCTCTGTAATCAGGTCTGTTTGCTTATCTATGTATTTAATTGCAGTATTGCAGATTGAACTGGAGTTTTCTCACTGAGGTACATCTCTGGTCGACCGGTCAGTCTGTCTGGCTGTCTTTATTGCTCTGTAGCTCAGGCTGGTCTTGAACTCACTATGTAGCCCAGGCTGGGCTGACACTCAAGGGAATTCTCCTGCCTGTCTCCTGGGTGCTGGGATTACAGTGTGGGATTGCATCACTATAGCCAGTTCATAGTGTTGATGTGATGCTGGGGAATCACAGCCAGGGCCTTCAGAGCCTTAACCACTGAGCTATGCCCCTAGTTGTGCTTTCATTTTTCCCCCTCCGGCTCATTTTTATTTTTGATTTTGAGACAGAGTCTCTTGAAGTCACTAAGTGGCCCAGGCTGGGTTTGAGTTTATGATATTTCTGCCTCAGCCTCCCAGAGTGGGAGTAGTGAGAGTGTAGGACTGTGTCACTGGGCTTGACTTCAGCCCCTAACAAAATATTTTGAGACAGAATCTTACCATATCATGGCTCCTTTTCTACCAGTTTTCACATGATCTGAATTTGACCATGACGTCTCCAGAGCCCAAATGCAGTGTCCTCGGAATAAAAACCCATCTGAGGGGCCCAGGACCCCAAACACCACACAATGGGCGGCTCAACTGCAGGTAAATATAACTTAATTTTTAGGCTTAAAATGTTCAAGATCTATTTTTTTTTTTTAAAAAAAAAACCTTCACCATCCCTGAAATAAGAGAGAATAAATGCTATTCCTGAAATTCTTTTGTGCTGCTGCACTGGAGTCTCCCATAATTTAGAAACCCTAACACAGACAGAGCAAATCCTACTCCTAAGACAGCCAAGAGGATTTAGCTGTTATTCTACTACTTCTTGGTTGGATGATCCAATCAAAAGAGTATATTCTGAGCCATGAGCTTTCACATCTAAGTGGAGATAAAAATAATACCTTATCAGTTGGCATACTACCAAATGCGATTATCTCTTGAGGTGTTTTATAGGCCTAAGATTTTTTGTACTACTGGAGACTGAACACAAGGTATTCACTCTGAGCTATGTCCCTAGCCCTTATTGTTTATTTGAGACAGGGTCTCGAAATGTTGCTAAATTGCCCAGGCTGGGCTTGAAGTTGTGATTCTCCAGCCTCAGCCTCCCAAACTGCTTTTGGGAATACAGGCTTGCCTCCACAAGGCCTGGCATGTCTAACTTTTAATTAGCTCAGCCAGGGTCCATCCTAACCTGTGACACAATGGCTCTGTGACCTCCTGGCCAGCCGCCAGGTAAGAACTACGTTCTAAGGGCTGAGCTGGAGTTATGTGGAGAGATCTCAGTGTGACTTACCAAAAATGTTCTTCACTCCCTGTTCCTTCACAAGATAATCCACATACCGTCCAATTACCGAAAGGTTAATTTCTCTAAAAGACACAGAAAAAATGGGGAAAGAATGCATATTTAGTCTTCCTAAACTTTTTCTCGTTGTGCTGGGGATAGACCCCAGGGCCTTTGTACTTTGCTACATCCTCATCCTTTTTTCTGTTTTGATTTTTGAGGCAGGGTCTCACCAAGTCACCCTGGCGAGGTTCCAACTTGCGACCGTCCTGCCTCAGCCTCCCAAAAGTACTGGCATTACTGATCTGCACCACAAGCCCTGGCTACACTGTTCTTTCTTGTTAACAGTTAAAAATCTACTTGTCAGCTTGTGAAATTTTCAGTCTCTATTGAATAATGCTTTTTTTTTTTTCCTGAATCTGGTGATTTCTGTACCAGATTCCCTTGCGCTTTGTGTGCCTACTTATATGAGCAAGACACTTAGTTATGAAGAGAGATTTCCCATTTAAACCTCACTGTAAGTGCTGTTTTAAAACTTGTTATCAATCTGCTTATCCTTTTTTTGGGAAGAGTGTTGGCTGGGGATTGGGTGAGCTGAGAGCCTAACATTCTCCAAAAATCATTTCTTAAGCCAGTATGATAGAAAAACTAATTTAAGAATTTTAGCACTAAGATTTGTTATAGCAAATGAAGACTTTTTTTAGAGGCGTTTTATTTAGAGTTTCATAATCTTTTTACTTTCCTTTTTTATTTACATATTGCATCTGGATCATTTTCCCTGACCCTTTCCCACCCCATCACCCTCCCTCCCCCCGCATCCTGTTTCCCTCTCCAAGAAGTCTGCCTTCTTTCTTTTTGACACAGGGTCTGGCTGGTCCTGAACTCACAGCAATCTTTCCTTTCACAGGTTACTAAGTATTGGGATTATAGGTGTGAGCCACCACACCCAGTTTATGTGGTACTAGGAATTGAACCCAGCGCCTTGGGCTTCCTAGGCAAGTGCTTTAATTGCTGAGCTATTCCTCTAGCTCCCTCCTTGATTTCTTGTTTATTGGTTTTGTTTTATTCGCAAATGAAGATTTAAACTTATATGTATTTGCTTTTTTAGGGGGAAGTGTAGAGACTGGAGGTTAAATTTAGAGTCTTTTTAATTTTATTTTTTCTCACTTTGTAGTCTGGGCTGGTCTGAACTCACTATGGAGCCCAGGCTGGCCTTGAACTCAGGGCAATCCTCCTGTCTCAACCTCCTGAGTACTGGGATTACAGGCATGTACCATCATGCCCAGTTTACGTGGTGTTGGGGAACTGAACTCACGGCCTTGAGCTTGCTAGGTGAATGCTTTAATTACCATGCTATTCTCTCAGCCCCACTTTTTTTTTTTTAAATTTTCAGGGCTTGTACTTGGAATCTTTCTGCCTAAGCCTCCCAAAGCGCTGGGTATGTTTATGTGCCACCATACGCATTTGTATTAGCTAATTTATTTATGAAACAGGGTCTTGTTCTGAAGTCCAGGCTAACAATGAATTCATTATGTAGCCCAGGCTGGCCTTGAACTCATGGCAACTTCCTGCCTGAGTCCCCCTAGCACTGGGATCATGGGAATGTGCCAACATGCCTGGTTTGTATTTCTCAGTTGTAAGGTGAAAAAGATTCACAACTGGATAGGAACTTGGAGTCAGGCCTGGCTAATTTCAACACTCTGGGAGGTGAGGCAAAAGATTGCAATTTGGAGCCCAAACTGGGCAATTTAGTGAGAATCCGTCTCAAAACAAGAAATAAAAGAGCCGGGGTGGGGATATGGCTCAATTTGAAGGTGAATTTACTCCCAGTCCAAGTGTGAAATAAAGGAGCTCTGTTACCACATTGCCTGTCAGAGTAAGGTCAGGGGCCAGCAGCATTGGTATTTGGCAGAGTTCCTTAAAAATGCAGAATCGGGGGTAGGAGTGGGGGGAATACAGTTGCATCCAGGCAGGATCTGCATGTTAACAAGATCCCCACGTGACCCAACTGGACTTTGCAGCCTGAGACACACTTCCTCATACATGTCTGATGCTTAAGGTGATAAGGGCATTTTTTCCTTAACACAAAATGATTTTAGTTTTATTTTTAAATTTTACTTATTTTTAAGGAAGTAAATCTATTGGGAGAAGTATAAAGGAGAAAATGAGGTTGAAAGTAGGAGCTCTCCTGCAAGCAGGAGGGGCGAGGGCGCCCTTTGTTTTAATATTAAATAACATTGACTCTAAAATCTACAAACTGATTCAAAGACAATCTATTAAGAGGCCTGTTATCAAAAAAAACACAGGTGGGAGGGGGGTGCGCCCTGGGCATGAAAATCCGAAGAACTCCGGAGAGTTTGGGTTAAATGCCCCAAGCTGGTTACACCCCCAAGAACACCAACACCCAGTTGCCTGCGTGTGGACTTTTGCTACTGTAGCCAGAGAATCCTAATCTAAATTCAGTCTCATTAACATTCTTTTCACCTTTACTTACTGTGGTCCTGAAACAAGAACAAAAAGGAAAAAACCCCTGGTGCATCTAGGAAGCAGATACCAAAGGGCGCTGAACCAGACCGAGGAGCTACGGGAGATTCAAGGGCTAGACAACAGAAGCTGCACCGCAGAGCCTTACCGCCGGCCACCCGGCTGAGCCCTGCCTGCGGCAGCGGGGAGCGGATCCCGCCATGCAGCGGATGCCAGGACGGAGGCAGACAATGCAGGCAGCTGTGGACCGTATGCCTGCAGGAGGAAGGACACAGGCTTGCAGAGGCCCGGGCCCGCGAAGAACCATGACGCTCCTGAGCAGATGGATGGCGACTGCCAAGGCATCAGCTGGACCCCAGGCTTGCCGGCGCCTTTCTTTCCTTTTTCTCGCGAGATTTTTTTCCCCACTCAGGCTTTTCCTGAGCCTGTGCGTTCCAATTCACTCCATCAGCACACCAGTCTCCCGTATGCTCTTAGCCCAGCTTACGGCTCTGTCCACATGGATGCCTAATGCCCATGAGGGGTGAGCCAGGAGGCCCCTCCGGTGCAGAGATTCCCCCCACCCCCACCCCCGCAGGAGACCCTCCTGAAAGGCCGGAGACCATTCTTTCAATAAACCTGTCTCCCACTGCGGTACCGCCTCACCCCTGGCCCCGTTGGCGGGTGTCGCTCACTGAGCTGGGCCCAGAGCGGAGATGTGGGCACCCCCGATCTCTGCTGGCTCGCGGCTTACACCCGACTAGCACGGCGTTGCCAAGTTTCGCCATTTCTCTGGGTAATGAAGACAGCGAATGTAAAATCGGTAGGAAAATACGGAAGCTGTGGAGATATTAAGTGGGGGGTGGGGGGGGGGGTGGAGGAAGCAGCACTGAACAGGAGGCTGGGCTGGGGTGGGAGAAGAAAAAGGAGAAACCCCAAGGCGCCTCCTTCCTTCCAGCACTTTTTCTTTTTTGGAGACAGGGTCTTGCTCTGCAGTCCAGGCTGGTCCTGAACCCACCCTGGAACCCAGGCTGGCTGATTGCTGGGATTACAAGCACACAACCCCACACCTAGGTGACGGGGTGCTGGGGAATCGAACTCAGGGCCTTGTGCTTGTTAAGCAAGCACTATTCCTCCAGCTCCCTTCCAGCATTCTAGAGAGCTGCTATTTGGATGCTGGTACCATCCTCCTCTGGGACTTGACTGCGCTGTCAGGCAGATCTTTAGATCTGTATATAAAACTCAAGGTTTCGCCTCTTTCCCCAGTAAACTTCTTTTTTTTTTTTTTTTTGGTGCTGAGGATTGAGTCCGGGCCTTCACCCTAAACCCCATCCCTAGCTTTTTTTTTTTTTGACACAGACACAGGGCTCACTGAATCGCTAAACTATGGGAGGCAGATTTCACAGTCCCCGAGCCCCAGCGGGCAGGGAGGGCCTCCACGAACACCCTTCTCCCATGCTCCCTGCTGGTGAGTGGCTCCTTCATTTGACAACTTCGCCCAGGTTAGGGATGCTCATGGGGAGGCATTTCCCATGACGCCAATATGACGGGACAGTCTGGTTTTGTCCATCTTACAGGGGTAAGAAATATAGAATAAATGTCTGGGGAAAACCAAAAGATAAAAAAAATAAGAAATAAAAAAAAGGAAAGAAAGAAAGAAAAGGAGAAACAGAACTGGGTGCGGTGGCACGTGCCTGTAATCCCAACACTTGGGAAGCTGAGGCAGGAGGATCACGAGTTTGAGTCCATCCTGAGCAACCCTGTGAGATCTTGTTTCAAATATGCTATAAAAAGGTGCTAGGGATATAGCTCAGTATGAAAGCCCTGGGCTCGATCCCCAGTACCAGAAAAAAATACATAAAAATAAAAAAGGAGAAAGCAGCTTGATTCCTCATATACAATGCTTCTAACCTACAGGAATAGCATCAAGGGTAGAATTTGTGGGCAGTGGCAGAACCACCCAGTAAATGTCCGTAGACCTTAGTCCTTTTGGAACGATCAAACATCTGGAGAGACACCAGAAGTTGAAAGGGTTAACCTTAAGGATGGGGGTTAGAGTGCTTGTATTGTTTCCTAATATAAACATAGCCACATTATAAATAGCTTTATAATATCTTTTCCATTTAGTATTACCAGTTGAGCATCTCTCTGCAGTTTTAGATATCCCATTACTATACTACCTATACATACTCCATTTTATGAATGAACATAATTTAGTTAACTTTTTTTTTAAACAAGGTCTCACTCTGTAGTCCAGACTGGTCCTGAATTAACTATGTAGCTGAGGCTGACCTTGAACTCATGGCAATCCTCCTGCTTCAGTCTCCCAAGTGCTGGAATTATAGGGATGCTCAACCACACCTAGCTTATGTGGTACTGGGGAATTGAACTCAGTGCCTTGGTGCTTGTTAGGCAAGTGCATTAACCACTGAACTATTCTTCCAGCCCCAGTTTATCTAATCCTCTGTTTTCACCATTCAATATAACCACTCATATAAAATGAAGGAACTCTTACCAGATTATTTTTACCACAAATTGAGACCCAGAGTCGTCAATGTGGAACTGCAAAACTCACAGCACTTCCTTCAAGGCAGAAGGATAAAAGTTTTTCTGAAGTGGCTTTTCAGAAAGAAATCCCTGTTGCTGTTCATTCCCTCCTAGTAAGTGATAACACTGTGAAAGATATCCACTTTGAGAAGACAAAATAAATAAAACTGACACGATGGGCCACATATGCATCAGAAAATTAGACTTTCTACTTTTTCCTGCCTTCTAAATACAACTCCTAGCACTCAAAATCTGGCTGAAGTTATAGATGCTATTGTCAAAAATGATGCCTCAAAAACTCCTTGGGCTGGGATTAGAGAACTACAACGGGAACAAACTGTTGTACTCTACGGAAAGTTGGAAATATTTTGTTCTGTGATCCTGATCACCTGGTCTCTCAAACACTTTATTTTTGTGATTCAGAGCCTTCACACTGAGCTACAACCCTAGCTGATTTTTGTTTTCAGCACTAGGGACAAAACCCAGGGCCTTTGCACTGACCTACCACCCCAGTTCATTTTTTAGTTTTGATTTGGATACAGGGTCACACTAAGTTACTAAATTGCTCAGGCTTGACTTGAATTTATAATCCTCCTTCCTCAAACTCCCAAAATGTTGGAATTACATGTCTATACCAACAGCCTGTTTCTTTTTGATTATTTGCATTTTGATTTTGAGACAGGGTCAAAGTCACTAAACTGCCTATACTAAGCTTGAATTTGCAATTTTCCTGCCTCAGCCTCCTGTGTTGGGATTAGAGGCCTATAGATGTGTCACCAGGCCCAGGTCTCAAAACACTGTTAACAAGATGATAATCAAAGCAATTGCAGCTCCCGCAGGCCAGATCCTTTCTTACTGGGGAGATGTTTCCAGGGATTAGATTCTCTGTGCACCTTTGTTCCATTTGGGCTCTTTAAAACATATCAGCTCCAGTGGGGGCTTCAAACCTCTTTTGTTTCTATCAAAATCTTTTTCCTTCCTTCCCTCCCTCCCTCTCTCCCTCCTTCTCTCCCTCCTTCCTTTTTTCCCTGTTACCCCCACCCCCCGACCTGGAAATTGACTCTATGAAGGGCTAAGCTGCATCTCAAGCCCTTTATATATTTTTACTTTGAGAAAGGTCCTTACTAAGATGACCAGGGTGGCCTCAAACTTGCAAACCTCTTGGCTGTCTGCTAAGTAGCTGGGATTATGGGAGTGTGCCACCACAAGAGCTAGGAATGTGTGATGGAGCAGGTGATAGGTGAAAAAGGAGCTAACATAACTCACAATTCTGTTTTGCAGTACTGGGGATGGAACTTTGCTCCGAGCTACATCCTCAGCCCCTTGGAATTGTTTATTTGAGTCAAAGTCTCACTAAGGTACTAAATTGCCCAAGCTGGCCTTGAACCTGGAATTCTCCCGCCTGTCTCCCAAAAGTACTGGCATGATAGGCCTGCACCACCAACCTGGCCACTATTTAAGACTCCTATAAATTGCATAGGTTTTTTTTTTTTTTTTGAGAGAGAGGAACTTGCTCTGTAGTGTAGGCTGGTCCTGAATTCAGCATTTAGTGGAGGCTGGCCTTGAATACACAGTAATCCTCCTGCCTCAGCCTAATACTAGAATTAGGTGTGCGTCAAATACTGGGATTACAGGTGTGTGTCATCACACTTATGTGGTTTATGTGGTGCTGGGGAATTGAACCCAGGGCCTTGTATTTGCTAAGTAAGCTTTTAAACCACTGAGCTAAACTCCCAGCCGAAAGGCAACAGAATTAAAGGATTTTGAGAAATAAAAAAAATCTAGAAAAGTAGAGTCCTCTCAGTTATTTCTAACATAGGGAGCATGGGCTTCCAGGAACACAAGAGAACAAGGAGGAAGAGCACACAGATACCCTCAGTGGATTCCAGAGGAAGAAAGAGTGCTTTAAGACGCCACCTCTAGCCCAGCCTGGTGGCATGGGTCTGAAATCCCAGCACTCTGGAAGGCTGAGGCAGGAGAACTACAAATTTGGGTCTGGTCTGGGAAACTTAGCAATTTCAAAATAGAAATAAAATATGTGTTAGGTATGTAGCTCAGTGTGACAGCCCTGGGCTTGATCCCTAGTACCCCAAAAGAGAGAAGGTTAAATAAAAAGGCTTTTTCACTTCCAGGCTGAGGGGGGTCAGATTCAAAGGTTAAAGCAGCAGGGGCCAGATGCATGTTGTGAGTGGGGACAGGATCTGGCTCTGGAGCAGGAAGCAGGCCCTGCCGGCTCATGCGGTCACATGCTTCTGTTTTATCTGCCCAACAAGCAGCTTGCGCACCGAGAAACAGCTGACCTTAGTCATTCTCAGAGCTCCCAGAAAAAGAGAACTGAAAAAAAAATTGTTATTAACTAGCTAAGTAATCTAAATGCCACCTCAGCAAGATCTAGTAAGGATGTGATTTTTCACGGATCTTAGAAGCCAGCCGCCAAGATGTCAGTGACCTGAGGGAGAACTGTGACGAGGCCAACGCTGAATGCGAACACTAAAGAGGCCTGTGAAATTTTTTATCTGTTTCCATGGGGTAAATTTTTATAAATTCAGCAAAAGCACACTGAAAAGAAAAGCCTTTAAAAAAGGCATCTAAAATATCTCATCTTTTTCTTGCCATTATCTTATTCCATAACAGCTGTTCAATCTTATTGACTGAGCGCATATTGACCTTTATTCTCCCATGTAGGTAAAATCATTATTATTTTTCACAGAGGAAGAAAGGAGACACTTGAAGAAGCCAGCATTGTCTTGGCAGTGTGACGCCTCTGACAGGAGAGTCCCCTACTCTGGCAGTGCTCAGGAGGAGTCACGCACAGCGCGTGGGCACCTATGGCACATGACCATTATGTGATCCCTCAAGCAAAGAAGTGTCACAGCATTCATCATCTGGAAGTCCAGATGCTTGGATAATGATAATCCAACAGGAATCTGCTGTTTTCTGCCCCTTCCTGCCTCGGCCTCCCAACATTTAACCAACGTTGAAATAGACTGTGAAGAGGCCCCGCTTGTGGGTGCCCTCCCACTTCCTCCAAGTGTGACATTCTCATGAGTCTGATGGGTCTGGCTGAATCACAGACACCAACCAAGTGCCAGGCTCCCTAAGAGGGCAGGATAGTGCTTGATGTCAAATCATGCTGTCACACGACTTCCCCCTCCCATCTTACTGGCGCTGTCAGCAGGGAAATCTCAGCTCACTGCTTCGCGAAGTTACAGATGTGGGGACAAAGGCGAGCTGCCATTTCGTTCCTTCTCTCTGCCTGGCATCTTGGGGGTCAAGGACTGCGCACAGGGTGATTCACAGAGGCCGCCACTTGGCAAGAGCAGCCCAGAGCGACAGCACCCGAGGGACTGTTATCAGACAGACCTTCTGTCCTCTTCTCAGTTGTGCGAGACTAGATATTTTTCTGCAGCCTGTAATAGTTACCCATTCTCCGTCATCGGCGTGATGGTTGCAGCAACGAGACCATGCAGTGTCTTCTTCTGGGAGGCCATCGGGCTGCTGGAAAGTCTGGCAAACACACAGTGGAAAACATACCACGTCATTCCTCTCCTTCTTCGTGGAATGCCAATTAATGTTCACACTCCCAGACAAAGTCCATTTCAGGGTTAGTAAAATATGCTTGTAAGTACACAAACACACAGGGAAAGAATGTCAAGTTTTAGAGCTTAATCGTATTGGGGAGAAAACTTTAAGACAGGACAGGGCGGACCCTGGAAAATATGACATGAAAAGCCCCCACTGTGGCTACTTAGATGACCAAGGCAGCCTGAAACCTTAGAGATAAATAATATAGACCTAAGAAAGACCTGCACCCCGGCCCAGGTAAGTCAAACATACAGGGAATTAGTATTATTTAACTTGAAATAATGTCAGAAAAAAGACATTCTTTTTTCTCTTCATACTTACTTTTTTAAAGTCAAAGTCTTATACAAAACCAGTATTTAAAAAGACCTTGTGGGGACTGGAGGAACAGCACAGTGGTTCGAGCACTTGCCTAATAAGCCTAAGGCCCTGAGTTCGATTCTACACCTGTAATCCCACACTCAGAAGGCTGAGGCAGGAAGATTTTTGGGAGTTCGAGGCCATACTGGCCTACACAGCGAGTTCAGGATCAGCCTGAACAAGAGAGCGAGACCCCATCTCAACAAAACAAAACAAAACAAAAGCCGATCTTAGAGTTATATGCCAATCAAATTTAACTGTCCTTTCATATTCTGATTTTTCTAGTTCTAGTAAGCCATGTAAACATATGCAATATCCTCTTCCACTCTACAGAAGGTCTAATAGAGGACAAAGAAAGTTTCATTTGCCTTTTCTTTTCCTGTCTTGAGCCTTCTGACACTTGGATTATTTATTTGTCGTACTGGGGTTTGTTCTTCTCTGAGCTACATCCCCAGTCCCTGGTTATTTCAGGCAGGGTTTTCCTAAGTTGCTAAGTTGCCCTGGCTTGGTTCGAACCTGCAATTCTGCCTCAGTCTCCCAAAGTGCTGCGATTATAGGCCTGCGCCCCAAGGACCAGCTTGACACGTGCTTTTTGTTATTTTTTTGGTACTGGAGATTGAGCCCAGGAAGGGCCTCAGCACAGGCTAGGCAGGTACTTCCAAGTACACTGAGCCATACCTTTGTCCCTTGACATCAGGTTTTGATTTCACAAGTGATGAGTATGTGGGTTGTTGAGATTGCAGCCAGACAGCGCATTTCCAGAGGAGTCACTACGTAAAGGGTCACCCTGACACCATTCACTGTGGCCATGGCACCCCCTCTGTCACCAGAGCGTATGCTTAAGGGCCCCAGTTCTGCTAACAGACTGCGTGGCTTAACACTCAGCTCTGCCTATTCATGGTTACAGACACATTATTTTTTTGAGCTCTGTAACACAAAAGCCACACATACAATTTGAAGCCTAATACATCTAACAATCAAAGATGAATGTAAATGATAATCAGATAGTATGTCGTGACAATTATAGAAAAGATAGTGGATTTATCACAAATACAGTGATGCCTATGTGTGATCAAAAACAAGGAAGTGCTACAGTTCTGATGTCATGGGCATTTGGAACCCCAGTGCAGGGTTGGAGGAACAGTTCCGTGGTTAGGGTGCCTGCCTAGCAAGGGCAAGGCCCTGAATTGATTCCCTAGCCCCACATAAGCCAGGTGTGGTGGCGCACACCTTTACTCTCAGCACTAGGGAGGAGGAGGAGGCAGGAGGATCGCTGTGAGTTTGAGGCCAGCCTGGACTACAGGGCAAGACCCTATCTCGAAAAAATAAATCAAGCAATCCCCAATGCTCACAAAACTGCTATCTGACTCACATAATGCAGTAGTTAATGAATCAATCAATTTTCTAAGCTTTTGTCACAACTGTTAATCTCATCTTCCTATATAGAAGAATAAACTTCTGCGGTTTATACACCTTATCTTCTACTTTTTCTGTGTCCCCTGGGGCGAACCCTTGAGAAACAGTGCTTTTGTGGCAAGTCAACACATCTCTCCTTGAAAACACAAGTTCCCAGAAAGACTTGGTCCTGACATTAAGCTCAAGTCCCACGTGCAGCCTTGCTCTATACTGAGGGGCAATAAAGCATCTTAGGCAATCCAGAGGATACTGAGATTTCTCTGACATTTTGCAATTCAAATAGGAGACTGAAATCAAGTTGAAGTCTGGATAAATACAATCACCTGGCTCACAGGCGGAAAAAACCCAAGAAATCCTAAGGTTCTAATCCTTGGGCCTCACATGACTACCTTTAAGATAATGGCCAGGCCACTTAAAACTCTGAGCCTGAGAGGTCCCGTCTACCCCAGAGCAACGTGTATCATGTGAGTCTGGTGCTATGCCTGATGCGGTATTTCACTTGAGATTTCTACAGGCATTTTAATTTAAGAGGCCCAAAGGAAACCAGCCAGCTTGTGCTCTAGATGTTTTCCCCTCTGTTTCCTTAGTGCAGAGGAGTGGAAGGTCAGCTCCAGAGTCTGACTTTGTGAGTGTGCATGCTGGCTCCATCATTTGCCAGCTGGGTGACCTTGGACCTGCTATTTAACCTCTGTGTGCTAGTCACTGTTGTGTAAATGGGGTTAAGAGTAATCATACTCTTATGGTTGTTGAGAAAATTATTTCCCCAAGCCTGTGCTTTCCCCTAAAAACCTCACATGGGATTTATAAGCAAGGTGGTTTTGTCTGTCCTAGACTGCAAGACCTCTGGGGACAGGAGGAGCTTCAAAACTTCACCTTCATCTTTGTCTTTAGGGCTGGCGACGGAGCCCCATGGTTAAAGCACTTGCCTAGCAAGTGCAAGGCCTTGGGTTTGATTCCCCAGCACCACATAAACCTGACGTGGTGGTGTGCACTTGTAATCCTAGCATTGGGAAAGCTAAGGCAGGAAGATTGCCTTGAGTTCAAGGCCAGCCTTGGCTCTGTAGTGACTTTAGAATCGGCCTGGACTACAGAGCAAAACCTTTTCTTTCTTTTTTAACAAACAAAAACCACTTCATCTTTACACAGAGCAATATACTAAAAAAGTAAGGTTTGATGGTTTTGTGAACTGCTAAAACCTTATAGAATGTGGATAGAAGAGGGCCAACAATTTTAACAGAATTGTTGGGGCCCTCAGGGCCTGAGAGCCTCAGCATCGCTGACCTTGGCCAAGTACCTTTAAGTCACGTATTGTTTTGCCTGCTTACTGCTTGAAGTCAGGTATTGATTGTTTAGTAAATTTAAGTCACGAGGTGCTGTTTTGCTTGTTTACCATTTGAAATCTGGATCAGGTGTTGAAACACATGACTGTTAACAAGAGGGAAGGCAAGGAGGGTATAAGAGGAAGGCTGTAGATAATAAAGCGTCTTTTGCAGCGGCCCTAGTATTCTTCAACCCACACTCCCCCTCTCGAGTTCTTGTTGAATGACTGAGCGGGCTCTGTGATCTGGCACCCAACGTGGGGCACCATAAACTTATAACACATCAGGTTCTAATTTAGAAGCCAATAATACATCATTCATATAGTGAATAATTGTAATATGGGGCTAGTGATTTTGAATAGGCTCAATAGCTGAAGCTACAAATTTTTGGCATAGTGTAGGACTGTTTGCCATACCCCAGGGTAAAACTCTCCATTGATACCTTTTCATTGGTTTTTGATCATTTATGGAAGGATCGCTAAAGGCAAATCGTTTGCAATCATTCTTATGTAAGGGAATTCTATAAAAACAATCTTTCAAATCTATTACTATTTTGTAAGTATCTACAGGAATAGCTGTAGGAGAGGGCAGCCCAGGTTGTAGTGCTCCCATAATTTCCATGGTTTTATTAACTTCCCTCAAATCCTGAAGCAACCTCCGTTTACCAGATTTTTTATTACAAAAATAGGTGAATTCCAAGGAGAGTTAGAAGGTTCTATGTGGCCACTGCATAATTGCTCCTGCACTAGCTGTTCAGCAGCTGCCACCTTTTCAGTTGTTAAGGGCCACTGATTAACCCATACAGGGGAATCACTTTTCCAAGTGATTTTGTCTGCGTGGGGTACAGGCGTTTCAGCAGCCCTCAGGGAAAATACCCTAGGCCCTGTTTTAAATGACTGCTGGGCAATTGTATTGGTTCTTTTACTCCTTGTCCAAATTTTCCTAATCCCTGAGCAGGTAAATATCCTTGAGCAGGTAAACATCCTTGATCCATCATTTGTTGGCTAACAACATTACTGGGGGAATAAAGATAGACTCCCATACATTGCATAACGTCTCTTACCCATAAATTAACAGGCAGTCCAGAAACTATATATGGTTGAAAATGTCCAGAATGTCCTTCATTATCTTCCCAAAACAAAAGATCCCTGCTTTGCTCAGGACTTTGGGTTTGTCCTATTCCACACAGCTGAGTAAAAGTGCATTGTTTAGGCCAATTACGTGGCCAACATTCATGAGCAATTAACAGAAACATCAGCTCCAGTGTCTAACAGGCCTCGAAAGGACTTACCTTGTACCTTTATAGTCAATTCTGGCCTTTGTGTCGTCACAGCCTGCATCCAGTACACATCAGAGGAACCAAAGCCCTGTTGTCCTCTCATTTTTTTGCTGACTCTTATTCTTAGAAGGGGTTAAAGGCAGATTTATGAGGACAGAATTTAGCTTGATGACCCATTTGGCCACATCCATAACAACTACCAGGAGGGCCAGTTACTCACCAAGGCTTTGTCCTCTGCCCAAATGAAATTTCTTTTACTGTTTTTCCCTGAAGGGCTGCCACCATTGCCAGACCCTGAGTGTAAGATGACCCAATGTCAGCACAAAGCTGAATGTAGTCAGATATGGTTCCCCGTTTTTTAAACGGGCGGATAGCCGCTTGACATGCAGTGTTGGCATTTTCGTAAGCCAATTGCGTAACCAGAAGCATTCCGGCTTCAGAATCTCCAAAAACTTTTCCAGAGGCTTGCAAAAGCCTATCAACAAATTCCTGGAAAGGTTCATCAGGCCCGTGTCTAATTTTAGAAATGTTACAGTGAAGAGAACCTTTAGATGGCAGTGTTGTCCAAGCTCTTTTTCCAGAAGCATTACTTTGAGCATAGACACCTGGGTTATGTAAGAGTTGATTTGGAATATCTGCAAATTGACCTTCTCCTGCCAGCATGTCATAATTAACCTCGGCATTATTGGCTTGAGCATTCAATTGAGCAGTTCTCTGACAATGTTCCGCAAATTCAGTTTTCCATAATAAATAGTCTCCTCCCGAAAGGCAAGCCTTGGCGTGATGTTTCCAATCTCCAGGAGAGCGTCTGTAGCTAAGTCTTCTAATATAGATAGAATAAAAGGAGCAGTTGGCCCATACTGAGCACAAGCAGCCTTTAGCTCTTTTATCTGTTTAAAAACCACAGGGCAATGTGATCGCACTACATTATCCTGTGCATCAGTTTCCTCAAATACCAGGCACTGCAAATGAAAACACTGAACATCCTCTCCCTGTTCCACGGCCTTTTGAATTCCTGCCTGCAATGGGGACAAAACCTTTTGACGATATCCTGCGAACAAGGACTGGGGAGGAGTGGCTTTGGGTCGTATCAAAGCCATCAAGGGATCCTTGGGACTCAACGGCATCGGAGAATCAGCTTCAGTTTTACCTGTCATAAAAATATTTGCAGGGGCAGGCCAGTCATTGGCCGCCCCCGCATCCTGATACATGGGGGGGGGGCAAAAGGGGCTACCGACTTATAATCAATCCCGTTTTTAACCCTAACAAATTCTGGCCCTCGTACAAGGACCAGGGACTGAAGGCATCAGTAGCATAAGAGTTCTTTATACCATCCCCAGCCTTTTCCTGAGTATCTAAATGCATAGTTCCCCTCTCTGGGAACCACGGGCACAAACCTTTTATAAATTTTAAAAATTGTTCCAACCCTTTTTTTACTACTTCAACTCCCTGGGCTCCCAACATTTTTATCATCATGCATACAAACCACATTTCTTGTCCCATTTTATCACCACCCTTTTTACCTATTTGTCCTCTTTATTACCTATTTGTCCTCTTTTTTCCTATTCCTCAGCGCTCCTCCCCGGCGATGTCCATCACTGATTCCCCCCACACCCCCGTGCTTGAACCCCACGTTGGGCGCCAGATGACCGAGCCCGCTCAGTCATTCAACGAGAACTCGAGAGGGGGAGTGCGCGTTGAAGAATACTGGACTCTTGCAAGGGCAGCTGCAAAAGACGCTTTATTATCTACAGCCTTCCTCTTATCCCCTCCTTGCCTTCCCACTTGTTAACAGTCACGTGTTTCAACACCTGATCCAGATTTCAAATGGTAAACAAGCAAAACAACACCTCATGACTTAAATTTAGTAAACAAGCAACACCTGACTTCAAGCAGTAAACAATTAAAATAACATGTGACTTAGAGGAACTTGGCCAAGGTCAGCAATGCTGAGGCTCTCGGGCCCTGAGGGCCCCAACACAGATGATCAATACTTTAAATACTGGAGCTTTGGCCGGGCCTGATGGTACAGGACTGAAATCTCAACACTCTAGGAGACTTGGGTAGAAGGACTGCTAGTTCGAGCCCAGCCAGACCTTCTCTCAAAATAAAAAGCAAAACTGGGCTGGAGATGTAGCCTCATCTGAAGGACCAGGGTTCCATCTCTAGCATTACCAAAACAACAACAGACCCAAAAGTGGTGGCACGCACCTGGAATCCGGCACTCTGGAGGCTGAGGCAGGAGGACAGCTGTGAGCTGGAGGCCAGCCAGGGCTGTGTGGTGAGTTCAGGGCCAGCCTAAACCACGAAGCAAGACTGTCTCAGAAAAACAACACAAAACAAAAACTGTCAATTTAGGGATATTGTGCTCTGAAATTCTTCATAGCTTGTTTTTAAAAATTATTTAATTAAGTGAATTAATTTGAGACAGGATCTTGCTCTATAGTCCAAGTTGGTTCTGAACTATGTACCCTAGGCTGGCCTCAGACTCAGGGCAATTCTCTTCCCTCCGACTCCCAAGGGCTGGGGTTACAGGATTACAGGCATGGGCCATGATACCTAGCTAATTTTCATTATATCAAGAGAAAATGGTTAAAAAAATTCTCTAGAGAATAAATTTTAAAAAAGTTTTCCAGCCTAGGTTTACTATGAATTTAGAAACTAATTAATGAGGGATTGAGAGCTTAGCTTAGTAACTAAAGCTTTTGCCTGGGAGTGGTGGGGCATGCCTGCAATCCCAGCTTTTGGAAGACTGAGAAAGGAGGACTGCTGTGGGTTCAACGACAGCCTGGGCTACAGAGCAAGACTCTATCTCAAAAAAGCAAAAAGGAAAAGAGAGAGAGAGAGACACAGAGAGAGAGACAGAGAGAGAGAGAGAGAGAGAGAGAGAGAGAGAGAGAGAGAGGGAGGGAGGGAGGGAGGGAGGGAGGAACTACTGAAGCACTGGTTAGCACACTTGAAATCTGAATTCAAGCTGCCTAATTCAATGTTGTTTCCCTTGGTGGTACTGGGTATAGAGCCCAGGGCCTTCACATTGAGCTACATCCCCAGCCCATTTTTGTTTTTGCTTTCACTTTGATTTTGAGACAGTCTCACTAAGAGGCAAAATTGCCCACTGTGGGATCGAACATGTGATCCTCCTGCCTCAGCCTCCCAGAGCGCTGTAATGACACGTTTGCACGACTAAACCCGGCTTCAAGTTTCTTTTATAAAAGGGCAAGTGTCAAAAAAAACCCAAAAATTAAAAAGGGGAAGGAAGGAACGTAGACTGGGGCAAGGCGAATGATTTGAAAGAAATACTTGGAGAAGAAACAGACACCAAACAGACAAGAACACAGAGAAGAGCACCTCCACAACCAATCCTCCCCCAAACGGACGGGCAAGTTTAACAGGCTTGATCGCTAAATTCCCTCGGGCTGCACTGCTAACGGATCATTTAAGACCCAGCCAGCAGGTCGGTAAGAACCTGGGAGTGTCGCATTCGCGCGCAGCACCTGACTTGCCCTTCGGCGGCACGCGCCCGGTGCCCCGCAGCCGGCTGGGTCCCCGCGCTCCTCCGGACGCCGGGCAGCGCTCGCCGAGGCCCTCCGCGCGCTCCGCAGCCTGGGCGCCGCCCTCCGCTCCAGCGACCCGAAGCCCCGCAGCGCTCTTTATTGTTGCGGCCTGCGTAGGGCCACGTGCTGCCGCTGAGGAGCCTGGGGATTGTAGTTCCACGCCGCCGCACAGCCGCCTTTGAGGGGGGAGCTTAGTCCTCCAAATTGTGGCCTGGGCCTGTGGGCTGAAGCGGTCCGTTCCCAGCCCGGGTCCCTGTGAGTTTGGCGGTGGTGGGGTGGGGAGGTGGGCGAATCACAGCTTAGTGCCTAGTAGCACCCACAAACCCCTGTTTGCCTCTCGTGGCGGCTGGTCCTTCCCTCTGGTAGATGCCCCCAGGCTCCTTTTGCCTATGCTTTCCATCTTCCTAGACCCTGCGATAACCAGTCCCCAAACCGGCATTTTTGGCGCGGTGGGTCATCAGTAGGTGGAGCCACTGACCTTGAACCTATGATACAGATTCCTTTATAGCAAGATGGAGAGACTGACCTTAAGGAACCCCGATACGGCTGCGATGGGACCTGGCATTGGCGCTCCCTTCCTTTTTGTGATTTTCCTCCAGAGCCCTGATGCTTCATTGGCAACTAAGCTTCAGCTCTGAATAGAAAGTCACTCAACTGGATACGGGCAGAGGAGAACAGATGTCCACCCGTTCTGGTATGGTGTGTGATGTGCTCCCATTGTCATTTGCCTCCCATGACTTAAGGGAGGAAAGCTTTATTTCAGCTCACAGTTTCAGAAGTTCTCAGCCCATTCATGAGTGGTAGCAATGGTGGAAGCACATGGCAGAGGAAAGCTGTCATAGCACAGCAAACAGGACGTCAACTGAGCAGAGAAGGGCAGGACTAACATATATCCTTCCAGGTCATGTTCCAGTGATCTGCCCCTTCTAGGTCATCTATCCTGTAATGTGCCACACATCTGTGATCTCGTGCACACCCCAAATCCACCACAGGCCTGCAACCCTCCCCTCCTGATTAGGCCCCACCTCTACTGCACATGATTGCATAAACACTCCACAACATACAATACTTGCGTTTTTTGGGAGACATTCCAGATCCAAACCACACTCCACCAGAAACCAAAAATTTAACGGACTGAGCAAAAATTTCTCTATACAGCAAAAGAAACATTCAATAGAATACCAAGAAAATCCACAGAATAGGAGAGAATTGTTGCAATGTGTACTTCGATAAGGGATTGATATCTGAAATTATGAATAATTTCAGAAGGCCAATAACAAAAGAAACAAATAACCCAATTATAACAAAGGTAAATACCTAACACATCTCCAAAAGAAACCATACAAATGTTTAATGGGTACATGAAAAGACTATCATCAAACAACAGAGAAATGAAAATGAAGTGTGTCAATACAAATGGCAAAAGACTAAAGCTAACTGCTGGTGAAGTTTTGATAGAAGAAACCCCTTTAATGCTTAGTAGGCATTCCTTGCTATTAGAATAATAAAGAAAACTCTCAGCCATTGTAACCAGGGTAGTTGCAGCTCCTCTGCCTGTGGATAGCTGATAGAGATTTAATGACTAGGCTAAGTCAAGGACTCACATGAAAGCTGGGACGCAATGAACACGAACGCTGGCGCTCATCTGCCACTCCAGGGAGGGGCAGCACAGGCAGCTTTATCAGCTGGGCTGCGATGGGAGCCAGCAGAGGGGCAGACAGCATGGCCTGCCCTCGTGCCTGGCGTTGGAGCCCAAGGGGTTTATGGAGGGTGCTGTCACAATACCCCCCCACCCCGTGTTCCATGTGTCCCTTCCCAGTCATCTGTGTGCCATTTGGCGACAGTGACTACACCACTTTCCTGCACGCCATCAGCACAGAGGGAGGAAAGGGTGCACAACAGCCTGACGGGTTATTGTCCTGGTGTCCAGTGAGGGCTGGTTCAGTCCCTGATATTCAGTCCACCTGTAGCTGCTTGGGCCCAGTGGGCCTCAGGGGGTGGGGAGGCTCACATTATTTTCCTTCTCCCGTGAATCGGGGGAGAGAGTGTGCCTGCCTGTATCTCTTGCCCTTGCTCTGTGGCTGCATTCACCCCACGCCTGTGACTTGGAATGGGGTTGGAGAGCCAGCTGGAGGTGGAGGCAATGGTAGGCCTTGGGCCTGGGCTGGCGTTGTTTTGCCCTGTGGAAACTGTTTAAAAGTTAGACTAGGATGGGCCCCTGAGGGAAGGACTGGAAGAAAAAACCCAGGAAAAATAGTTATGCTGTTAGCTACTGTAGAATATAGAGAAAAAGTGGAGAACGGATGCAGAGGGTGGTGGGTGAAGAAGGGTAGAGATGGAAGGGTGAGAGAAGGAGTGGTGCACACAGAAGGGTGAGAGAGCTAGAGGTTCTCCCTCAAACGGGGCTTTTCTTTTCTCTAATATAAGCTACTTCCAGGCACCGAGTTTCTGAAAATATGCCGCATCTCTCACATTGATTTGAAAGGCAGAAAAAAATTGTTTCACAATGCATAAACTGAAGTACACCACTTTAACATACACTGAAAGATTACATTATTCTTAGAACCTATTGTTATCAAAAGCCAGGTTTGTTTGTTTACTTTTTCCTTCTCTCTCTCTCTTTGTTTGTTTGTTTCTTTCTTTCTAGAAAGAGTCTCACTCTGTACTCCAGTCTGGTCCTGAACTTACTATGTAGTCTAGGCTGGCCTTGAGCTCACAGCGGTCCTTCTGCCTCAGCCTCCCAAGTGATGGGATTACAGGCTTGTGCCACCATGCCTAGCTTATGTGGTGCTGGGGAATCGAACTCAGGGCCTTGTGCTAGCTAGACAAGAACTCTAATAGCTGTGCAATTTCTCCAGCCCCAAAAGCCATATTTAATTAATGCTTCCTCCTGAAGCACTGTCAACATGATTATCACAATAAAGTTAAGCCAAGCAATTATTAGTACATCAATACAAATGCAATACATCAATACAAAGGGCAAAAGACTAAAGCTAACTGCTCGTGAACAATAGCCATGTTACTCCCACATTGGCGAAAGAAACAACAAAGACCAGCCAAATAAGTACACTGAAAGATGAGTGACAAGTTTCATAAACACAATGACCTGAAATGTCATACTGACTGACAGAGAGTCCTGCGTGTGCTGGAACAATTGCCAACCTAGGAACTGTTGCAGCATGCCATGGCTTGGATCTGGAATGTCCCCCAAAACCTCACATATTTGGATGGTGTGGAGTACCTATGGAAGCACATGCTTTTATGATGTGGGGCCTGGTTGGAAGGGTCAGAACACTGGGGCTTGACCTGGAATGGACAGATCACTGGGACATGACTTGGAAGGATATACAGTAGTTCTGTACCTTGGACTTGGCTTCCTGTTTGCCATGCTGTTGTGAGAGGAGACAGTGTGGTTATAGGCAGTGAGGGATACAGGATTCCCCAAAGATGGAGAGGCTGCTGGAAAGCAGGATCAATTCTTGCCACTCCTGCCATTCCCTGCCAGAGATTGCTGAGTGCAGGATCAACTCTTGCTGCTCCTAAGAACTCCTTGGTGGGTGCTTGGGGGCGGTGGGGGAGGGGGGAGGCTTCAGCAGCAGCTTGAGGCTGGAGAATCTAGCAGTCCGCTTTGGTGACTACTATCCAGCTTAACTATAAGAACCCCTAGGCACTGAGTCACGGGCAACACACATTTCTGGGTCTCTCTTCTGTCTAGCAGAAGCTCTACAGGGGCAACACACATTTCCGGGTCCCCGTCTGACTAGCAGAAGCTTTACCCTATCTTTCTTTTCTCTTCTGTAAGTTTCCCAATAAACCCTTTTCTTTACAACCTGTCTTACATCTTTGCGATTTTTCTTCAAGCCTGTGAAGACACAAACTCGTTATCAGGGCCGGTCACAGCAGCAACTAACTCTGTGAACAGCTTTTCCTCCTGCTGGGCCTCTGTCCTGTGCTTCTACTGCTATTAGCTGCTCATGAATGAACTGAGACTTTCTGAGATGGTAAGCTAAGATACATTTTTCTTCCTGTAAGTTGTGGATGTTGGGTGTTGTATCCCGGTAAAAACAAAAGTAACTATCATATCATAACCACAAGGAAAAGGAAAAGGTTCATGGGCTTAACCTGAGAAAGCATGGGCACATGGGGGATCTAATCTGACTATTTGATAAGTTTAGCACCAAAAGATGTTACCAGGAAGCCAGGTCTTGGTGATGTTAAACACCAGCTTCTCATTTTCCTCTGTTGTTGTTCCCCTCGCTAAAAGAATTCAGTAAAGACAGAAATGGCTGTAGAGAAGCACAGGAGAATTTATTGAATAGAGGATAAAGAGAGAGTTACATCTACAAGAGAGAAGTCAGGCAGCACCATGAAGGCACTGCCCTGTCTGCAACTTTGAGTACCTGTTTGTGCACACAAGAGTTAATCCTGAGATACAGATAATTAGAATGATTATGATACTTATCAATATTTTCACTTAGAAGTTACTTTGGAATTCCAAAATGTCTTCTTATCCATTCCAGATGCCCAATGTTCACTCAGGAGCCTTAACCATGTGAGGACATAGGAAAGAAACTTGGGAGAAATAAATTCTTAGTTTGGACCAGGTCCCAACCCAATGTGATAATGAGGTATCTTTAAAAATGTGCCCTATGGGATTGCCTTGGGTCTAACAAATGATTATAAATATGTGATACATGGATGTTTTTGTTTCCTTACTGAAGCATGCAATTGGATACTCCCTTTGCCACTCGGGCCCACTAATGTCTAAGTATCTGTTTAACAGAAGCATTGTTCTTATGTACAGGTCAGAAACACAGTAGCCAGTGTTGGTGGCACAGGGCTATAATCCCAGTGCTTTGGGAAGCTGAGGCAAGAAGATTGCAATTTAGAGTGCAGCCTGAGCAATTTATTAAGTCCGTGGCTCAAACAAAACAAAACAATACAAAAAACAAAACCTAAAAAAAAAAAAAAGCTGGTCTGGGGATGTAGCTCAGTGTGAAAACGATTGGGTTCACTCTCCAATAACACACAGACACACAGATACACCACATAAAAGCTTAAGTAACACCAAGGACCGTAATGACAATGAATAGTTGAGTAGTGATTTGATTTCTTGTAATCTGGGGGCTTGCATTTTAATTACAGATCTATGGTATCACAAGGAAGGAGAGAAGCTTTAAAGAAAGGGAAACAAAAGGGAGGAAAGAAAAAAGAGAACGACTGGGGGAAAAGCCCTAGTGACAGAGAACGAAACTTTCTAAGTTTCATTTAACATTTTTTCTAATTTTTCACATAACCTCAGAAGACATCCAATTTTAGAAGTGAGCAGGCCATCCATACTAAGGGAAAATAGGAGAATATTCAGTCAGGTCCAGGCTCAAGGTCAATTTTGTAGCCAAAGGAACCATTAGGGCCATCATTGCAATAGCTCTAAGGTATGTGGGCTACTCCTTTGTCACTAAATCTAGTTCCTTATAGCCTACATGTTGCTGTGCTGGCTCTCAGATCTGATTTAACACCCTCAGGGGCATGCCTCCTTACTGACTCACATGTAGATTGGAAGATTTTCCTTTTCCTATAGGGAGACTCAAGGCAGGGGCCTGCTTCAGCCTTTTGTGTGCCTCTGCCACCTCTGGTTCCCAGATGAGTTAGTTTTGCTTGCCTGAGTAGTTTTGTGTAGTCAACGTAAGGGCAAGCTTTTTTTCCATACCTAGGGATCTACAGCCTACAAAATCTAGTCATTCCCAAGAGCCCATGAAGTTCTTTGAGCATCTGGGTAAGTGGGAGGGTCCAGATTGTACTGTTTCCTTACTTAGGTATTGGTTGCTGTCAGATAGGACTCCTCCCGACTAGGTGACTGAGAGCTGACAGAGGTGAGCCTTTGACTTAGATACTTGGTATCCTCATTTGGCCAGTAAATTAAGAAGAGAAATGGCATTCTCGCTGATGATCTTCTCTGATGGGGCACACTTCAAAAGATTTACTTATCAGAGGACAGTAGTCCAGGGGGACATGAAATCACTTAGGTCTCAGAACAGGATCTGCCCAAAAAGATGGATTTGTCCCAGAATCAAGACTGTGTAGGTCAATTGTGTAAATCAGTTTGAGGATTCCTGGTATGGTTTGCATCTGGAATATCCCCCAAATGCTTCATATATTTGGATGTTGTGGATTAGAAACATGTGGTGGATTTTGAGCATATGGTGGATTATAGGTGTGATTCTATAATCCATATGACATGGACGGGGAAGGTCACTGACACTTGACCCAGAAGGAGTGCATCACTGAGACATAACCCGGAAGGATACACATTAACTCTGTCTTTACTCCTTGGTTGGCTCCCTGTCTGTGATGCTGTGACTGGCTTCCCTCTGCCTCTGCCTGCTAGCTGCCTATGAATGGAGAGTGTGTGACCTTCTGAAACTGAGCAAAAGTAAATTTTTCTTCCTTAAGTTGTGGGTGTTGGGTATTGAGTTACAACAATGAAAAAATAATTAAGACAGTTCCTCAAAAGTAAGTGAAAATTGGGACTCAAGATGTAAGGGAACACAGAAGAAGACATCTTTAAGATTAAAGTCTGTATACCATTTGGTTTCTTCAGGGATCTGGGGCAAAATATTGTGAGGGTTGGGTACTATAAGGTAGATAGGAATAACAGCATCATTTATGAGTTGGAGATCTTGCCTGGTCTCCATTCTCCATTGGACTTTTGGGCTCTCAAGACAGGGGTGTTGTGTGGGCTATTTCAGGCTTTTAGGAGACCCAGCCTTTTAAAATTAAAAATTATTGGCTGGAATCTGGGTCAGGCTTCTGGATGCAGAAGAGGACACTGTGGTGAAGGAAGGCTATATTATTCTTGAGGCCGATATTTATGGGGCTGGCAACGTGGGCCTGATCTATTTGCTCAAACTCTGAGATTAATCTCTGTCTCTATTTTTTTTTTTTTTTTTTTTGCAGACAGAGTTTCACTCTGTAGTCCAGGCTGGTCCTGGACTCAATACATAGCTCAGGCTGGAGGGTGGTGACCAAATAGGCTGCCTTAGTCTTATCTCTAGACCATTTCCTTTGGCTCCTCCTCATCCTGGTTATAGAATACCAAAGTGCCCACTTTAAGTATTCCTCCAAGGAGTTGGTAGAAGTCAGAGCCTGCCTTTGGAGTTTCTTCTTAATATCTGAAACTGATTGACTGATGACTTTGTCCTTAAGATGAATTGCTTCCTTATTCCTTACTGAGGTAGGGCACAAGAGAGTATGGTTTGTTGGGGCCTCTTTAAGCTTTTCCAGGAAGACTGAGGTTGCTCCTCTGGGTCCTGAAGAACTGAGGATAGTTTGAAATAGTTGAGACCCTGAGCTCTTACTCTTAGTCCTTCTGGAATACACATTTGTAAATGTTTTATCCTCAGTTTTCCAAGGGACAATTATAGTCCCTGGGGGTCTCCCCTAAGTAGAGCCTGTCTTCCTATGAGGAAAGAGGTTTCATTTGATTCCTTGAAAGGGACTTTTCTCACGAGACATGTATAAATCTTCCTGCAACTTGTAAAGCTGCCTCCTTCTCATTACAGGTTAAGGTCAAAGACTTGATTAAGGTTTTGGAAAACCTCTATATACCTATAAGGCTCATCAGAAAATTTGCCCAAGTCCATTTTTATCTGCTTGAGATATTGGAGAGAAAAATAACACTTGCTTCTTATTTGATCCAAATTCTCCCCCTGGCTTTTTTTTTTTTTTCTTGGCATTCTGTAATCTAGGCTGATCTTGAACTTACTGTATAGCTCAGGCTGGCCTTGAACTTCTGGCAATCCTCTTGCCTCGGTCTCCTGAGTGCTTGGATTACAGGCATGTAATGCCCAGCTTCCCTGGCATTTTTGAAGAGGTACATGGGGCGGGGGCGGGGGGGAGGAGGTGAAGAGAGTGCTGTGTCTCGGGCTCTTTGGGCTCAGATTTAGGGTTTTTGGGGTTTAGGAGCTTTCTCTATGGTAGGGGAAGATGGGTCTACAGAGCAAGGATTTGGGGCCTTTCTTTACATCCTTTGTACAAAGCAGAATTATCTTTTAAAAGAAAGAACATAATGAACTTCTGGCCAATTTTCTTCCATTTTACAAAATATCTCCAATTGGAGAACAGCACTATAGCTGACACTTTCCTCTAAAGGCCACTTCAGTCAATCTCCCAGGGAGTATTGAGGCCAGGCTTGGGTACAGAAGAAGATCATATACTTTTTTTAAAAATTTTGAGAGTTAAATTTCCCTCAGTTCTTCAGATACATCACAGGGGAGTTCTCTTGCAGCATTTTTGAACCTCTTGTTACCCATCTGTAAGTCACCAGGAGAAAAAAGGCATGTCTCTTTAGCTCCTTAGTTCATCTTACAATTATGGTGTCCTCCAAGGTGGTCCCTGCCTTTGGGGCCCCTATTCCAGGTCAGGAGGGCTGTGAGCCCTGGACCTGCTGACATAGTCCTGCTGTAGAGCCAGTGAACCACCCAGAGTCACTCCTGATGGGCCTTGATTTGCATCCTTTCATATTTATCTGAAGACAGAGACTTTGAAACTCTTGTCAAGTTACCATGGCCAACAAAGGGCAGATAGCCCATGATTGGTTAGGAGACTAGAGCACTCAGTTCAGGATTTTGATGACATAGAATTCAAAAAGATAGAGCCAGTTGCATCTATCCCTCTGGAAGTAACTAAAAAGTCTGGCCCAGAAGGTTAAAATAATTAAATCACCCTCCTTCCGAATCCATTTATTCTCAATTTGGGATCCCACCAATAGACAATGAACTAGATGACAGGTCAAGGAAAAACATATTGTTCAAGGAATAAAGTGGGATTTGGAGGCTATATATGCCAGCAACCCCGTCATCTCTCCCTTTAGAATCCGTTGGGATCCAGGATATAGGATCTCCCTCCATTCTGTGGGGAGTTCCCAGGCATACTCCCTCTGTTCCCTCATGGACACCAGCGGTACTGTTTGGACTGGGGCTCCACTAGAAGTCTGAGGATGCCTATATCTCATGATTTCAAAATTTTCTCAAAGAGATGAGAAAATTTACTCTTTTGCCTGGCATTTCATTTTAGAGTGACAAAGAAGAGAGGGTAGGGTTGTGTTCATCCGCAGAATTTGCTCGGAGGAGCTGAGAATGAGCTGTTTGGAAGAGCTGTTTGAATCATTTCAATGTGGACATTTGAAGGACAATTTCCATGAGTTTCCCCTCCTCTACTGACTGCAGGAGATATACAACAGAAAAGAAAAGGCGGGGTGGGGGAGTCTCCTCTGGATTTCATCAGACTGTCGGGAATCAGGATTTACCAGGATCCTTTGGGTGACCACCATGGAGTCACCTTGGTTAGGTTCCTTCAGTAGCCCTTTGGTTCCCTATGTCTCATGAATCCAGTGTCTATCCTGATAATGTTCCTAGTGAGGCTGGGGGAATCAGACAGGAAGAGAAATATAAAACATATAACCCAAGTATTAGGAGAAGGGTCCACATCTGTTTTAAAAAGTCAGCAAATGTCCTCTAGTGGTGAGTTATAATTATGAGAAATAGAAACAAAACCAAACCAAACCAAACAGAAAGGCTGCTCACTCTCTTACAGTTGAGTGGTGGCAGTGGCTGAAGGATCGTGGACAAGCCCCCAGATCTGCTACTGCTGTTTTTCCCTCTAGGTTCATGTTTGCTGGATCCAGGGAATAAAACCAATGAACAAGTGAGGGTGTGTGTGGGTGTGTGGGTGTGTGTGAGTGTGGGTGTGTGTGATAAGGCACAGGAGTGAGTGTTCCAGGAAAGTCTTCCTAGGGGAGGTGACGGCTGGTCTGAGTCCCAAACAGTAGAGCGGAAGGACTTGAATGGAGAGACAGCAAGGGGCTTGTACTGGGCTGCATTCTCTGATAAATGACAAGGACTCTGTGACTTTTCTTCTATTGTTATAAATGTATCTTTCAGTCATTTCGTATTTTTTAACCACCTGTTGTGTTTGTGTTTCTTGCCCTCAGCTGTGAGGTGCAGAGGACAGGCACACGATACCCTATTCCTGTGTTTCCCCACAGTGCAGAGCTTGGCTCCTATATACTGCAGGCCGAGAATGCAGTGCTGGAGATGTTACTACCTCAGTCCCGGGCCGCAGAGTGGTGTTGCCTGCGTCCTCTTAGGAGCTGGACCACACAGTGCAGGCGGTGAACAGGAGCTGAGCGAGTGAAGCTTCGTCTGTGTTTAGTCATTCCTGTCACTAGCATTAGAGCTGAGCTCTGTTTCTGCCAGATCATCTGGGTCTGATGGGCTGCCAGGTTCTCTCCGTCTCCATCTTTCTGTCTCTCTCTTTCTCGTTCTCTCTCAGCTTGGAAAGATTTATTAGGTTAAAGTTTGAAATTATACACTCAAAGATAGAGTGCAAATCCTCAAGAAAGAGAGGTGCCTTGTGTTCTGGAATTGAGAATATTTTTGTCTTTTTTTGAGTGAAAACCTATGAAATTTCTGAATCTGTAGGAAGTTTGGTCTTGGTCCTACCCTCAGTTTCTAGGTCCATCTTACGGAAGAAAGCCATGGGCCTAGCCTGCTGCTCCAGTCAGCCTACAGCACCCCTCCCTCTCCCTTCTAAGACGATTTGAGCTCTCTGAATCTGCCTAAGATCAGATTCCTTGCACTTACAATCGGTTAATCTATCGACTTAATGTACCATTTGGAGATTTTGAGTGTGATTACTGCTGCCTCTTCTTTCTGGATTCCATTTGCTGGAGTTGAAGCACCAAGCTGACTAACAAGTCAAGTTTATTGGAAGAACAGTCTCCTCTTCCGGGAAGTTTTTGGGGCTTCTGGCTTCACTTTCTCATGTAAATTAAGAATCACTCTGGGAAAAGAAAATCAATATACTGGTGTCAGCATCTATGGGAGACAGCCTTGCCGGTGGAGTGGGTGGGAAGGTGCAGGCTCAGAAGCCTGCCAGAGGGAAAAACGCAAACTTTTTTGCAGAAAGTTTTGCTAAGAAGGGAAAACAAAGGGCTGGGAGTGCAGTGGACATCCTGCCAGGCCAGTAGCTGTCCCAGTCTTCTCAGGGACATTGCTTTTATTCAGGAACTCGTACCCCTGCAAGCCTGTTTTCTCACTCCGCAGGGGGCCTGATTCCTGACTGCCTGCTTGTTTTACACCCCCTGTTATATGCCATACAGGGTAAAGGAAGCAAACCAAACCCCGACTAGCCTGGGTGACTCTGCTGTGTCCCTAAGTAGCCGTCTTCTTACACGTGCAATTTTTGAATTAAGATTTTTCACATGTTCCTTTCGATCTGTATTCATTTCTCTTATCCTATTTTATGTTCTGCCACCCTGAGACCTTGATCTCTTATGTATGTATGTATTTAATTTTTGGACTGGGGATGAAACCCAAAATCCAGGACCTTCTCTCTGAACTGTGTCACCAGCTCGTGTTTCGGTTTTGATTTTGAGATGGGGTCTTACCAAGTTGGTAAATTCTATGGCTGGGTTTGAACGTGCTATCCACCTGCCTCAGCCTCCCAAAGTGGTTGGATTCCAGGCCCATGCCACCAGGCTCAAAAATACATTTCCATTTCCATGTAAAATGTTAATAATATGTTACTTTTTATCCAACTATAAAATATTAAGTGACAAACTCTCATCTGAATTTGGTATTTTTAATAAAGTGTTTTGAAGTAGTTTTGTTTATATGTGTACTTTATATATTACTAACACCCAGTCATATATTTTTTATAATGATTTTACCTGGAGTAGAGTGTTTAGGTAAATATAAATAGTATAATAACTTAGGAGAACATAAGTATACTTAGCTACCAAGCAGTTAGCATCATACTACTTGTCTTTTACATATAAAGTTAGTTTTCACTCTTAAGACAAATTTTACAATGCATGGCTCAGGAGTATAGCTATACTGAGCTTAGCACCATCATAAAAAGTAATACTGTCATAGAAATACATTTAGATCTCTTCCAAGCTTAAGAAACAACATTATTGTTCCCCAGTAGACTTGTTGCCATATATATGAGTGCGTTTCTCATTTATACCATAATAAAATGTTGTTTAATATGTAGGAGAACACTTATTGGTTACCTTACATGCATTACATTTATGCAACTTTAACTGTATAGATTTAACATTAGATAAAACTCAAACTCAGCATATTTTCTCCTCCGATGTCCCAGGTATATATAGAGTGTGCTATAATCTGAGATAATATTTGTTCATTTAACTCTGGCCAAAAATAAACCCTGTGGTTAGAAATCTAATATCAAAAAGCAAGCCAACATCTAAATAAACATTAACTCTCTTAAAACTCAGAGATGGATCTGGTACCCCAGGCTTATTAATCTTACCACTCTTGGAAGGCTGAGGCAGGAGGATCTCAAGTTTGCACTCAGCTGGGCAACTTGGTGACTTAGTGAGACTATGTCTTAAAATCAAAAATGAAAAATGGGGGCTGGAACCATAGCTCAGTATTTGAAATGCTTGCCTAGCAAGGCCCTGGATTTGATCCTGCAGTATCACATAAAGGGTGTGT
This sequence comes from Ctenodactylus gundi, assembly GCA_004027205.1. NCBI lineage: Eukaryota > Metazoa > Chordata > Mammalia > Rodentia > Ctenodactylidae > Ctenodactylus > Ctenodactylus gundi. The sequence goes on from PVKB01000345.1 coordinate 191,947, forward strand.
CTGCAATCCCAGCACTCGTGAAGCTGATGCAGGAGGATTTCTTTGTGTTTGAGGCTAGCTTGGGCAAAATAAAATAGTGAGTTTGGGCCAGCCTGGACTATAGAGTGAGACCCTGTCTCAAAAAACAAACAAACAAACAAACAACAACAACAACAAAAAAAAACAAAAAAAAGGACTAGAGATGTAAGTCAGTGCAAAGGTTCTGAGTTTAATTCCCAGTACCATAAAACAAAACAAAATACGTCTCAGTTTACTTAAGTAATCAAAAGCCTAACAAAAGAAAACAAAATTACTTACTTTGATTGCATTGATAATTTAGACAGTTTCTGTATATTTTTACCAAAAATCTTTCAACACCTGAAGAACCTTTACATGAACCTTTATGATCCTTGTGCCTGCCTCAGCTTCCCAGAGTGCGGGAATTATAGGTCTGCACTACAAGGTCCAGTGGTATTAGGTCTTCTTAATCTGGGATCTGTGTCTGAAGATTTTTCTATTTTTAAAAAATGATAGCTTTGAGATATAGTTCACATACTGTATAATTCTATTTCAAATGTATAACAGTCCAATGCTCTTCAGTTTTTTTTTTTTTTTTGGGTGGGGGGCAGGGTCCCACTCTGCAGCCCAGGCTGGTCCTGAACTCACTATGGAGCCCAGGCTGGCCTTGGACTCAGGACAGTCCTCCTGCCGCAGCCTCCCGAGTGCTGGGACGGCAGGCGTGCGCCACCACACCTGCCTTAGATGCTGGGGAATTGAACCCAGCTTGTGCTTGCTCGGCAAGCCTTTCACTGCTGTGCTGTTCCTGCGGAGTTGGGCAACCACAGTCACCAGTTTTTATTTTATCTTACTTTATCTACGTAAACATGTATGTACATATGTAGGTATGTATTTGTGACACTGGGGTATTTAGAATTGTGCCCAGGGCCATCTCACTGAGTTACAACCTCAGACTGTTTTTATTTTGGATTTAGAGGCAGGGTTTTGCTGTTTTTGAGTTGCCAGGGGAAACTTGTGATCCTCCTGCCTCAGCCTCCCAGAGCGCTGGGCTTACAGTCCTATATCACCAGGCCTGGCTTCATAATCAATTTTAGAACATTTTTATCTCTCCTTCTGAGAAAAATATGGAATCTTTAGCAGTTACCCCTTTCTCAGTCCTTCCTCCAACCTTTGGCCTGAGCAGCCACGAATCTTTCTGTTACAGGGTTGCCGCGCCTGGATATCTGAGATCAGTGAAATTGTACTCCGTGGTTTTTGCATCTGGCTTCTTTAGTTTAGCAGAATGTTTTTGGGAGTCGTCAATAGTGTAGCATGAGTCAGTTCATTCCTTCGTATGGCTGAATAGTGTTTCACGTTATGGAGAGACCTCCAACTTGAAAAGTAAGGGACAAAGATTTTCAACAAATAAATACCTGTTAATCCTCTGAGTTGCTTCTACTTCGGTTGTTATGACTATTACATTTGTGTCCTTGCATCTAAAACTTGAGGTTTTGTGGTGTCCCCTTTCAGTGTAATTAGTGCACAGCACCTGGGGCTCTGTTCAGCTCCCGAGAGGCTCCAGCTCGTCTGAGACCACCGCTTTTCCTGGTCTCTTTACCTGGCTGACCTCTCATGCCTCAGATCCTGGCTCAGATGACTTCCTGGGAGAAACTCCACGTTAGATGCTTCCAAACCAGAAGGCGGCTTCACCTGCCCACATCTAGTGCTTTCCTCTGGTCAAAACTTACTTTTTGTTCTCCCTGTTCTGTTCTGTGAGGCAGTTATAGAGTCCCTGCACTCAACCACTAGCCGAGTTTGTACAGAATGTGGAGTGGATGTGGGTAACAGCAGTGTGCAGTTCTGAGGCCTAACATAGACTTCAGTGTTGATGGGAGGAGAATTCCTCCTTGGTGACTGGCATTAATGCAACAGTAGGATCCTGGTGGCCAAGAAGGGTGTTGTTGGAGAAAAGCTCAGGGATTTCTGCAGACAGAGCGCTCTCAGAGGATTGTGATGCCTTTTTTCCCACCATTTGACTTTTATGTACATATCACATTTTGGTCTTATTACTTCCTTTTCTCTTTCCCACCCTTTTACCCCCCTCCCCCGGGTTCCCTTTCCCTCTCTCCAAAGTCTACTTAATCTCTTCCATCTCTCTTTTACTTTTTTATGGTTGATTTTCTAATATTAGAGAAACCATTCAATAATTAACCTTCTGTGTCTGATTCATTTCGCTAAACATAGTGGTCTCAAGGTGTATCCATTTTCCTAGAAAAGGTTCAAATTTATCTTTATGGCAGAGTAGTACTCCACTGTGTAAGTACACCACATCTTCTTTATCCATTCATCTGCTGATGGGCATATGGCTTCTTCCAAGATTTGACCATTATAAGTTGTGCTGCTGTAAATATGAGTATACATATATCACTCTTGTAGGATGATTTGAACTCTTTTGGGAAGATACCCAGAAGAAGTATAGCTAGGTAAATGGTATGTCTACTTTCAGTTTTTTGAAGAATCTCTGTACTGCTTTCCATAATGGTTGCACCAGTTTACAGTCCCACCAGCAATGTAGAAGGGCTCTTTTTTCTCCACAACCTCAACAACCTTTGTTGTGTTTTGAGTTCTTGGTACCAGCCATTTTTGTTGGGAGTTACATGGAACCTCAGTGTTGTTTTGATTAGCATTTCCCTAATGGCTAATGAGGCCGAACATTTTTTTCATGTATTTATAGGTTATTTGAATTTCTTTTGAGAACAATCTGTTCATTTCAGGTGCCTGTATTTTGATTGGGTCTTTTATTTTGAAGGGTCTAATTTTTTTTTCAGTCCTTTGTATATTCTTGATAATAGTCCTCTGTCTGAGGAGTAGCTGGTGAAATTTTTTCTCATTCTTTTGGTTCTCTCTTCACTCTGTTGATTATTTCTTTTGCCATGCAGAAGCTTTATAATTTGATATAAACCCATTTGTTGATTCTTGGTGTTATCTAATGCACTTTGGGTGTTTTATTGAGAATATCATTGCTTGTATCAGTGTTCAAAGGTTTTGCCTTTTTTTTCTTCTAACAAGTTCAGTATTTGCATTTTAATGTCTAGGTCTTTGATCCATTTTGATTTAATTTTGGTATATAGTGAAAGAGGTTGATCTACTGTCATTCTTCTACATGTGGCTAATTAGTTTTCCCAGGACCATTTGTTAAAGAGACTATCTCTACCTTAGCATATGTTTTTGGTTCTTTCATTGAAGATCAGATGGCTTAGGTGCTCAGGATTGCCTCTGCATCCTGAATTCTGTTTTGCTGATCCACACATATGTTATTGTGCCAATACTATAATTTTTTTCTTACTGTTGCTTTGTAATATAACTTGATATCTTCTGATGTATTTTGGTTTGAAGTCTGCAGTGTCTGAGAATAGTATAGCTACTCCTGCTCGTTTCTGGGCTCCAGTAGTATGGAGTATTCGTTCCCATCCTTTCCCTTCAGTCTGTGTGCTTCTTTGTGGGTAAGTGTGCCTCTTGCACAAAAAAAACAAATAGTTTTTTTGTTTATCTGTTCTGCCAGTCTGTGTCTTTTGATTGTGAGTTAAGACCATTTGCACTGAGTAATTATTGTAAGATTTTGACTAAATCTTGTCATCGTCCAGTTTTTCTAGTGTTGGCTCTTTGTCCTTTTTCTTCGTCTCATTTTCCATTTCTGTGTTTTCTTTCTTCTGTGTTTTTTGGTGCTGGTCTTCCCTCCAGCTCTAGGAATCCTTTGAGTATTTTCTGAAATGCTGTGTTAAAGGTCACAGATTTCTTTAGGGTTTCTTGGTCATGAAAAATTTTTATGTATTTAATTTTCATAGATAATTTTGCTGGATGCAACAATTTGGGTTGACATTTCTTTTTTAATTTAAAATTTTAATTTAAACTTAAATTTATTTTTTCCTACCATTTTTATTAATATACATATGCAATACATATGTTTACAATGAACTTGAGTATTTTGTGCATATATATCATATCAATTTTATAATCCCTTCCCATTTTTTTGTTTTTTCCTTCCCCCCTATTTTTATTAATATGTATGTAATACATAGTATTGACAATTAATTTGGGTCTTTTGTACACATATGTATCATATCGACTTTACAATCCCTTCCCATTTTCTACCCTCCCCCCCATCCCTATCCCTTCCCCCAATTCCGGCTATCACTTCATGTGATTCCAAAGAATGTGTTTTGGGTTTTCCAAGTCAGAGAAACCATACAGTGTTTAACAGTAATCTTCCACACCTAAGTCATTTCACTTAAGTCACCACTCTAACTCAGCTTCCTATTCCTCTAATGGGTCGCAGTAGTTAAATCCTGATGCCTCTTCTCTGAATCCAACCAATCCCTTTAATGAGATATTTACCAAAAGTTTTTTTTCCCCTATATTTTGCTATATCTTTGTTGCTATTCTTAAACCTGGCCTTACCCACCAGTTCACATTAGAAAATAACTACAAGCATGTAGTTCAAAAGACTAGTAAATTTGGGAAAGAAGAAAAAAATTTAAATTTCAAATGCCTTAGCTGAATATTGGATGGTGCATACTTGTACATTCACAGGGTTATCTTTACATCAATCAGTTTCCTTAGGATAAATTTTCATCAGTGACCTAATAAGTGAATCGCTACAATAAAACAAAGTTAAAACTGTATCATATTGCTACATTAAATGAACTTAAATCTATAATACATAAATATACTTAAAGCGACAAATATGAAGGCAAATTTAGTTATTTCAGAATTTTTTAACTTTCATAACTTATTTACTCATATTTCACTGATTACTAACATACTTTTTCTCAGCTCATTTTCCTGAAGCCGTTGTCACTTTTCCTCTCGGGTCATTGGTGTCACTGGCCTCCCTTTCACTTTCTAAGTTTCCTTTAAGTATTCTCTGCAATATTGGCTCAGTGGCTGCAAATTCCTTTAAGCTTTCTCTATCATGGAAAGCTTTAAGTTCTCCCTTTAAATTAAAGGATAATTTTGCTGGATATAGCAGTCTTGGTTGGCATTTATGTTCTTTTAGTGCTTGCATGACATTGCTCCATGATCTCCTTTTTAGTGTTTGGATTGAGAAGTCTGCAGTTATCCTGATGGGATTATCTTTGTAGGTCACTTTCTGTTTTTCTCTTACTGCTTTTAGTATTTTTCTCTTTGTGTTGGGTTTTTAGAATTTTATTTATGATGTGTCGCGATGAGGATCTTTTCTGATCAAAGTTGTTTGGTGTTCTATATGCCTGCAATAGTTCCATGTTCATTTCTTTTCTTAGATTTGGGAAATTTTCTTCCATTATTTCATTAAACATGACCTTTAAGCCTTTTGTTTGGTCCTCAGTCTTCTCCTGGATTCCCATAATTCTGAGCTTGTTTCTCTTTGAATCATCTATCAGCCATTGCAATGATTCACTTTCTTTATTTACTTTGTGTTCTTCACGGCCTGTATGTTGCAGCTCAGTCACTTTATCTTCTAGGTCTGACATTCTATTCTAAAGTTGTTTAAAGTGGTTACTTATTATTTCCTGCATGTTTTTCACTTCCTGAATATCTGCATTCGATTTTTCTATATCTCTGTTGTGTTCTCTCATTTCTTGTATTGCCTTCATTATCTTCTGGTATATTTCTTCTATGGTCTCCTCTTTTAGCTTTTCAAGGCTTGCTTTTTGCTTAGCTAGGTGTTGGTGTAGCTCTTGCACTGTCTGTGTTATTTCCTAATTTAAATTCTGCTTTAATTCAGTGAATATCTGGGCCCAGAAGTTACCATCATTTTTATCATTTTCATCTTTGGATTCTGTAATTTCAGTATCCCTGGTATCATCTTCTGGGTTGTCAGGTCTTTTTGGAGGAGATTTATTACCATGGTTCCTCATGGTTCTGCTATCTCTGGCTGTCTCTGGTGCTCAGGAAAGAAGGGTTTGGTGAAGGCCCAGTCCTAAATGCTTCTGGAATCCTCTGACCCAAGGGACAGACAGGGTGATGGAATTCCTGGTCCTAGATGCCTCTGGAAGCCTCTGGGGCTCAGGATTGACAGGGTGTTGTAATTTCCTGGAAGCCTCTGGAAGCCTCTGGCTCACGGGATAGACAGGCGATTGACTTCCCGGTCCTAGATGCCTGTGGCGTGCAGGACAGTGGTGAACCAGAAGCCTCTGGCACGTGCCGGAGGAACAGGGCGATGATCTCCCTTTTGAGGTGGCTTGTTCCCCATGAGCCACTCAGCAAAGCTCTCCGTCTGTCCTGGCTTCCCTCCCCCAGAGCAGGGCTCTCCACCCTCGGAGCAGAGGCGCCCTGAGCCGTTCAGGGGATCAGCAGCCTTTCCCCCCTCTTTTCTCCTCTGCCACTTGTGCCAGTTTCTTTTTAGGCACTGTTTAAGGGTGGCCCCAAAGCCCTGGTGTGCTCTTCTGAGCTCTCTTTTACTCTAAAGGGTTCAGTCTTGGACTTTTTTCCCCTTCTATTTAAAATGGCTTCTGCTGATGTCACTGCTTGTGAGGGCTGCTGAACCCTGTTTCTGATCTGGGATCCTGGGGCCTTTCCTAGGGGGAGTGCACACTGTGTTTGTAGTACACACTACCCACGGGTTGGTGTTTCAGAGGCTGGGGCTGCCCACTGCCGACAATTCCCACTTCTCTGGATCCGCGCTGACCTCCAGCTGAGGTTCTGGCTCTGGACCTTCCTCTGTCTGGTCTGTGGATGCCGGCAGTTCGTGGCTGCCCTGAGTCGGCTGCTTCTTTCCTCCACTTCCAATGTGATTTCAGGATTTTTGACCTGCCCACAACCTCCTCTCCATTGTTACGTGCACCGTCCTCTCCCTGCTTCCTCAGATGTTCAGGTCCCCATGACCTTTCCTCCATCTGCAGCTGCCTGCGGCTCCAGCTGTTTGCAGCTGGCTGCGGCAGCTTCCTGGGCCGCGGGGATTTTTTTTTCTCTGCTTTTGATGATCCTTTGGAATTTCTGGCCTCGCCCTGGCCGCCTTTCAGTTGTTGGGGATGTTCCTCTCTTTCCTAGCTACACTGAACACACTTTTCTAAATTCTTGACTTTTTAAGTGGGTCAGTGAGGAGACATTGTGCAGTGTTCCAGTCTCTTCCCATTTTTGACCCTCCCACACCCTCCCCATCCCTTCCTCCCAACTCCGGCTGTCACATCATGTGGTTCTATAGAATGTCTGTGTTCTGGGTTTCCCAAGTCAGAGAGACTATACAGTACTTAATATGTTTAATCTTCTGCATCTAAATCATTTCACTTGTCACAACTCTTTAGCTCAGCTTCCTATTCCTCAAATGGGCCACTGTGGCCAAATCTTGATGCCTCTTCTCTGAGTCCAGCTGATCCCTTTATTGGGATATTTGCCAAAAGTTCTTTCTTCCCCTATATTTTGCTATATCTTTGTTGATATTCTTAAACCTAGCTTTACCCACAGTCTACATAAAAAATAACTACAAGCATGTAAATCAAAAGACTAGTAAATATGAGAAAGAAGAAGAAAAGTTAATTTTGAATGTCTTAGCTGAATACTGGAAGGTACAAGTTTGTACATTCACAGGGTCATCTTTACATCAATCAATTTTCTTAAGATAAACTTACATCAAAGACCTAGTACGTGAATTGCTACAGTAAACTAACTTAAAACTATATCACATTGCTACATTAAATGAAGTCAAAGCTATACCACATAAGTACACTTAAAGTAACAGATATGAAGGCAAATTTAGTTATTTCATTATTTTTTAACTTTCATAATTTATTTACTAGCATTTCACTGATTACTAACATTCTGCTAGATTTGGTTAATAATTTTATTTGACTATACATCTATATATTCATACATACATATTTTAAAAAGATTTTATGTCAATTTCCCATGTTGCATGTAATTATTCTGGTTTGTACACTACTATACTATTACTAACAATAATGATGTGGGGAGATTTCACAGATTTTATAGAACAGCTGGTACTGTTTTAGAAGTATATCAATCAAATGAATCAAATACCAATCTATTTTTTATTACATTTTCTCTTTAGATGTTACCTTTCCTCCAAGTTATTTTGGTGCTGCTTATCTTTGTGCCTCTCTCAAAGAGGATAAACTCACATTCAACATCAAAAAAGTGAATTGCTACATTAAACAAGCTTAAGACTATCAGTTTGCTACATTAAATGGATTTAAATATGTATCACATATGTATACTACAGTTAAAGCAATAGATAGCTGTGCTTAGTTATTTCAGATTTTTAAACTTTTCATATATTATTTACACATATTTCACTAATTATTAACATTTTTCCCTATTTGGTTTTTCCTTTTACCTATCAATTCATCCCTAATTTCATGCAAAGCCTTACTTTTTTCTCAGCTCATTCTCCTCTAGCTGTTGTCCCTTTTTCTCTGGAGTCATTGGTGTCGCTGGCCTCCCTTTCACTTTCTAAGTTTCCTTTAAGTATTCTCTGCAATGCTGGCTTAGTGGCTGCAAATTCCTTTAAGTTTTCTATATCATGGAAAGTTTTAATTTCTCCATCTGATTTAAAAGATAATTTTGCTGGATATAGCAGTCTTGGTTGGCGTTTATGTTCTTTTAGTGCTTCGATGACATTGCTCCATGATCTCCTGGCTTTTAGAGTCTGGATTTGAGAAGTCTGAAGTTATCCTGATGGGCTTAACTTTGTAGGTCACCTTCTGTTTTTCTCTTACCACTTTTAGTATTTTCTCTTTGTGTTGGGTTTCTAGTATTTTGATTATGATGTGTCATAATGAGAATCTCTTCTGATCAAAGTTGTTTGGTGTTCTATATACCTCCAATAGTTCCATGTTCATTTCTTTTCTTAGATTTGGGAAATTTTCTTTCATAATTTCATTGAACATGACCTTTAAGCCTTTTGATTTGTCCTCAGTCTTCTGGACTCCCATAATTCTGAGGTTGTTTCTCTTTGAATCATCTATCAGCCATTGTAATGATTCACTTTCTTCTTTATTTACTTGTATCCTTCACAGCCTGTATGTTGCAGCTCAGTCACTTTATCTTCTAGGTCTGACATTCTATTCTGAAAATGTTTTAAGTGGTTGCTTGTTATTTTCTGTGTGTTTTTCATTTCCTGAGTATCTGCATTCAATTTTTTTTATATCTCTGTTGTGTTTGTCTCTAATTTCTTGTATTGCCTTCATTATCTTCTGATTTATATCTTCTTTGTTCTCCTGTAATTGCTTTTTAATGTTTGATGTTAGCTTAGCTTTGTCCTGGCATATCTCTTGCATTATCTGTTTCATTTTCTGTTTTAATTCAAAGTATTTCTGGGCTGAGAAGTTATCATCTTTTTTGTCTTTTTTATCTTTGGATTCTGCTATTTCAGTATCCCTGGTATCATTTTCTGGGGTGTCAGGTATTTTTGTAGGTGACATATTACCAAGTTTCCCCATGGCTCTGCTGTCTCTGGCTGCCTGTCTCTGGTGCGCAGGAAAAAAAGAGTCTGGCAAAGGCCCAGGCCTAGATGCCTCTGGAAGCCTCTGGCCCAAGGGACAGATGGGGTGATGGAATTCCTGGTCCTAGGTGCCTCTGGAAGCCTCTAAGGCTCGGGATTGACAGGGCTATGGAGTTCTCTGCAAGTCTCTAGAAGTCTCTGGAAGCCTCTGGTCCCTGGGAAGGATGAGGCGATGGAATTTTCAGTCCTTGATGCCTGTGGCGCAGAGGGCAGAGGCGACCCAGAAGCCTCCCGCACGTGCTGGAGGGACAGAATGATGGTCCCCCTTTTGAGGTATCTTGTTTACCCTTGGTCCCCTCAGCAAAGCTCTCCCACCTCTCTTGGCTTCCCTCCCCCAGAGCAGGCTTACCACCCTCGGAGGTGTACCCACTACACTGAGTTGTTCAGGGGATCAGCCACCTTTTCTCCCCTTTTTCTCTTCTCTCTGACTCTTGTGCCAGTTTCTTCCTAGGCACTGTTTAAGGGTGACCCCAAAAGCCCTGATGTGCTCTTCTGAGCTTTCTTTTACTCCTAAGGTTTCAGTCTTGAGCTTTTTTCTTTTCCTTCTTTTTGAAATGGCTCCTGCTTGCATCATTGCCTGCTATGGCTGCCGAAGTGCTGCTTCTGGTCTGGGCTACTAGGGACCTTTTCTAGGGGGAGCACACATCGCATTTGTAGTACACACTACCCATGGATTTGTTTCTCCGAGGCTGGGGCTGCCAGCTGCCGACAATTCCCACTTCTCCCAGATCCACACTTACCTCAGACTGAGGTTCTGGCTCTGGGCTTTCCTCTGACTGTGTTCTGTGGGTGCTGGCAGCTCAAGACAGCACCAACATTTATTTTCTTTTAAGTTTTAAACTAGTTTGTTCCAAGCTCTGCTGGCGTTTAAGGTTTGAATTGAGAAATCTACAGTAATTTGGATGGCTTGCTATGGTAGAATAATGTCTTTTTTAATCTTAATGCTTTTAATATTCTCTCTTTGTGTTGAATTTCTGAGGGTTTTGATTATAATGTGCCATGGTGAGTTACTTTTTTGGTCAAGGTTATTTTGTGTTCTGTAAGTTCCTTTTATCTGAATATTAATTTCTTTTCCTAGATTTGGGAAATTTTATGCCACGATTTCAGTGAATAAGTTCTTTATACTTTTTGGTGCTGTCTTGTGCTCTTTCTCCCCCACCAGGTTGATTCTCTCTGAGTCATTTGTCAACTGTTGTATCCACCCACTTTGCTCACTCCTTATTTTGGTGTCATGTCTGATTATGGCATTAACTTCTTCAATCTTGTCTTCAAGGTCTCACAGTGTTCAAGTCCATTCTCCCTATTTTCAAATGAATTTTTCATGTTGCAAACCTCAACAGATTCTTTCCAGATTTCCCACTTCTGTATTAAAATGCTCCTTCAGATCTTGCATTTCCTTATTTACCTCAGCAAACTTTTTATTTGTAAAACTCATTAAGCCTTGTATTCCCTAGAAATATTGTTAGTTTAGTAAGTTCACTTTAAGCTTGCTGGTCATTAAGAACGTCTTGTTGAACTGTTTGCACAAGCCATCTGGTGTACTTGGTCTGGGCTTCCTTTCCTTTGAGTTCCACTATTTTGGTCCATGGCATTAGCTCCTGGGAAGTCAGGCATTTCTGCACATGTTCTATCCCCTCTCTCCCCATGATTCTGTTGCAAAAGGGCTTCACTTTAGTGGCCGAGCAGAGAGGTTTGTCTGAGTGTGTATGATGGTGGTGAGCAGAAAGTCCACTGCATTCTGCACTGGGAATAGGCAGCAAGGGGGACCTGACAGTCAGGTGGCTTCTAAGGTGTCTTGTTCAAACCCTGCCCTTTCAACAAAGCTTGCCCCGGTGTCCTGGCTTCCCTTTCCCAAGGGGAAGGCTCTCTACCCTCTGAGGTGTTCTCACTACTACCAAATTGTTCAGGGGGTTGGCGACCTTTCTTCCCTCGGCAACTGTCTCCCGTGCCAGTTTCTTCCAAGGCACTGATTGAGAGTGCCCCCAAGCTCTTGGTACATGGCTGGTCTGTGGCTTCTTTTACCCTAAGTAGTTTGGACTAGAGTTCTTTTCAAAGTGGGTCCTGCCTACGTCACTGCCTAGTATGCCTGTTGAGAGCGGCTTCTCCTGAGCTAGTCTGCTGAACTAAGGGAGGCATTTCTAAGGAAAAACTTGCAGTGTGTTTGCTGTTTGCACTGTCTGCAGGCTGGTTTCTGTAGGCTGGGGCTGCCAGATGCTGTTAATTCTCATGCCTCCCAGCTCGGGATTGATCTTTGTCTCTGGTGGAAAGTGGTTCAGGACCCTCTCCAGGGGGTCCAGGATGGCCTCCTGGGCTGGCTTGTTTTTTAGGCTGTTATACACGTATGGAGTTTCCAACATGCCTAAGCCTCCTTTTATTTCCTCGAGTTCTTCTCTCTCCCCAAGCCAAATTGAGCATGTAGTTTTAAATTATTTCTTGACTTTTTGGATGGATCTGTGAGGAGCCATTGATCAAAATTCCTACTCAGCTGCCATCTTGCCTGGGAGTCTGAATGCCTTTTTTTTTTTTTTTTTTTTTTGAGACAGGATCTTGCTGTGTATTCCAGGCTCGGTCTGAACTCACTATGGAGCCCAGGCTAGACTTGGGCTCACTACAATCCTCCTGACTCAGCCTCCTGAGTGCTGGGATTATAGGTGTGCGCCACCATGCCCAGCTTATGTGGTGCTGGGGAATTGAACTCAGGGCCTTGTGCTTTCTATGCAAACATTTTAACTACTGTGTCATTCCTCCATCCCCATAATGCCTTTTTAAGAGGGAGAAGAATTGGGCCTGGTGGTGCAAGTCTATAATCCCAGTACCCTGAGAGGTTCAGGCTAGGGGATCACCTAGCTTGGGCAATTGAGTGACTTAGTGACAGCCTGTCTCAAAAATCAAAACTAAAAAATGGCCTGGAGGTATGCTTAGTGCAAAGGTCTTGGGTTGGGTTGATATTTATGGGTGTGCATACACACGCATGCACACGTGTGTGCACACACACACACACACTCACAAGAAGGAGGTATTTCTGGCATGGATTAAACATGGATATGTTTGGTCATTACTGACTTTCTCTGCCTGATTTGCATTTCTAGACATCAGTGGCCGATGGGATTGCTTCTCGGACTTTTGGCTAAGATCAAGTGTGGCCAATGGATTACATACGTAGGAAAAAACCTTTAAAAATGTGGACCTGGTGAATCAGTTCAGGAAACTATAAGGACAATATAATCGTAAACAGAAGATCAAATTAGTGATATTAATTTTGTTTGGCAGGATTTCTTTGATGCTATTTGAGAAATCACAGAAGTAAAGCTTCCTTTTGAAAGATATATAGCCTGTAGCCATTGCCTCATGAACATTAAGACCTTTGGAAACACATAAGGAGTTATATTTTACTTACCCTGAAATGTTCTCCAGAGATCTTAAAGGGTAGTATGTGTAAAAGCTGAATAACAGCTATCATCAGTAGAATGTAAAATTCACCACTAGATGGCAGTCTATCAGCAGAAATTGCATGTCCATGAATCTATCTTTTCCTGATTGAAAGTTTCTAGTAATACCAGGAATCAATGAAAATATTAGATAATATTTTCTGCTGCTATTTTCTGTTCTCATCCTCCAAAATTCTGTACATTTTTTATAGGTTCAATTTAAAGCGTTGTTCAACATGTGTCTTTCTCTTTAATATTAAAATAATGAAAGTGTAGAGAAATCCCAAATTTTGACATGAAAGGTTAATCTCCCTCTCTTGACCCCTTATCCCATACTCTTTGGATACTGAAGATAAAGGTAGTTACAAGAAAAGTATGCCCAGTGCTCTTGACTTTTTGATAGTAAAGGATACTTAAAAATCTTGTTTAAGTTTAGTTTCTAGTATTTTATCTTTCATGAATAAAACTCTGTAACTTCCTTCAGCAATTTTGGTCAACATGGGACAATTTGGAGAAATATATTTAGCTATTTTATGAAAAAGTTCATTTTATTTTGAATTAAAAAATTCCTGGAAAGAATTTGATATAAGTGAAAAGTTTGAAATTTAACTTGCTTCCAGTGAAGGGTGGTTTGATGTTGGGTAATAGCTGAATCTGAGGGCTGTAGCTAGGGGTTAGACCGCCTCTGTGGCACTGATCCTGTCCCATTTTGTTATTTTGCGTAGGACTTCGTGGCATTGTCATCCTGGGCAAGTGTACTCAGGTTCCACAGTTCAGTGTTATGCCTACTGCTCCCTTTGGGCTTATTGTTAGGTTCACCTTGGCCTAATAAAAAGCTCCCAAAAGTTACTTCAAAATCTCAATCTTTCTTTCCTCAGGTTAGGTTTCTTAGCTATAGCCTAAATTTTGTTATCTCCAAAGGAAAATGTACCACTTATATTTGCTTATGCATTTAAAGGTGAACCAAGTAGATACAAAAAGCAGCATACAGAATATTATTTATTCAATTCTTCCATTTGTACTCAAAGGAAAAATCCAGGTATGAGTAGAGACATAGCTGGATAGTCATTAACAGTTCTGGAAGGATAACACGCATGTTTAAAATGTTTAACACTTGTCTCGGCTTTGGCAAACTGAGATAGGTGCCAGCCTTAGAGCATGTGTGTGTTGGGGGGATCCTGAAGGTCCCTTAATATCCATGCTTTAAATTGTTAGTGATAGACGAAAACTGGGGCCAGGGTTCCAGAGGGGTGAAGCATCAGCTATTTACCTGTAGGAAAGTAGTAAACAGTCCTATCAACCTGTTTGAGCCTATGTAGGTACCCTCTTGATAACTGCTTGTCATGGTTTGGGTCTGACAGGTTCCCCAAAAGCATCATGGATTTGTTTGTTGTGGAATACCTATGGATTTCATGTACTGCTAAGAGGTAGGCCTGGCTGGAAGGAGTGAATCACTATGGCTTGACCTCAAGGGTCAAAACTCCAGGGTGCAACCTACAAGGGGTGGATCCCTGGGGCATGACCTGGAAGGATATATGCTATTCTGCCCTTCCTCTGTCCTTTGGCTTCCTGTCCTGCTATGAACAGCTTCTCTCTGGCTCAGCCACTGCCATGTGCTTTCACCATTGTTTACCACTCACGAATGGACTGAGACCTGCAAGTCTGAGTTAAAATAAACCTTTTGTTCCTGAAGTTGTGGATGTCAGGTGTTCTGTCCCAGCAATGAAAAAGTAACTAAGCCATTGCTGTTACCAACAGTTTCTCTGGGAGAAGGGATAGAGACACAAGTGTGCCCTGTGGTGCTTTTTGATTTTTTGTTGTTGTTTGAATCCCATTTAACTATGTGTATGTAGATAGGATTTCATTTGTGCAACTCAGGGGATGACTTTATTTTTGTGCTACAAATTCATTTCCATGCTGATTACATAGAGCTTGGGAAGTGGGTGCACATATACAACTATTTGTTATTTGGTGCTGTTTTGATCCCTTTTTCCCCTTTCCGCCACTCTTTCCCCCTTCTCGTCTCTGGGAAGTCGAGCTCCCTGTTTCGTAGCCTGTCTTGCATTTTGCTTTCTTCGCCATTCATATGCTGGCTTTCTTCCATGAGTGAGATCGTGTGATACTTCCCCCTTTCTGGCTGGTTTCTTTCACTAGCCATCACTGTCTCAAGGTCTTCACGATGGCACACTACTCCGTGGTGTGTAAATATCACATTCTTCTCTATCCCCTTATCCGCTGATCCGCTGACGGACATACAGGCTGTTTCCACGATCTAGCTATTCTGAGCGGTGTTGCTGTAAGCATTTCCAGTTTTTAAATCTGACGCTGGGTGTATCTGCATAGTTACCTGCAGGCCAGCTGCTCCCGGCCGGCCGTGGGGCCATTGCCCTGTTTTCGTCTGGCTCCACAGAGGGCCTCCTTCAGCTGGGCTGATCCTCCGGAGGAGCAGGCCTGGCCGCCCTCCTGGCGCGCGCTCTCCTCTCCGCCCTCTTTGGCCTCTCCGCCCGCCTTCGTGCAGTGCCGCCTCACCCGTGCGGGACGCTTGGCCCCAGAATGTAGGTGCTTGTGTGTGTGCGTGCTTGTATGTGTTCCTACATGTATGTTGATCCTGTGTGTCCCAATACTTTATCTGGGCACGGCCATTCCTTCCGCGGCACCCACTCCCCTGGCACCGGCTTCTGCCCTTCCCTCCGCGTCGCCCCTGTGTTTCTAGGCGGCAGGTGGGCGGGTCTTGCGGTGGGCCTGCTCCCAGCCTTCCTTATCTGACACCCTGAGCTCTTCCCGAACAACTAATTGTTATTTGGCTAGCTATATTTTATTGCGTAAAATAGAAGACTTCCTTGCAGAGGGAGAGAAGCTGTTCTTGTGTGTGTGTGTGTGTGTGTGTGTGTGTGTGTCTATATACACCTGTATGTGTAGGACTGGAGACTGAACCCAGGGCCTTTGCACGGAGCTACATCACCAGCTTCTTTATTATTTTGAGGCAGAGACCCACTAAGTTGCCCATGCTGGTTGGAACTGGCAATCCTTCCGCCACAGCCTCCTTGGCGCCACCACGCCTGGCCGAGGAGCTGTCGTGTCCTCAGAGTGGACCCCAGAGCGCTCTGGGCTGGGACCTTCCGGGGAGGGGCAGATCCGGGGAGAAACAGCATTCCGGGGAGAGGCTGCATTATTTTGGCTTGAGAAAAATCCCATGTTGAACAACTATTTGATTCATTTGATTTTATTGTGCACCTGCAAATTGAAAACAAAACAAAACAAAACCCAAGGCCGAAAGCGTGAAAGACCGAGGGACGGCAAAAGACGCTGACCAGAGGGGAGAAGCAGAGGGAACCAGGCCTCAACTCAGAGAAAGTGGCGAGCGCAGGGGCCAGTTCTCCGGTGTCCACGCAGCTGGGAGGGCCGCACGCCGAGCGCCAACCGTGCTCCACTGCCCGCAGACGCCGCTCCAGGCGCGGGAAGAGAACAGCACAGGTGGTGATTATATTTATCATGTTAATAATAACACTTGAACGCATGGTAGCAGTAAATTGGGGAAAAAAATAAGAATACTTCAGTAGGCTCGCAGTCACTGGGCGGGCGGCCGCCTCCCGAACTATCGCAGCTTCGGGATCCTTTCAGAGGCGGGGCGGAGACATTTCACACCGCAGCCTGAGAGGGGCAGCCGCTGGTTGCCGGCCAGGGCCACGGAGCTGGCCTCTTTAATCCAGAAGCAGAGCGTCTTTTCTCCACAAGGAATTGCTGTTCTGTCAGCCAGGCGTGCTGGTGCGCGCCTGTAACCCCGGCTCGCCAGGAGGCCCAGCCAGGAGGAGGGCAGGTCTGAGGCCAGCCTGGCAACTCTGTGGCTTGGTGAGACCCTTTCTCAAAACAAGCAGAGAGCAAAGGCTACGGAATACAGCTCAGTGCTTCTACAATATTATGTGGTTTCCCTGTTCCACATAAACTTAAAAAAAAATCTTAGTTTTTTTTTTTCCCCTGGAATGAGGGGCCAACAGCGGACCGGCGAGAGCAAGGGCCGGGGCTGGAGTGACCGTGGTGCCCTCCTCCCCTTTCTAGGACCTTATCTTTCCCCTATTCTAATTTTGGAGAGCTTGGCCTATTTAAGGTCCCTCAGAAAGTCAGCCAAACATCTCCGAAGCCACGCTCACACCGCGCAACCACAGCCATCGTGGAAGGCCTCTCGGTCGTTCCCGGGGTGGTGTTGGTGTTGTGGGGAACAGCAGGGGCTCCCGCCACCAGGGGCTTGTAATCTAAGTGGGGAGCTGGGACAAAAACACGACACAGCTACAGAATCTGACAGAACGTAATAAGGTGCTGAATTGCGGGGCGCAGGCAGTCAGGGAAGACGCGGCGTCGCAAAGCGCTAACTGCGGCGCAACGAGGGTTCAGCGAGGGAGCGATCGACCGCAGGACCCTTGCTGTGCCGCCGCTCGCTCCGCCGCGCGTGGGCGGGGGTGGGGAGTGGGAAGTGGGGCGTGGGGGAAGGGCCGCGGAGACATCCAGCGCACGCGCGCTTTGTTTCCTTCGTTTGCTGCATTACAGGAAAGTTACGCACACTTAAGCTCATGTGTTAAATTGAAAAGATCTTGGTGTGCTAGAACCCTTTCTGAAAAAATAGCTATGAATTCTTTTCCTAAATCAAGACTGTTTGGGCGTGGTCAGAGACAACCGCGTGCAAGTTTGTGTTGCTGCAGGACTGTTCCAGGCACGCGATGGGCGGCAGCGTGCCCACCCTCCCTAGGGGCTCCGCCCGGGGAGCTCGTCCTGGGAGGGCGACAGTTGTGTCTGACGGTGAGAATCAGCCACCTGCAAGGATGGTCATCAGAGTTAAGAGGGAGCAAAGGGGCTAGACCAATAGCTCAGCGGTTAAAGCGCTTGACTAGTGAGCCCAAGGCCTCGAGTTTAATTTCCTAGCACCTGAAATCCCAGCGCTCGGGAGGCTGAGCCTGAAAGTTGTCATGAGTTCAAGTCTAGCCTGGGGTACATGGGGAGTTCAGGAACAGCCTGGATTACAGAGTGAGACCCTGTCTTTAAAAAAAATAGAGGAAGCAGAGACAAATACCTTCGAATACAGGACTGATGAAATAAATTGACATAAACATTTCCCCCCATAAGTGGTATGTTTTATCCATCCTGGGGAGTTGGCACATATACGTGTTGTACTGGGGGGTTCTGGGGTTACGGCCTAGGGCCTTTGCGGTGAGCCGCAGCCCCGCCCAGTTTTTAGTTCTAATTTGAGACAGGGTGCTGGTCACTACGTGGCCCAGGATCGGGCCGCTCTCAGGTCATGGCCGTCTTCTTGCCCTAGCTCTCGGCAGGCTGGGCCACTAGGCTCGTCTCCTCTCCCTGCTCTTCTGCGTCTACCCAGTCTCATATCTGTTCCCCCTTTTCTACTAATCTCACCTCCCCGTTTCCTAGCATCTATTTTTTATTTTGCTCTTTGAATTATTTATATATTGAGTTTCTCATCCGAGAAACCATGTGATATTTAACCTTCTGTGTCTGATTTATTTCACTTAGGATTATGATTTCAAGATGCATCCATTTTCCTACAAATGACTCATCTTTTTAAGGGCAGAGTAGTCTTCCACGACCTCTCTCTCACTTTCTTCATCTGTTGATGGGAGTATGGCCTGTTTTCAAAATGCACCTACTGTGTGTTATAACAAGGACGTGCATGTACCACTGTAATATGGTGTCTTTAATTCCTTTGGAGAGATACCTTCAAGAGGTATATCGACACATTTATAAAATGGAATGTATAGTTGCTAAATGGAGAGAAATAATGTGATAGAAACTGTTTCTAATACACAAAGAAGCGAAAAAAGCAAATTCTAAAACTCGTATGAGGATGATTCTGTTGTGTTAAAAATACACCTGTAAGGCTATGTCTAACTTCTGTTTTTTTAATGTTCTGTGAAGTTTCTAAATGTTCTCCTAGATTTGTGGTTTACTTTATCACAGAAAACGTTTCCAAATCCTGTGTTCCTCTGATTTGGTCTGAATGTTTGGATGGTTGTAATTTTGAACCTGGTGAGTTTCTCAAGTGTTGAGTAAGACCTATTCTAGAGGGACTACTCCAGACTGGGAGGCTGAGATGGGTAGAGCCAAAGAGTTCATGGGACAAATATGTCTTGAGTCCAAGACACTCACCAGAAGCATTATTCCATTTATCTTTGAATTATAAATAATTCTTTCTTTTTTTCTTCTTTGAGACAAGGTCTTGCTCTATAGCCCAGGCTGATCCTGGACCCACTGATGTGGCCCAGGCTGGCCTTAGACTTTCTGCCTGCCTCAGCCTCCTGAGTGCTGGGATTATAGGTATATACCACCATGCTCAGCTTGTATGTGGTGCTGGGGAATTGAACTCGGGTACTTAGCATTTGCTAGGCCAGTGCTTTGACCGCTGAGTTGTTCCTCCAGCCTGTCAAATTCTTATTAAGCAGAATGTCTGCCTCCTCATCTTGGCCTTGCTTCCATGGAGGAGCGGCTGGAAGGAAGGTACGTCCCAAAGCTTACACAGCGTGAGTTTCTGCCCCAGAGCGTGCCAGGGGGGCAGAGAGCCCTGGGTCTGGATCACTTTTTAAGACATCTAGAATACAAAAAATAAATCTATAGAAGACAAAATAATTTAAAACTAATTTAATTAAGCCAAAATAATTTAAAATTAATTAAATTAATTTAAGCTATGGTGATACATACCTGTAGTCCCAGCAGTTGGGAGGCCGAGGTGGGAGGATTACCATGAGTTGAGGCCAGCTTGGACTCCATAGTAAGTTCAGGATCAGCCTGGACTACACAGAGAGACCCTGTGTCAAAGACACACATACACACACAAAAATTATGACTATTTTTAATGTTTACATTGAACAACTTGACACTTTTAACACAGAGAATCTAAGAACATTAAGAAACTTTCCGTTGGGAGAATGTGTCAAAGGCCTGAATTTTAGATATTTGGTCCGTGTGAGGTTTAGGCCAAATTAGGCTCTGCCTGGAAACCATGGGGGAGGACACAGGGAAAAATTCAGAAAGTATGCGGGTAGGATTTTGGAGTTTTTATTCCAAGGGATTTTCCATGTCTAAAGTAAAAATAGAGCAGTCTTCTATTCTGAGAACTTTATGTAGAATCTTCCTGAAAGGAGCCTTTCTCTGAAACACTTCAATACAAACCCGCATGATGTTCTCATCCTGTGATTCGGTGTCTCGTGTTTCCTAGATTTTGACTAATCCAAAGTCTCAGCTCCTTGTAGTTGATAATTTTCTATTTTAACTTCCCCACGTAGCTTCTCGTCTTTCAGTTAGAGCAGAGAAAATAAAAAGCAACAGAGCCAGAATTTTCCCTGCTGCCCCCTGACCAGAGAACACAGAGGCGGTGCTCAGGCACGGGAGTGAATCGGGAAACACGTGTCTCATCCTAGGGCACAGCAGTTCAGTTTAGGCACCTTGGACTAGTGTCATGGAAAAGAGTTGTCCATGGTCGGCGTGGAGGGCAGAGTTTCAAGAGGACTCCAGCTCTTGACGTCTACTGTGCATTTTATTGTCACATACGAAGCGAAATATTTGTACAACTCACCATCGTGCAGCATCAGTGAGAGGCTTGAGTTTGTCTTTCTGCAGGCTACATGGTCCCGAGTGGGGGTGATGGGAGACAGGGACACCCAGAGTGTGTTGCACATGTCCACTTTGTAACGCCACTGCTGATCTGACAGGAGGCAGAGCTCAGGTGGTAATGTGAGGGATGGGAAGTGGCTGTAAATACTGAGGAAGCTTCATTCACTGGCTGCCAGCTCACCTGCTGTGTGGCCTGGGGGCGGAGGACCCCTGCCGTGGAACACTTCCCTTCATGGAGGTGGGCAGCCTCCTGGGAGCGCATCCTGGGCGTTCTCTTGCCTTTGGTGAGCCTGCTTCACCCTGCTCCAGTGTTGTCCCTGGGGAGTGAAGGGCACATGAGAACTGTGCTGGGGTTTCTGAGAACACAGCAGACCCACTGTCTTCCTCCTGCTACTGTCATGGAACACACAAATAAAATGTGGCAGTAATTTAAATATTTATGCACAATCAGCATTGAAAAAAGCAAGGAAAACATTCTTATTCGCAGTGTGGAAGGGAACACAGAGCTGTAGAAGCTGCAGCTGACGTTGCTGGACTGTACACAGGGCCTAGGATCTGAGGACTGGGACCCTGAGGCCTCTGTGGGCCCAAGACATGCAGCTTCTGGCCAGGTGTAAGCAGTGCACTGTGACTAGGGTTGTTAGATTTTATTTATTTATTCATTTATTTTTATTTATTTATTTATTTATTTTTGAGACAGGGTCTCTCTCTGTAGTCCAGGCTGGTCCTGAACTCACTATGTCCCAGGCTGGCCTTGGGACTCAGGATGACTCACCTGCCTCAGCCTTGTAGTGCTGAGATTACAGGTGTGGCATCACCATGCCCATCTTATATGTTGTTAGATCTAGCAAGAGAAAAATACAAGGCCCATGGTTCAATCTGAATTTCAGACAGGAAGCATATAATTTGTTATTCCATGTGTATGTATATATATACGCACGTGCCAGGTCTCCTATGTGCACCAGGCTGGCCCTGAACTCACAGCGATCTTCCTGCCTCAGTGCCCCTTGTGTTGAAATGACAGGCATTCACTACCATGCCCAGCAACTTTTGAGCAGGGCTTCCTGTCTTCATTGCCAGCTAGCAAAGGTCTTTGCTTTTGGTAATGGTGAAAATTAAGCTAACGTGCAAGTGAGCTTTAATTAGAAAGCAAGAGAAAATGGCAAGGGACTTCAGTTTGAGGGGCCGAGAGAGACCAGGCAAAGGAGAGTGAGGAACAGGAAAAGAGCCGGAGGGGACATGATGTGATGAAAGGGACCAGACTGGTCCACATGCGAATCATTCTGTTAGTTCAAGTACAGCCTATTAGTTATATGGGACATAATGACAGTAAAAAATGATTTGCTGTTTATTTGGTTAGAACAGGTATCCTGTATCAAACAGGTCCAGCAGGGGTGCAAGAAAGGGAAAAGGGCATACATAGCCACTTGTGTTTTCTATTTCTTTCTTTCTTTCTTTCTTTCTTTCTTTCTTTCTTTCTTTCTTTCTTGTTGGAGATAGTTACTGTGTGGTCCAGACTGGTCCTGAACTACTTATGTAGCCCATGCTGGCCTTGATTCCACAGCAATCCTCTTGCCTCAGTCTCCCAAGCATTGGGATTGCAGTTGTGTGCCACCACATCTGCCTTATGTGTTGCTGGGAAATTGAACTCAGAGTCTTGTGCTTGCTAGGCAAGTACTCTAACTGCTGTGCTATTCCTCCAACCCACTTCTACAATTTATTCTAACTTAAACAACAACAGCAACAACAACTACAACAAACTCTCAATCTGGAGTCATAGTTTTATGACCTTGTGGTGTGCTTTTCCTAATTTGGAATGTAAGCTTTGGATTACAACAGTCCTATTTCAAACGCTTGCCCTATCATTGACTACTTCTGTTACTTTGAAGAATTTAACCTGTCAAAGCATCAATTTTTACATCTGGGAAATAGGAAACATAATTATATTAGCTAAAGTTCTTGGCTCCAAAACAGGAGCTGATTCTTTTTGAATACATGAAGAAGAATTGTTTTAGTTAATTTTTCGTTGCTGAAACACAATGCCCAACAACATCTCTTAAGGGAGGAAAGATTTACCTTACAGTTTTAGAAGGTCTCAGTCTACTCATGGGTGTGGCAGTGGTAGAAGCATGTGGTGGAGAGGTTGCAGGAGAGCTGCTCACGGCACGGCAACCAGGAAGCAAGTGAGCAAGGGTGGACCTACCCTTCTAGGTCCTGTCCCAGTAATCTGCCCCTTCCAACTAGGCCCCAACTCCCCATAGCCCCTGGTTCCATAAGTATCCCACTACATCCAAATACATGAGCTTTTTAGGTGACATTCCAGATCCAAACCATAACATTCTGCCCCTTGTCCCCAAAAGACTTACGTCCACCTTCTTATGCAAAATGCATTTAGTCCTTTTCTAAGAGTTACCAAAGCCTTAACAGTTCCAGAACTGCTAAAAGCCCAAGTTCAATGTCTCCTTTGAGACTCAAGGCAATTCTTAATTGTGAGCCCCTGTGAAAATAAAGAAAAATTAAGCACTTCCAACATACAATGGCACGGGGTAAACATTTCCATCCCACAAGGAACAAATAGGAGCAAATAAAGCAATCAGACGGAAAAGTACTGAGCCCGGCAGAGCAAGAGTTAAATCCTGTAGTACTGTGTTCAGCACCTGGAGGAAACTGGGGTGAGATGTGGGCTCCATAGGGCTTGGTGGCCCTGTCTCTGCAGCACTGCCTCTGGCTGCACCTTCATGGCTTCTCCTTTGTTCAGGATTTACTCATAGCCTGTGGCCTTCCTCTGCAGATAATCTATATTCTTGGCTTCTCCAAATATTTGGGGTCTCCACTGAACTTTTGGTTTCACCTTCATAACTTCATGTGTACCTATTCCTGGGCACACTGCCTGGCCTTCAAGGCCTTCTTTTTAAATCTGGTGGAAGCCTCCATGACCCCACAGTTCTTGCGTTCCGCATGCCTGCAAAATCATCACCACAAGGACAATGCCAAGTTCTGCCACTGGTTTGAACAGTAGCCTGGTCCCATTGGACAATTATGGCCAAGGCCTCTGAGTTCTTAGATGTTTGAACTCCAGCAATTTTTACTCTTTCTAGGCCCTACAGGATGCCAAGGGGTACTCCTCTCTGAGCAAGGTCTTTTGCTTTTCTACTCTTGAATTAGTAAAGGACTGAGGTCTTGCTGATTTTTGAGATCTCCTCAAAACATGTTATTTATAATGCTAATTTGAAGTACTTGTCTTCTTTTTAATGATAATTCTTTAATCTCTGCCATTTTCTGCTTCTTAATGTAGAACTGGCTAAAAACGGCAAGCTGTACCCATATGAGAGCCTGAACATTGGTCTTCCTTGAGATTTCCTCCACCAGATTAAGTAGTCCACTGGCCTTAATCTTAGTTTCAGTCAGAGTCTCTGGACAAGGGCAAAATACTGACACACTTTTTGCCGGAGCGTAGCATGCAAGGTTGGTTTCTAGACCAATTGCCAATGAAGTCCTTCTTCTCCTCTGAGAGTTCTTGGGCCTGGCCTTTACAATCCACACTTCTATCAGCATTCTGGTCTTCTGAGCTTCAGTGAGAATCTCCCATCAAGCTCAGTTCATAGCATTTTAAGACTTCTCTAGTTGACATTGTCACATTTTTCCAAATTCCTCCCACAAACCAGTTCCAGAGGTTTCTAAACCACATTGCCAAATAAAGTCACAGTAATGATTCCACTTCTTTTTGGTACT
This sequence comes from Ctenodactylus gundi, assembly GCA_004027205.1. NCBI lineage: Eukaryota > Metazoa > Chordata > Mammalia > Rodentia > Ctenodactylidae > Ctenodactylus > Ctenodactylus gundi. The sequence continues at coordinate 216,196 of PVKB01000345.1, forward strand.
AATGTCTGTCTTACTTTTTTGTTGCTGAAACAGAATACTCAACATCCATGACTATAAGAAGGAAAGATTTATTTTAGTTTACAGTTTCAGAAGGTCTCAGGCTATTCATAGGTGGTTGGCAATGGTGGCAGAGGTGTAGCAGGAAACCTGTTCATGTTATGGCAGTTAGGATGCAAAGTGGGTGAGGATAGGTAGAGCCACCTTGTCAGGTCCTGACCCAGTAACCTGCCCTTTCTGGGTCAAGCCCCAGTGTTCTGTCCCTTCCAATCAAGCCCCACCTCTTACCCTCACTCATTTCCATAGGTATCCCATACATTCAAATACCTGAGGCTTTTGGGGGACATCCCAGATCCAAACCATAACAGGCATTTTATTAAAAAAAACAAAACTGTTGAGTATACTGGAAAACTGTCTTGAGAATAAACTTTGATGAGCAATATTCTAAATCAGACTAAGCCACAGGTCTAATGGAAAACTGCTGCTGCTGCCCCAACCTGCAACATTCATGTCAGAAATATTCCATCGCAACTCCTGGGAAACAGCCACCACAAAACCTCAGGCACTTTGGCCTTCTCATAAGCAAAGGTGGAAAGTCTGTGCAGGGCCTCTTTCCTCTTGATGTTTCCTTCTGAATCATTATCTTATGATGGTATGATGATGTCCTTAACTGGTAGCAACTAACTCATGTGCTTGAATGCTAACTGCAAAAAAGGCTGGAAGTTTGAGCTCTGACTCCTAGGGAGTGATGATGACTCAAAATTTGGATATTTCCACAATTATAGAGAGGAGACTGAAAACATGACAGGTTGCCAAGAAATGGAGAGATGCCAACAACAAAAACAACAACAATATCTACAGTTCCTAATTTAAACTCTTCCCTGTGTCTGGGGATTCTATCATTGTGCGAGTCTTACTACTAGGTGAAGGATCTTCATTTTACAACAGAAGCCAGAGAAGACCAGGTACTGATTTAGTTGAGATCTTACTACCTAGCAGATGGATGTGAGACCTGAGTCTACTAAACAAGTGTTCTTGTCCTGAGTTTTATGGCCATGAGGATAATTCCAAGGAGGAGGGAAATCTAACAGTTACTGTAGTGGCAGCAATATTACTGGCTATGACAGTCAACATTCAATATCTGGTAGTAATAATGGCAATAGGGTCAGTGTCCAGGAGCTCTGATTACCCTGAAGAGCAGGGTTTTCTTTACCTGAAAATAGGTGCACCTTACTTTAGAGTGGGTTTGTCCAGTCTTTTAATTTGTCTGAGCTCATAGCCTTATGTATTTGGAAGGTGACTGGATTGTGGAAAGTAAGTGGATGCTGTGGTATTAAGAGGAAAAGCCTATGTTAACGAATCTCAACAAAAATATAGTCAGATACAAAAAGAAAAGAAAACAAACAAACAAAATAAAAAGAATTTTCAGCAAATCATCCCAATAAATGGCTCTGCTTGACCCAGAGAAGAGGCATCAAGATTTAGCCCCTACAGCCCATTCGAAGGTGGGAAGCTGAGATAAAGAGTGGTGATTTGAGTGGTGAAGTGAGTCAGACACAGAATATTAAATATGTTAAATATCACATGGGCTCTCTGATTTGGGAAACCCCGAACACAGGCATTCTGTAGAACCAAATGTGATACTGGGAGTTGGGGTGAGGTAGGAAGGGTGTGGGGGGTAAAAATGGGAAGGGATTGTAATGTTGATGTGATATATATACATATATATATATATATATATATATATATATATATATATATATATATTATATGCACAAAATGCTCAAGTTCATTGTAAACATGTAATGCATATATATATATATAAAACTGGGGAAAAAAAGAGGTAGGGCTTGTGGCCTGGAGGAACAACTCAGCAGTTAGAGAGCTTGCTGAACAAGTGCTAGGCCCTGACGCTGATTCTCTAGCACTACATAAATTAGGCATGGTGGTACATGCCTATAATCCCAGCACTCAGGAGGCTGAGGCAGGAGGATTGCCCTGAGTTTGAGGCCAGCCTGAGAACATAGTAAATTCAGGGCCAGTCTGGACTAGAGAGTGAGATCCTGTCTCAATAGAAGAAAAATCTAAAAAAAATAAAAATATAAAAAAAAGTAGGGCCCGGAGGTATATATATCCATGTAGTAGATTGGAAGGATACTTTCTTGCCCTGGTCTCTCCCCCCAGTACCTTCCTCTTGTGATGCTGTGACAAGTTGCCCTCCTCAAGACCTATCGCAGTTTGGATCTGGAGCGCCCCTAAAGCCTCACACATTTGGATGTTGTGGATTATCTATGGATGACGCATGATGTTAAGACATGGGCCTGATTAGGGGTGGACCACCGGTGTGTGGCTGTGTGGTGGGTTATGGGTGTGTGGCCTGAAGGAACGTACGCTCTTGTCTGAGCGTGCTCTGGAAGCCCTGACTTCTCCTCTTGCAAAGCCACGCGCAGCTGTTCTTCACCAGACCCTTCCTGCCATTGCCAGCATCCCGTAATGGACAGAGATCTCTGAAACTGTGAGCCAAAACACATCTTTCCTTACATTGTAGACATCAGGTATCATGTCCCAGCAATGAAAAAATAACTAAGACAAGGCCCTCTGCCAGGTCACCATTGACGCCAGCTATGAACTGACCAGGACCTCTGACACATGAGCTAACATTAACGTTTCTTCCCTTAAGTCGTAGGTGTTGAGTGTTGTGTCCCAGCAGTGAGAGAGTGGCTGAGATGTTCAGCCTCTCAGTTTGCCTGGGCTACAATGAATAAAGAGAAATTGTCTTGGGCCACACATAAAATATACAATATATTTAATATAGGTAAGTGACAAACTTGCTTTATTTTTATATTTATTGTTATAACAGGTGGCTTGTGGGCTGCAGGCTAGACATGCCTGCTTAGAGATCGTTACTGGGAATGAATGAGAATTGCGTGTAAGAAAGGCCTCTGAGAAACTTCAACTTTTCTGAATTCTATGATAGAGGCCAGTCCTGGGAGTATGCCGTAATGTTTGAAGTTCTGGAAGAAAAAGAGCAACCAATTTAAGCTGTAAGAAAACAAAAACATAAGAGGTAACAAAGGCTATTGATCTATTTGGCTATTGTATATTCAAAGGTTATAAATGTAAGACTATGTAGCTCATTGGCATGAATGACAGCTATTGTGGTTTGGATCTGGAGTGTCCCCCAAAAAGTCTCACGTATTTGGATATTATGAATTGCCTATGGAACCACATGCTTTTGGGGGATTGGGACCTGGTCTGGAGGGATGGATTGCAGGCATGTAGATTGGATTATAGGCTTGTGGTGGGGACTTACCGCGCCTTCCACACCTGGAAGGGGTGAAACACTGAGGCTGGACCAGGAGTGGATGGCTGGGATGGGCCTGGAAGGAAATATAAGCTGCTTCCTGCCTTCCTTAAGAGACTAGACATGACTTGCCTTGACTTGGCTTCCTGTTAGCAATGTGGTAAGGAGCTGCCTCTACCTTTGCCTCTGCCATGTGCTTTCACTGTTGCTGGCTGCCCTTGAGTGGACTGTGACCTTCTGAAACTGTGAGCTAAAATAAACTTTTCCTTCCCTAATTTGTGGATGTCAGGTCTTGAGTTACAGCAATGAAAAGTTAGTAAGACAACAGCCAAGAACAAATTTATATTCCATTCCTATTACCTAGTTTGACAAGTCCGTCATTGCACTGTGCTTCGTGTGCAATTGATGTGCTTGGATTTTCAACTGGAATAGAGCTTTTGAATACATTTATTTGTGGCTCCAGGTAAGGCTGAGTCAAAATTCTCTGGCCCTAAGCAGTTAAAAAACAAAACAAAACAACTTCACTGTCAGATCATTGTGTGGCAGGAATGTGCAGCTGATGTACCAGAGTTTTTTGATGTTTGTTTTCCTCTCATTTTTAATTTGTCCTTGTACCCTTGTATCTCTGCAGTGTTTCCCTATCTAGTGCTTAGGCGTGTGGTCAACTTGTCCTCTTTGCAGCATCTGAGGCAGAGTGACAGCTGGAGGGATCCTTTGATCTGTGAGAGCAGTCAGTGGTGTGCTGGCAACTTGGCTACTGGAGAGAAAACAAAACACCTGGAGTCTTAGTTACTGTCATCATTGCTGTGATAGATGACCCAACATCCACAACTTAAAGGAGGAAAGACTTATTTTTAGCTCAGTTTCAGAAAGTCTTGTATAGTCTGCTCATGGGCCGGCAAAGGTGGAAACACAGAGGCTGGAGAGCCACTTACAGTATTATATCCAGAAAGCCAACCTGATGGTAAGATTTGGAAGTCAATAATGATGCCAAATACATAACGCTTACAGCATTAAAGCCAGAAAGCCACGTGAAGCAGGAGCCAAATGAAGTGAGGAGCTGGTTGATGTCTGGAGACTTAGGCAAAGGCTAGAGCTTTACCAGGAAGAAGCTGTAATGATGTTTCTTCTTCCTCCTTTACTTAGTTCAAGCTGTCTGTTGGGCTCCCAACAGGTCAGCAGCACAAACTTGAAAGCTCTGTCCTGGGCAAACCCAATGTTGACATAACTCTTTCTGGTCAAGCCCTAAGCATCTGCCCCTTCCAGCAAGGCCTCACTGCACATGTTTCCAAATATGTGAGACTTCTGGGGGGACACTCCAGATCCAAATCATAGCACCTGCATTGTGGCATTTGTCAACTACCATGTGTACACAATATTACCAGGGTCAATTTCAAGTCACCAAAGTGGTACCACTGAACAAGGAGCTGGGAAAGAGATTTGCACAGTCAGCTCATGCTACCTGGAAGGAGCCAGCTCCAGCACCTACCACTGATGGCATCTTACATGTTTGCTCTTAGGTAAGAAAGTGTGTAGGTCACGTGTCACATAATTTTCAAAGCAAGAGTTCCCACACCTGAAGATTCCTACTGAAGAGTTTTACCCCATGCATACCTTCAAGCCTGCTGTCTCCCTCAACTTTGTGATATTTATTCATTTATTTGATATCGGAATAGAACTCATTGACACAATTATTTTTGAGGATTTTGCTAAATTTTTTTAGTTTGGCTTCAAACTTGTGATCTTTCTTCCTCAGCCTCCCTGGTATTTAGGATTATAGGCTTGGCAAGAACTTGCTAGTTGAAATAAAAAGGAGGCAGATACATCCCTTTCAGCCCACCCGTGAAGAGGCCAAGGGGCTCCTTCAGGATGGAAGCTCTTCCTGTGAGTCAGTCCCAGCTAACTAGGACACTCTTACATTTCTGTACAACTTACTAGCTTTCGTTGCTGGACTCTCCATTATAAAGCCAGCTCATCCATGCAGGAATTGACATATGATTCTTTGGGCCCCACTGTAGCGCTGTCCCTGCCGCTGTACGCTGCTTTCCCAAGGCCGCCAGCCTTGCCTGGTTTCTCTCTCACAGTGCAACTCAGGCAGGATGTTTTCTTTTCCCTGCCAGGAAGCTTCTGGATTCACCAGCCCCTTTCGCTTTCACAAAGAGAAGTTCCTTGGAAGGCTGGCTATTTTCAGTGTCTCCTTGGGTCATATTCCGGCCAACACCCTTCTCCACTAGCAGACTGGTCACTCTCAGATCTCTTCTGGGAACATCCCAGCAATGTTGAAGGATGCTAGAGAGCTTCCCAAGGAAACTTTATGTTTCATTTCTCTAGGGGACATGTACTGGGCCAAGAAACTCTACTGTCCCTTGGATAGCATTTATTTCTTCTGTTAACAGGATTAATTATGAATTTTTCTAACCCTCATGATTATTATACAGGCTTTTATAGTGTAAAACCTTCCCCTTCCCCTTCTCTTTTAATGGTACTGGGTATTGAACGCCGGGCCTTCACACTGAGCTAAATCCCTAGCACTTTTTATTATGAGACAGGGTCTTGCCAAGTCACTAAATCGCACAAGCTGGGTTTAAATTTGTAATCCTCCTGCCTCAGCCTCGCGGTGTGCTGGGATTACCAGTGTGTGCCACCACATCTGGCTTGATTTGGCTTTGGAAACAGCCTTAGCAATAGTCATCACTCAACAGTTTCATACAAAGCTCAAATAACACTAACTAATGCATTCATACACTAGCTAAATGTTTATCATGTACTTGCCATGTATGTGGCTTTATTGTGAAGCCCAAGTCTCAGCAGATAAGATTACCGAGTGCCTTCCTCACACTTTTGCATAGGGCGAGCAGGCGCACGCACAGGCTGTTGTGATTGAACGTGACACACTCTGAGGTGCAAATGTGGAGGCGATGCACAGCTCTGCGCAGGGGAATGAAAGAAATTTTCAAGCGTTTCAGCCTGATGTAAGGTTTGAAGGTCAATAATGATGCCAAATACATAACACTTATCAAGTACCCGGAGCTGTCCTATTCTACATATTTTCAGTGTATTAACATATTTAATTTTCCAAAATCCCCACAAGGCTGACACAATTACCATTGCTGCAGAACCAGCATCATGGGGGAGTTAAATGACTTGCCTGGTGAATGAATCTGGGATTTGAACCCCACCACTAACCTCTCCACTGCTACAATAACTTACTTGGATTATGTGAGTGTGTGTGTATGGGGGCAGGTAGCAAAGGCCCAAGGATGGGAGGAAATGTGACATGTTCCTACTTTCTGTTTTGAGTTTCAGTAGGAAGTCTATGTAGAGGCACTGATCGTCTGTGTACCATATTTTTCTTTCATCACAGAGGTTTTTCTAGAACACATTTGGAAAGCGATTTATCAACACTGTTTCCTATCACTGTGGTGTTTTCAAATGGCTGCTGCCCAGCTGAGTTGTTGGCTGAGGATTATTTTCAATATATCCGCAGAAGAAAGACAACAAGTTTGGGGTTTTCCCAGCCTTTCTGGAATTCACTTGTTCTAATGCTAATGCTAAAAATTGCAAGATTGGTTTTCACAGAAGGTAGAAGATAGCATTTCCAGAAGACATTGATTTGGTGCAACGATGAAGTGTATTCCTGATCACAGCTGAAGTTCTTGCCAGTGCCAGCTATTGGTCACCAAATGGGACAATGTGCATGACTACTTGTAGTGCCTCATTATTGCCTCAGGGTATATGATGAGTACCCAGATGCAGTAGGAAAAACAAACTGGCAGATTTGAGCCCAGAGCAGAGCCTAATGGAAGATAATGCACCCTATTTCATGTTTCTTCTACACTTTTCTGTTTTTTTTTTCTTTGTTACTGAAGATTGAATCCAGAGCTTTTGTACTGGGCTACCTCTCTGCCCTTTAAAAAATGTTTTATTTTGACACAGGGTCTCACTAAGTCGCTAAATTGCCCATGCTGGGTTCGAACCTGTGATCTTTCTTACTTAGCTTCCCAGACAGAGTGCTGGGAGTTCAGCTGTGCACCATCGTGCCTTGCTGATTTTCTGTTCTTCATGTACCAGAGGGTATTCGTTCATTCACTCATTCAGCATTTTCCAGGTGCTCACTATAATAAAAGCTGGGAACAACAGTTAACATTTGATAGAGAGCTTATGTGACCGGCACTGTGCTAAGCCCCTTAAAATGACAGTATTTAATCCTCACAATGGCCTCATTCAGTAAGAATTATAACCCCCACGTGAGCAAACAGTGAGATTCAGGGACTTGCTCATATTCAGGGCTGGTCAAGCTGCCAGAGCTTGATTTCCACCAAGACAGTCTCAGTTTGGAGCCTGTGCTCTCAAGTACTGTCCTGTGTCTCATCCTCATGTATGAGATTCTATGGTAGGCATGACACCATGTCATGACCTCATATATGAGATCCTATGGTAGGTATGGCGCCATGTCACATCCTCAGCTATGAAGTGCTACATGTAGCCATGGCGCTGTGTCACATTCTCCTGTATGAGGTGCTGTGGTAGGCATGGCACCGTGTCTCGTTCTCATGTGTGAGATTCTGTGGTAGGCCTGGCGCTATGTCACGTCCACCTGTATGAGGTGCTCCTGTAAGCACGGCACTCCATGACAATAAGAAGCACTCTTGTCAGCATGATGTAGGTGTAGAGCACTGGCTCTCGGCTTTGTGTCACCTGTGCCAGCCATGCGTTCCCTGGGAAAACACCAACCTTATGGTCCTCTACTCCCTGCATTTTGCTCAGGAGCATACTGGAGGGCAAGTGAGAGTGGCCCAGGTTATAGGAAGACATTGAATCAGGAGTGATTTATGAAAGTGCAAATCCTTTGCACAGTTTTGTGTGAGAAAATAATGAGTACACATTGTAGAACACGAATGAAGGTATTTAAGAAATACAGTTTTTTTTGTTTGTTTCTGTAAATCAATGTAATTTTACAACTGAATACCCAGCATTTTGGGCTGGCAGGAAATTTAGGCTTTGTCATCCTGGAATAATGATCCTCATATCCCTCAGACTTCTGCTAAGACCTGGAGTCTTTTGTAAGGCCATCATGTTGTCTTGGACTATTAAGTGCTATTTATGCCACGGAGAGTGCTGTTATCTGTTGGCCCCTGAGGCTACATGTGGCATTTTCCTACCTGGTATTTTTCTTAGCTCTTCTATTTAATCCAGACTCTTCTTTTTCTCAGGAAGAAATCTCCTCTTATTCCCTCTGGGGTACTTTTCTCTTATCAAACTTTATTTTTCTCAATGGATTTTGCCTTTTGGGAAAGAGCATACATTTGGTAAGGTATATTTTTTATTCTCTTTCTTGCTTATAAACCTCTTGCAGAGTGAGAAAGCAAGAATCTATTTGAGTCAAAACAGGAAAGTAGTAGTATAAATAATACACACTGCTCACTGGAGTGGAATATATTGGGAAACAGTCTTCATTTCTTCCTATTTGCCTTCTCTGGAAGGTAGAAGTAATCTTATTTTTCATTATAAAAAGTGGCATTGAGTTAACAGTGAAGGGAACTTCAGTTTGGCATATGTTTTTTTTTTTCAGGCCACTCTATTATTTATTCAAGGAATAGTTGTTGAATGCTAACTGGACTTTGTAAGCTTTAATAAAGAATTTGGATTTTATTGGTACATCAATCCACTGGAGATAGTCTTTATGTGTCTTAGCAATCACCATGGCCTTCCCTTGAACAGTGGATCATAATGACCAGATACTGTTACTGCAATCCAGGTAAGAGATGGAGATTGATGAGGTAGGGTAGTGGGTGCGGGAACGGAGAGATGAGCAGGGATACTGGGTCTTGTTAGAAGATGCATGGTCAGGACTGGCCAAGCAGCAGATATGCAGGGAACTGGCTGCGTGGAATTGAAGATGGACTCTAGGTTTGGGGCTTGAGCAGCTTTGCAGGTGGTAGTGCCATCTACAAAGGTGAGAAAGGACAGGGCCAAAATGTCATTGATTACTTAAATTTTTCCTCCAGAAAAGCCTTTGCTAGCTCCTGGGACCTCCTGTGTCTTGAGTCATGGATGTAGGGGATGAAACCTCACTAGGGAAGCACAGATAATCCACTGTGATGCAAAATTAAAGCTTGTATTAAAGCTTGTTTTTTTTTTTTTTAAAAATTACATTTCTAGGGGCTGGAGGTATATCTCACTGGTTAAGAGTATTTGCTTGGCAAGTGCAGGAGGACCCTGGGTTCAATTCTCCAGGACAAAATAGACTGGGCATGGTAGCACGCAACACACCTGTAGAAATAAATGAAAATAAAGACCGTCACCACTGGCACTGGCTCAATTTAAAAAAATAAAATTTATACAAGAATCTGAAGAAAAGCAGACCCCTAAAATTGAAAGGCCTGATTAAAAAAATGGACAATGGAAATAAAAAGTAGGCAGTTCTCAGATAATGAAGTTCAAATGGCCAGTTAATACACGAAAAGATGTTCAGCATCGTTAGCCTTTAGAGAAATGCAAATTAAAACATCACTAAGATACCACCTCACCCCAGAGAAAATGGCATATTAAGAACTCAAACAGCAGTCAGTGCTGGAGAGGCTGTGTGGCATGTAAACTGGTACAACCACTATGGAAAGCAGTATGGAAGTTTTTCAAAAGGCTGAAAATAAATATGCCCTTGTCTGGGAATACCTCGTCTGGGAATCTTTTGAAAAGAGTTAAAAACATCATATAACAGAGATAGATACACGTACACCCATGTTCATAGTAGCACAACTAACAATAGCCAAAATGTGGAAGACACCAAAATACCTATCAACAGACCAATGGATACATAAATTGTGGTATTTGTACATACTGGAATACTATAACATACCTCATATAGTATAAAGACAGATAGCTTTGAGGCTTCCATAGATGAATGGATGCAACTTGAGACCATAATGTTCAGTGCAGCGAGTCAGACATAGAAGGTTAAATATCAAATGGTTTCTCTAATGTGAGAAGCCCAGAATACAGTCATTTCCTAGAACTAAATGGGGAGATACAGGAAACTATTGGGGGGAAGGTCAGGGTGTAGGAGGGCCAAAAAGGGAGAGGGGAAGAGTTTGTAATTCTGAGCACAAAATAATCAAGTTCAATGTAAACATTATGTATCATATATATATATATATATATATATATATATATATATATATCAATAAAATGGGGAAAATAAAATTTACCTGTCTATATACATCTTCAATAGACTTATCAGTGCTGTGTTTTTGTGTATAAGCATTCATACATGCCATTTGTAAATAAGCAGGAATAATTGAATACATGAGTGAGCAAACAGAATTGTGGCAGTCTGTTTACCGAAAGTGGCCCTCACTCTGGAGCAGGAAGCTCCAGCTGGCAAGTTGCTGCCCATCAGTGGTGACTCCCCACATCCCTTGAAGGTGGTGGATAAGTTCTCCCTACTGGAAGATGGGCAGTGAAGTGTATCAGTTCTGGATCAAGACTTTAGAGAAGCCGATACGTCTGTCTTCTTTGTACTCACTCCATTTTCTGCTGGTTTAGATGCAGAAGACCAGGTCCTCGGGATGCTGGAGGCCTGAGATGGGTGGGGACTTCCTCCCTGAAACGCTGAGAGGAGCCCCCCACTTATAGGCACACTCACCTTATGTTGTTGCATGGGCAAGAAATAAACTTGAGTCTACTTGAGGCCTTTTATCTGGGTCTCTTTGATGCTATAAGCTAGCTTACAGAGAGCTTGCTTAATACTTCCGCTGCTTGTGTGCATATGTAAACTATTTGGAGGCTGTTGGTCTAAGCATTTGCCACAGGCAAATGAAATAGTAAAAATCTTTCCAGAGCCAGGGGATGGCAGCTCACTGTTTCTCAGCCATCCGCTCATGTAAACAAAAGGTGTAATCATCATGAGTGATGTTTAGGCTGGCTGGGTTTTATCTTTGCAGAGCCAAAAATGACAAAATTGTCAGAAAGACACATCAGTTTAGGTTACCATTGATTATAAAAAATAACTGGCCTTATTGGGAATCCAAGGATCATCTTAAAAAAGTGCAAGTGTTTAATGAACTTTGTTGGAAAATACACATTGAACCTGCAAAGATGGAACATTTGTTTGACACAGAATTTGCTCACATTTTGCAACTAGTTTATTTTATTACTTATTTATTTATTTTTCGAGACAGGGTCTCACTCTACAGTCTAGACTGGTTCTGAACTCTTAATCACATGGCAATCCTCCTGCCTCAGGCTCCCAGGTGCTGCTGGGATTACAAGTGTGTGCTGCCACGCCCAGCTTATGTGCTGCTGGGGAATTTTGCTTACTAGGCAACCGCTGTAACCTCTGTGCTTTCCTCCAGCCCCAGCAACTGTTTTAATGTCCTGAGATGTTAGCTTAAGTTGTCTTCTCTTAAGACTTGTTCAGATTCAAGTGTTTCTCAGTTACCTTTGCCAGGGAAGTGAGTTCGCCGCTTTCCCTTTCCATCCCCGGGGGTTAGTGAGACTCAGAAAGCTTCCGTGGAGCATTTGGCTCAGGGATGGAACGGAATGATTCATCAAGGCCGTATCCTTGAAAGCCAAGACCAACAGACCCTGATTAAAGTCAGCTTGCGGCTATATTGGCCGGGACTGTCATGCCTGCTGCTTGTAAACCCCACAGGATGATGGATGTCTTACAGTTATCCCTACTGCTCTCCAAAATTTATCAGCAGAAAAGAAAAACGGGAAAAGGCAGCAGCTCCTAACGGTGCCAAAATTCTCTTTGGAGCAGTGAGTAGTAAAGGCTTGTTGGGCATCCGTCACAAATGAATTATTAGGCATTTGTGTGGGCCCAGAAGTGCTACTTGGCTCTGTAATCAGGAGCAGCGCGGGCGTCTGGACAGAAGGTTTGGGTGCAGTGTCAGGAGGACTGGCACTGCGGATCCATTTGTCATTCTAACCCTAGGATGCTGGTCGGTGGCTGTTGAGGGAAAACAAATTAATAACAGGGAAAGGAGATTCTGAGGTCTCATTCATTGTGGAGGAAAGTGGCTCCAAGGGTGGAAGGTCCTGCTTGGGCTCAAGAGGGAGGCAAAGGAGTGCTATGTCATGGAACTAGAGGGGGGCTACGGCTGCGCTGCGGGGCCCTGGGGCGGTGTCCCCGGAGGCAGAAAGATGTGTTTGAACCTGTCACATTGGGTCTGGAGGCTCATTTCCTTCCTTTCTCCTTTCTGCTCCTTTCTCCTAGTAAGTGAGCTAAGAATAAAAACGCTGGAACCTGCTGTTTTATTTTCCACTCAAGAACCTGATTAATGAGGGCTGTTGGGCTTAATCAATGGTTGTCTATTTCAGCTTTAAAAACACTATTTTGGGGAGTGGAAAAATATTGGCAATCATTCACCTTGTAGAGAGCTGTATTATTTTGGAAGCGGTTAGAAGAACAGACTTTAGCATTACAGGAGTCAGGTTAGAATATGTGCTCCACCACCTAGGGGAGAATATTTAGTAGCTGTGTGACCTTGAGTTGTTATTTTACTTCACATGAGCCCTTCTCTCCAGAAAATGGCCAAAATAATAGTACTTACCTCTTAAGTTTGTTGTGAAAATTGAGCAAGGGCCTTGTTATTATTTTTCTTTTTCTTTCTTCACCCTACCTCCACTAAGTGACAACCCCATTTTTTTTTTTTTTGAGACAGGTCTCTCTAAGTCACTTAAGTTGTCCAAGAGGGCCTCAAATTTGTAATCATCCTGCTTCAGCCTCTCAGAGTGCGAGGATTACATGCCTGCACACCAGGCCCTGTAGAGCAAGGGTGGAGTATGTAGGAAATGTTAAATAAATACTAATTCTCTCATTATCAGCACTTCCTTTCTTCATTTGTCTTCTCAGAAACGAGGTGAAAGAGAAGGTTGTTGTCTCGGGTATTCTGGATTTGAGCCTTTGCTTTTGGTTAAATTTCCTGCTGGGTATTTTCTGAAATCCTACCCATCTTTATTGAATTTGGAGAGCAAGCATCACCCCATTCTTTCTGCCGGAAGCATCCATCCCTTTGTCTTGCCTTAGGAAGTTGAAATGAACTGATAATGAAGAAAAGTTTGCTTTAATTTCCTGAAAAGCAGATGTGGAATATACTTTGAGTGCTTATTATTTGCTGGTCTTGGTTGCTGTTAGGGATTCTTCCGTACTGCAGTTGTGTAGGGGGGTCGTCTCTGTCTCAGGACTGTAATCTGAACAGGGAAGATGACTGTAGATTCACAAATTCAGTTCTGGATTCATGTAGGAGGTGGGCTAAGATCCCAGCTGTTGTGTTGATGGTATGACAGCTTCACTTAAGCTCTGCACTACTTTAGCCTCTTATAACCTGATGGCTGAAAGCATGGAAAACATCTGCCAGTGTGTGCCTAGTCCACGAAGCATGAATTACTACTCTGGGCATCTTAAGGAGACTAAGGTAGTAGACTAGGTACTTAGAAAATTGTCAATAGAGTTGAAAGGTGAAGTCTCAAGACTAGGCCTCTAAGAATGACTCCTAGAACATTTCAGAGCTGACTAAAGTGAAGTAAAAAAGGGGGTCAATCAAGTTGTCTGGCACAGCTGTGATCTAGAGATCAGAAAGACAGAATTAGGAACTGTTGTCGCCCCTGTGATGTCTGGGCAGTGGAACGCGGAGTCTGGGCCTCTGGGTTACGCCCTCACCTTTCAATTCCCGTGAAGGCAGACTGGATGCTGAAAGCAATACCAAATTCCTTGCTAGTAGCACTTGGTCAAAGCAGTGAGAAAATGGCTTCTGCTCCCTTTCTACTTTTTAAATCTCTGATGAGTGTACCTAATTGTCAGGACCTAAGTCCTGTCCAGTTTCCTGAATGGGTCCAGAAAATGTAGTCTGTTGTTTCCAGATTCTGCAGCATTGGAAAGCATTGGGAAATAGGCCACAGGACCCTGAGCCACTGGCAACTCAATCCTGTATATGGTCCTACCTGGATCCGGTCTTGGCTTGTTGAGACGTTTCTCATTCAGTTGCATATATTTGGCAAAACCAGCCAACTCACTGAAGGAGGGAGGGAGGAAAAGAAGGAAAGAGAGATTGAAAGGAGAGGAGGGGAGGAAGGAGGAAGGAAGAAGAAAGTGGGAGAGCACAATTGTTCAATGTTCCAACAAGGAGTTGTGCTTCAGGGGTTGAGAAACAGCTGAGGAAGGGCGTGGACTGCTGCTTCCTCAGCTAATTTCAGCCCCTTGGTCCCCTTCTAGTATAAAGTTCCTGCCTTCTCGAGTCCACATGCTATGAGTCAGTGAGTAGAGTGATTAAAGGGCCATACCTTTGTTGCCATCTGGCTGAAGATAACGTGGTAAGCACAGAATAGCGTTTTTTTTTTTTTAACTTTTATAAACTCTTGCCTTCATGGCTAAAATTCTAGACCCTTCCTCCCCCCTTTTCTGTAGATCTCACTTCGCTGTTGTAATCCACTGAGAATTAGTCCTATGAGCAGTAACTTGGGAGGCGCTGTAAACTGCGAAGTCCTACATAGTCTCAGGTATTACCAGCAAGCACCATTACACACTCAGCCTTTCTTGTAATGGATGTTTTCAACACTTTTCCGGATTTGAGTTATCATTTCTCCTCCCCTCAACAGGCACGCACGTGTGCAAGTTAGCTGCTGTGTCCAGGGTTTCCACATCCTTGGATTCAGCCAAGTGCCGATTAAAAATATTCAGAAAAAGATTGCACCTAGACTGAGCATAGACAAACTTCTGCCCCCCTCGTATTAGTCCCTACGCAACAGAAGTATTTGTACCCCATTTCGTTTTATTAGGTATTATAACCAATCTAGATATGGTTTAAAGCATACAGGAAGGTGTATGTAGGTTTTAATGGAAATGCTATGCCACTTTAAATAAGGGACTTGAGCATTCTCAGAATTTGATATTTACAGGGGGAGAAGATGGATTTGCAGCTAGTCCCTCATGAACATAAGGGATGAATGACTATGTATTTTGTTCTGAACCCTGTGACAACACGTTTCATAAATCATGCCCCTTTGTCTCTAAATATTTTACTGTGCGTTTTATTCACTCAGATACTTAGCACTGATATACTACTATTATTAAATCTATAGACCTCATATTTTGCTAATTGCCCTCATATTTTGGGGAGTACAGTGCTGGGTATTGAACCCAGAGGCACTCTGCCACGGGCTTCCTCACCCACCACTTCCATACTTTCCCACTCACTGCTCCCCATATTTAAAATTTGAGACAGGGTCTGGCTCGGTTGGCCAGGCTGGCCTCCAACCTTGGACCCTCCCACCTCAGCCTCTGAGACGCTGGAATTACAGTCATGCACCTCTGTGCTTGGCCCATAATCATTATTTTCTATAGCAGTGAGTTTTTTTTTTTTTCCTCCATCCAGGATCTAGCATAGAATCATACACCTGGAATGTTTTTCTAGCCTTTCTTTGATTTTCATGACCTTGACATTTTAAAAGAATTTAGGCCAGCTATTTTTTATAATGTCATTCAAATTGGGTTCCTCTATTGTTCCCTCATGATTAGAATCAGATTATGTAATTTTATCTGGAATATTAAATTAGCTGTGAATGTTTCTTTAGCTATTGTAAATAGTAAACATAAGCCCAGGTAGATTTAGTAAGTCGTAGTTTGAAGATCTTCGGAGGAGGAGTCAGTGCAGTGTTGAAGGCAAAGACGAGACCAAGTTCTGCCTTTAGCCATGCAGCATTGAGTTACAATAATAAAAAATGATGGTGTGACGATGATAATGACTTTATTTAGCAGCATGTAAAGTGCTTTTATATGCACTAGTTTGCAATCCTTCAGAGATAAAGTAATACTTTTTATATGAGGAAGGAGCTTGAGTGTTTCGCTCAGAGTCACACGGGTAGAAAGTGGCAGAACCAGGGCCAAACCAACTTCTTACACCAAACTTAGAAACTTGTGCTTCCAAACCAATGCCCTGCACTGGAAGTCACAGTACGTTGCTGGGAATTCATCTCTAAAAGGGTGTAAGTGAGTAAAACAAACACAGAACGTATGTCTTTCTGCACCTTGGATTGGGCAGAACAAGGAAAATGATTTTAAACTTTGGACGACAGATATAAAGCTTATAATGCAGTACATCATCAAATAAGGATATTAAAATTTAAAGTAATGTTATCTAACATCAGTTCTGTTTCATAAAAGGACATTTTAATATAAAAAAGGAAACTCATAATCTCTGAAAAAGACGCTTCTTTGAAATTGGGTATGTTAGTTGTGTAACATCCTCGGTAGCTGCTCACTGAGGTCTCGCGAGGGATCTGCTTAGAACAGCCCCAGTCTGGGGCCTGGTGTTTGCAGAGAACGATACTGTGGCATCTGTGTTTTGTTGTCCTGTGGCTGTAAATGACCAAAGCAGGGAGAGAGACAGCGCACAGGAAGTAGAGCGAGACTGCGGCGGGGTGGACAGTGATCATTTTGGCTAGTTTTGCCACTTGCTTTTGCTGGGTGCTTTTGATTCCTCTGTGCGCTCGGTAGTTCCCGTGCTCACTGCTGCCTTCCCAGGGTCTCCTCTCTTGCCCCTCTGCTTCTAGCTCAAGCTTTTGAAGAACGGTAGACAGGAAATCAGCACCACATCATCGGGGACGAGAGAAACGGAGTGCCATTTGTTTTGTGCCTGAGGGCTTGGGGCAGAAATTCACAGAAATTTCTGTCAGTTAAGTTAGTCACACATCCTGGCACAGTGTTTAAAATTATTTTTGTGTGACTTTTGTTAACACATTAAATGGCCAGATTTTGAAATGGGCCTCATAACTCTCCCAATTTCAAAATAGTGATCAATGAAGTAATTATTGATGTAACATTGTAGTGTGATATTAAAATTGTAGTGATTACTGCCACTGTCCAAGTAGTGATCTGCCACAGAGGCTTCACACTATACTCATATTGAAGAAAAGGCACAATTTCAGGTGTAGGTGAGTGAAAATCAGGTATAATCTCTTCTCCTTTCAGTTCATAGACTTCCTGACTTTTGTCTATGAGTTCTTTGGTGGGTTGGAGGGAGATCTGAAGACCCTAGATTAAAACTCCTGCTTCTTTTTTTTTTGGGGGGGGGGACAAGGTCACACTCTGTAGCTCAGGTTGGTCCTGAACTCATAATGTAGCTTGGACTGACCTTGAATTCCTGCAATCCTCCTTCCTCAGCCTCCTGAGTGCTGGGACTATAGGTGTGTGACACTATGACCAGTTTTGATGTTAGGGAATTGGACCCTAGAGTGCTAGGCAAGCACTCTAACTGCTGTGCTATTCCTCTAGCCCCTAATTTCTCACTTTAAAAGAAATAAAATAATTACAAGAACTCCATCTCCTTCAGCAAAGCATTGGACATATTAACGAGAGATGTCTGCACAATACTTGCTATGTCTGAGATTGAATGCACTCCATAAGAATAATAATCGTAACTTCATTTTGGAAATAAACGTGGAGACAACAGAGAAGGACTGTAGAGTTAGGGGTGGCTTGGGCAGTGCTGGTTCCTTGGCAGTGAAGAATGATGGTCGTCTGTGTGTGAGGATGTAGTGCAGGCAGGAAGTGAATGGCGCTGGTGTAAGTATACAGCTGGTAGATCTAATTAGCAAAGCAGGGCCTTAGAATCTCGAAGAAACAATTCACTTGCAAAGTTGGAAGGAAACTTATGGTTCCCATTCTCCCTCTTTTGCCAGTGCTTGAATCCCTGATACGACAATATTCCAGGGCAACTTGATGACTTTCCTGAGCCCTACACTGTGTTTTTGTAGGCTTTCTGTTCCATAAAATGTTTAAAATTACTTTTTGTAATTGCATGGTTGTAAAACCAAGTATAATCCAGGTGTCATTTTTCTTATTTAGTCACTAATATTGTATTATTTATTTACTTTTCTTCTAATTTTAAGGAAAGTTAAAATTAAAACACTTATGTGGGCCTAGAGGGACCCTGGGTTCTAGGTCCTTGCCTCTTGTGACTGATGAGGAAGCTCACCTTACTGCCTGGAAGGAATGCAGTACTTCTGAGGTAGCATATTTACTTCCTTTTGTTTTTTTTGAGACATGGTCTTGCTCTGTAGTCCAGGCTGGTCCTGAGCTCACTATGGAGCTCCGGCTGGCCTCAAACTCATAGCAATCCTCCTGCCTCAGCCTCCTATGTAGATTAGAGATATGTGCCACCATGCTCCATTATGTGGTGCTGGGAAATCAAACACAGGAGCTTGAGCTTGCTAGGCAGGTGTTTTAACTACTGTGGTATTCCTCCAGCCCTTGTATTTCTATTTAAAGACAGTATAATTGACAGAAACTCTTTTCCTTTGAGCTGTTTTTTTCCTTTTTCTCTTTTTAAATTTCTTTTCTTTCTAGTTATTTCCTCTAGAGGCAGTTTATTCCCTCTTCTTTGGGTCTGTGTATTGTAGTCTGGCTATTCGAAATGTGGGCTGAGGACCAAAAACCCTGGCATCTTTTGCCCACTGGCTAGGCCCGCGGAAGATCACGTCTCACCCTGTACCTTCTGGCTCAGAGTCTGCACTTTCCCATGCTCCTGAAAGAATGCTTATTCACACAAAAGGTAGAAAAGCACTGTACTAGAGACGAGGCAATCATGATAGCACATGGTCGTTGAACACTACTGCCTGCTGGACATCATTTTAAGTATTTTATGTGGGTTGTCTAATCCTTTGAGCAAACTTATTTATTTTTCCCAACTTACAAATGAGTATTGAAGCATAGAGAAGTTAAGGCTTAGCTAGTGAGGAATGGCATATAGGTACTCAGACCAGGCAATGTAACTCTGGGATCTGTGCCAGCGATCTTGGGTGTGTTGGTTAACTTTCCTGTTGCTGGGACACAATACACAACACCCACAACTGAATGGAGGAGAGGTATAATTTAGCCCAAGGTTTTGGGGGATTCAGCCCATTGCTGGTGGGCTCAAAGGCAGTGGGCTAAAGCTGCACACACTGGCCAGGAAGCAGAGAAGGGAGCAGTGTCAGGGAGGAAGGGGCCGGGTGCCATATATATGATACCCAAGGTCATACGTTCATGATTGCCCCTGACACATTTAGAAATGTACCCTGCCAATCTACCGGGGGGCTCCCAAGCCAATCAAGTGGATAGAATCAAGCTCTAGCACTGGGTCAGTTTGCACATTCTCTTGGGCCCATCTCCTTTGAGGAAAAGTTACTGCTACTCTGTTCACAACCCAGACTGCCAGGGTGGGACTGAACCTTTCACACCTGTCTCCTCGCCACCTTGTTACAGAAGATCCCAAACCCAAGGCATCCACACCTAGTTTGCAGCTGTTATCCAGGTGGTCTCCTAAAAAAAAAAAAAAAGGTAAGCCAAGCTACTTGAGTTCTCATTCAATGATGTTTAAAAAAAGTAACTTGGGAAGAATTTGCTCATTGTTAAGGGAATGGGGAAAGGTGAATGGGTGGCCTGCAGATGAGTCATTTTAAAGTGATTTGTTTGTTAAAAAAGGCACTGAGCTTCTTCCACTCTAGTGTCTAGTGCGCCTTCCGTCCAGATCCTCTCTCCCACTCATTTCTCTAGGACTTCCAGTCCTATTCTATCTCCATCTATTGAATTTTCTCCAGAGTCCTTTGTTGTGCCATGAGAAGTCCTATAACAGTCCCACTGTACTTAAACCAGTTCAAGTGGATTTCTGCTTACCATAGAAGCCTAAGGGTAAGAGCACACATTCACAGTTTCAAAGCACCTGTGCGTCTCCCTGCTATGTCTCTTCTCCCTTTTCTGAGACAGGTTCTTGCTCTGTAGTCCAGGCTGTCCTCAAACTCACAGCAGTCCCCCTGCATCAGCCTCCCGAGTACTGGAATCACAGGCATGTGTCCCCATACGCAGCTGCTGTCCCACTCCTAAGGCAAGCAGCCACTGCCCACTCAGTTACTCTTGGTGCCCTGTGTCCACTCTTGTCCTAGGCCCTTCTGTGCCATTGCCTTTAGTCATCAGCTAACATGGGGGCTGGAGACGGAAGCTACTCTGACGGAGTGGTTTGCCAGCTAGAGTGGCTCAGCCAGCCTTCACATTTCTTCCTTTGCACCGGGCAGGTCTCTTCCCTGGAGCCTTAGAATTGGTCCTGTTTACAAGAGGGTGTTGATGAACAGCTGAGGCAGGGTCTGTGCAAATGGGTGGATGTAGGCTCCTTGAAGAGAAGCAGCAGAAAATCAGGGCAGGGGAGAAGGGCTGGAGGGTTTCCCCCCAAGCCTGTCATGGTTCACAGCATTTCAAGAGAAGTCCTGGTACAAGTCTGGGTCTCCCAAGCTCTGCGGAAGGAACAGGGCGGGTGGGCAGGTGGCAATAATAGTTTGCAGCGGCAGAGAGGAACTCCAGCCCGTTCCCCTTGTGATTGTCGTGTTCAGGTCAGTACTAACTTTAGCCCTGCAGTCCTCAAATGGGGACAGTCCACTAGTGGTTTAAATTCTCCTTTAATGACTAGGAAGCTTTTATCCAGAGATCAGAAGAGAGGAAAGGAAATTATTTCATCTATTCTCGCCTGGTACCTGATGACTTCTGGGGAAGCCATTCTCCAGTGTTTTGCGGTATAATGGCACTTTCTGTTCCTATAGCTTTGATCTCATGGGAGCTCAAAGTTCTCCAACAAGCAGCGTAGCAGCCACTTTCACCTGGGACACCTGGGAAGGAAGGAATGAGAATATTTTCTTTCTGGTGGTCACTCTTGTAGCAGAGACCTGCGCCCTCTTGAAGGAGGAGAGGGTGGGTGGACTTCCTCGCCGTGTGAATAGGCTCTCAGTATGGTCTCTCTGCTAACTTCAGGCTGGGTCCAACTACTCACTGCTACGTAATTGTCATAATTCTCTCATCATTTGCTTCATTTCAGCATGGAGTAAATGCCTTTATTTTGGTTGGGGAAACTGAGGCCCAGGGATGCTGGGTGGGGTGACTAAGTAATCATGGCAGGCGACTGGCAACTCTGAAGAAAAGCTTACCAATGTGCAGTTTCTGACATGCCTTTCTACCTTCTTCCTGCCAGCGTTGAACAGGCGACTGAGCTGAGGTGGGCTGAGACACTATTCATTTAGTATTGGCTGGGAACTGACACTTTCCCAGCACTTTTGATTTTTAAATTTTCAGGTTGAGTTAACCAGGGTAGCTCATTTGCTATCTTCCTTGGTGCTGGAATTACAGGTGTGTGCCATTGTACCTGATGCTGTGATTTTCTTAATCTGAGAAAATTTGAACTGAAGTAAGTTTGAGGATGGACACTCGAGCTGGAAGGCACACCCCAAGGTGGATGGCCATTTTTCAGATGCGGCTGTCCTCAGACTCGTGTCCTGTGCATTTCTCAGCAGATCATACTACCTCTCTGGGACTTGAATATCTCAGAAAAGATCTGAGGAGCCTTTCAAATGGCAGTGGGACATAAATAGCTTTCACAGAAGAATGTTGCCTCAGTGATGTGATGGCTGACTCAGTGCTGCTTTGAATTAGCAGCAATCCGGTGCTCAGGGTAACAGTGATGGTAAATGAATGTTATTACGTTTTTTTTTTTAACCTTGTGAATGAGTCCTTAGTGAAAAAGACAAGTGGCTTCCAGGTGTCCTGCCATAAGATTTCCACCATTGAGTCACTCCGCGGGAGGGAAGAAAAAGAGGCTGCCCAGAGTCTCCTCATGATTCAGCGGTCGCCAACTTGGACTGTCCCCAGTTCCAACTTTAGCATCCTCCTCTAGTCACTCTGCCGCACAGTCAGTTCCCCTTCTGTAGATGCACAATAGGGGGAAGTTCCAGTGAAGGGACGAGACTGACATTGTCCCATCTGACCAAACGTCCCCAGAGAAAACAGGCCACCCATGCCAGGAAAAACTGCTCCTGAGAGAAACCAACTGTGGTTGCTTGTGTCAGGACCCGGAGCTACTGGCCAGGGCTGACTGATGTGCTGACTTCTGTGTTGCTATGGTTACAGGGTAGCCCCTCCACAATGTCTGATCAGGTGGTCCACATCAACCTCTGCTGTTATGGCAGGAGGTGGGATGGAGGGGTGGGAATATTGGCTTGGAAGTTTTGTGTCTGAAATGAGCTGTGTGACCCGAATGGGTTAGGATCTCTCTGGATCTGGGCGTCAATGCCCAAGGCATGAGGTAGGCAAGAGCAGACTTGGGGAACTAGAAAGGGAAAGATAAATGAATGACTTGTCCGGTATAAGACAATATGAATAGAAGGGCCCACAAGGAACTGAGGCATGGATGCCTTGCCTACAGATAGATATTCGAATTTAAGTTAAAACCAAAAAACCAGACCCCCCCCCCCCCCCACCAAAGTAGGCCAAGTAAAATGCCAAGGGACTGCCTCATTCTCATGACTAAAGTTTCCTGTCTGTTTTTGAAGGCTAGACTTGAACAAGTCCCTCATTTCACTTGCCTTTAGTTGACTTTAAAGATTGCTTATTTTAGCTGGGTGTGTAGGGACAGCCTGGGAATTTCAGCACCTTGGGAGGCTGAGGCAGGAGTTTAGCCTGGGCAACATAGTGAGATATTTTCGCAAGAAATAAAGAAATAAAATTAAATTAAACAAAGCCTGAGGATAATAGTCAGTCTGAAGGCCTCATGTTCAATTGTTGGTGTCAGTGAAAAAAATCACTAATTTTAGAAGTCATTCAGCTGAGCAGTATATTAATGTCTGAGTAGCTTTACTATAGATAACACCTCTATCATGCGGGTCAGGATGCTAATGGTTGCCTAGGTTACTTTTCGGTAAGTCAAGGCTGTTTCTATCTTGGGCCTGTACCGGTGTCTATTGGGCAAAATTGTGATGTCAAAAGGCTGAAAACACCTTTAGATCACACTAACATCACCCTCGGATCATGCAAGCCCTGTGCTGAGATTGTGTTAACCCCCACCCTTAGATCACGGAAGCCCAGTGCACAGATCATGCTAACCCTATGCTCAGATCGTACTAACCCCACCCTCAGATTAAACTGTGGCCACTATTTTCTGAATACCGTGAAGGGAAGGAAGATTCATTACACGGGAACAGACTATCGATTGTGTCACCTCTGGTCACCTTTCATTCTGCTTCTTTATCCCATAACCTCATCAGGGATGTGAATTTTAGACTTCATTCTCCTACCTCCACATCTGACTGCTTTGTGAATAAACTCTTAAAGCTCATTATTTTCATGATTAGCATATTATTCAGCAGGCAAGACAGACCTGGTTTGGTTACAGTTGTTCCTAAATTTGATTATCTAGACTTTATCTGGAACATGCATTCTTACACATAAGAATTTCTAATTCAATTATATATCTGATACATCTTTTTGAATGAGAGAAGTAAAGATAACTCCTGCAGGGAACAAAATTTATGGGAAATGTAGATCAATGTAATGTTTTATGAGATAAACAGTAGTAAGAACTATTGACTCAAAGTTACTGGTTAGACAAATACAGTAAGCCTAGGAGTTAAATTGCAGTAGGACATTACTCAGAGGTCCATTGAGGTCCTCCAGGCCACAGCTCTTGGGAGATGAATTAACTTCCTCCTGGTCAGAGCCTGTTATTTCCACCACGTCCTTTTGTGCAGAAGAGCAAGAGCAGGGGATGCGTTTGTCTTGTTAAACACTGGATGTGACCTTGTCCTAATAGGAGCTCAGTAAATACTCGATGAGTGAGTGCATGAAAATTATCCTTCCAGTTTCAGGCTCTTCTTTAAAAAAATCATGTAATAAAATGTTGATAGAGTAATTTATTTTAAAATAGAGATGCAATCATGCCGATTTTTTTTTTTCCTCAAAGTCCTTCTACATTGCCTGCTTAACAGATATCAAGTTTCTTGGCCTGGTTGTCATTTCGGCCACGTACTGATTCCTTTTTGTTTAGTTTCTAAATGACAGTGTTCTCTTATTCCCCCTATATTTTAGCCCGGCTTACCTACTCGTTCCCTGCAGTTCTGTCTGTTCTGAGACCTCTCTCTGTAATACCCGCATTCCCTTCTCTTCATCACAATATCATCCGTCCTTCCAGATCCGAATGTTCTGTCTCTAGGAAGAACTTCTGTTACAATGAAAACAAATCAGAAATAATGCCTTTTTTTGGGTACTCTTTCTGGGTATTTTGGATCTAGGGCGTTTTGCACTATGCCTTGAGTTATAGCTGTTTGTTTATGTACCTATCTTGTAGCTAGTAAACTTTTTAAAAGCATAGACTAAACTGGGCATGATGGTAATGCCTGTAATCCCAACACGCTGGGAGGCTGAGGCAGGAAGATCCCAAGTTTGATCCCAGCCTGAATTCTTAGTTATTTAGCAAGGACTTGGTCTCAAAAATCAAAAATCAAAAAAAAGGGCTGGGAATTAACTCAGTGTGAAGGCCCTGGATTCAATCCTAGTAACACACACACACACACACACACACACACACACACATACACACACACACGCACACACACACACGCACACACACACACGCACACACAGAGTATGTGTTGTTCTTTGCATATTTCATAAATGTGAAGACAACAATGTATTTCTGCTGAATGATAAACCTTGGAAGTGTATGATTATTAGCTTTTTTTAAAAAGGACAATGGAGGAATTTTGGGGGCCTGTCTAGCTACCATTGAAGGACCTCCAAACATATTAGAAAGAAGAATCTCCAAGAAAAAATTATTGAATGAATGTTATAAAAATTAGAGAAACTCTTTACAAGCAGTTCAGAAGTCACTTCACTGAAAGTCAGATCCCCTTCTGTAGATGTGATACAGTAATTTGCTAGTATCTACTGCCTAAGGATTATAAAGAAAAAAATTATCTATTTACCTGGTGTAAAGATGAGAAGAATTGCAAGTACCAGGGGAAGCCTCTGTGTGCACAGAGCCTGGAAACAGAAAATCTACACATACAATGTCATTATGTCTTTTCTTTTCTTTCTTTCTCTTTTCTTTTTCTTGTGATACTAGAGGTCAAGTCTGGGGCTTTCACACTGGGCTGCATCCCAGCCTATTTTTATTTTTGATTTCGAGATAGGGTCTTGCTAAGTGGCCCAGGTTGGGCTTCAATTTGTGATTCTCCAGGCCGCTGCTTCTCTGAGTCTGCGACTATAGGCCTGTGCCACTATGTCTTTATTGTTGTCCAGAGAGGAGAGCAGGCCACTCTCATTGACCGGTTCTTGTTCTTTAGAGTAGAAAGGGTCAATTCAGAAGGCTCCCATACCCAAGAGAAAGAGCCCTGGTATGCAACCCACGCTCTTCATCCTAACTCCGCATTCACAAGTTTTCCAACCTGTCTTTAGTTTGCCACTCTTACTGAGTACTTATTTGTCTGTCCCTACTTAGTATATTTTGTATGTATGATCTCAACTCCTTTTTAAAAATTAGAGGCAGGGTTCTACTCTATAGTGCAGGCTGGTCCTGAATTTACTGTGTTATCAGGGCCTCGAATTCACAGCAATCCTGAATACTGAATTATAGACATGTGTCAGCATGCCCAGTTTATGTGGTGCTAGGAAATGGAACTCAGGGCCTTGTCCTTGCCAGGCAGTTGTGCTACCTGGTCTGCTATTCCTCTAGCCCCAACAATCTTTCAATATATGTAACAGACCTCTTTCACCCCTCTCTGCTGGTTTTTTTTTTTTTTTTTTTTTGATGAAGAGACAGATGAAGGATGGTTATGTAATTTCCTCAAAGTTACTCACCAGAAAATGGCAGGACTGTGACTTAGACGTGGCTTGGGTTAACTTTCGATGCCTGCTTGCTTTTCTGCATGCTAATGCCCAAGGGAAGGGAAGTGCCTGATGCTTCCAGCTTGTTCCAATCCTGGGTCAGAGATTTCTTCCAGGCTAGAAGTTAACTAACAGCTATAGCTGGTGAGATCCCAGCCCTCTAGCCATAAGGGCTTTGACAAAAATAGACTGAGTTTTATCCCTTGTAGCACCAATTAACCACTGGAGGGACTTGTGAAAACACCAGACATTTTCTATGTGGGATCTTAAAATGGGAAGCACGCTGAACTTTACTTCTCCTCCTTGGGAAAGCTCCGGATTTAATGGCTAAAAGGAGCTGAGTGTTATTCAATTTGTTTTCACAGCTGCTGAAATTGCTCTGGGTCTCCTGGTTTAATTCATGATAGCCTCAGTTGAAATTACAGGTATCTAAATATAGGTAAGGCAGGTGAGGGCTCCTGAGTGGAAGCTGCCCTTTGCCTGTTCATTCATCCTTGACCTCAGATGGATGTGAAAAGCTTTCGGATGCTCCAAGGTAGGAGACTGTTCATGCACGTACTCTCCACAACATCATACACATTGTACTTGGAGTTATTGACAATTAACAGAGACACGAGTGACTCTTTTTTGAGTTGAAATACATTGGAAAGGTTCACAACGGCTCTTACTGCAGGTTTGTTTTGAGAAATGGCTCTGAATGAGTGGGTGATCACAAAGGTTGCAGGGAGGGAGGCGGTAGTGTGATCGTGTGGCAAAGAGGGCCCAGTCAGGTGGCTTGGGAGTTGAGCAGCCCAGGGAGGAAGTCCTAGGTGGGCACCCTGCCTGCAGATATTGGAGGGGCTCAGGGGGCCTGGACAAGAACACGTAGGCTTCCTGTCTTGTACTCTAGAGGCAGAATGTGGACTAGCAGAAGCTCAGTTCAGGGAGACAGGCATGTGTGTGGGAAAAATCTTCAGGCTATTTCAGGAGTTTATTATGAGAATACAATGGTAGAAGGTGGGGATTGAGTTGGAGCAGGGAACGTGTGATTCAGGAGAAGACTCCGCGCAGGAATAAAAGCCATTGATCAAAAGAGCCACTCTCCTGCCTTCTCCCCTTACGCTGGGTCATCAGCTCTCCAGGGAGGGCTTTTCTCTGTTGGCCTTGCTGTTGCCAGGTAACTGCTGGTGCAAGGGCTTCTGGATTGGCTGCTCACTGGCTAAGTAAGTGAGAGGAAGGTGCCAGGGGTCAGAGATCAAGGTCAAAGGAAAGGAAATGCAAATGTCTGTTTGCGCAAATTTGGGTCACTGAGATCCTCTCTAGGCTGATGGAGGAGGTAGATCTGAACACAGAGATAGAAGGAAATTCTCAAATATGAAGCCAGCAAACATAGAAGAGTTTGGAAGAGGAATAAAGAGAAGGCTGTGGCATTCTCTTACTCCTTTAAAAAGAAATTGCAATTTTTCATAAATGCCAGAAAATGCTTGTGTATGTATGGCTGCTGGAGTGTCTTTAAATCCCCGAAGGACACCGATTCCTTCCTCCCAGAGCTCCAGGCCAGCAGTAGGGGGCAGGAAGCTGCCTTACTGGACTGTGCAAAGCCCCCCAGAAAGCCGTGGTTCAGGGTCTCACTCTCTAGTGTGAGAGACACCGATCCCTTCTCTAGGGATGGGGGAAGGTGCTGATGCGGGCGGAGGAGCAGGGAACCAAGTCAAAGGGCGGCCGACTGCAGCGGCGCATCCGCATCCGCATCCGTCGTCCCCGCAGGGCCGAGCCTCTCCCAGCGCGCGTGTGAGGGAATATTTACTTGTTTTTTCCAACGAGCAGAAGCCATGAATGTCAGCTGGAGGAGACCTGGGAGATGATCCCGTAAGATTATTTATTTCAGGGTGAGGAGAGACAAGTGCTTAGTCAGTCCCATCAGTCCTCCGCCTTCCAGTAGCCTCATCATTAACCCTCAGCCTCGTGCCCCACAAAGTGCTGCCACCCGAATTGGCCTCCACTCTGCCCAGGGAGGAAGGGACCTGTCATTAATCTCGGAATGGTTTTCCAGACTCCTACTTGGTCTCAAGGTCCTTTTAAGGTTTACTCTTGTTAGGTGATCACGCCAGCTTTCTCCCTCACTAAATACCTTTCTGGGTCCAGCTAAAATGACTTGGTTTTAACTCCGTTGTTTCTTCATTTTCTGACTCCATATCTTAATTACAGGATTGGCTGTAAAAAGGGCGCCCACAGTGCAGCTCAAAGTGTCGCCCAGGAAATGCAGTGCATCGTGCATGCTAGATCTCTTTAATTTATAAAAAATAACACCGAATAATTGACTCCCCCCCCCCTTTTTTTTTTTGAAACAGGATCTTGTTCTGCAGTTTAGGCTGGTCCTGAAACCACTATGGAGCCCAGGCTGGCCTCCAACACACAGACATCCTCCTGCCTCAGCCTCCCGAGTGCTGGGATTACAGGCGTGCACCACTACACCCGGCTTTAGGTGGTGCGGGGGAATGGAACTCATGGTCATGAGCTTGCTAGAGAAATTATAATTTTTACTAAAAACTAGTCACATAAAAATAGGCTACTCTTGATTGAGTGCTTGCCATATAGCAGATGCCCAAGTAGACACTTAAAATATGTCATTTTAGTAAATATTGTCAACAATAAAACTGACAAAGTATTATCATCTTCATCTAATGCAAGTAGAAACACAAGAGCTTAGAGAGGCTGACCAACTTACTCAGAGTCACCCAGTAAGTGAGGTTTTTTCCCCCTAATGCTATAGTTTGTGTTATTGTCACAATATTAAATTAACTCCACTAATAAAATATTTTGGCTTGATTATCATCTTAGGTAAGTATGCTACAATGCAGTGAATTAGCATTTTATGAGCAGTAAGCAAAATAACTGATAGTTATCTGTTGCTGTGGAACCATTTTCCCAACATATAGTTGCTTAAAATAGCATTTTTTTTCCCTCACAGTTTCTGTGAGTTCAACATCTGGGTATTCCTCAGCTGAGTTCCCTGACTCGAGTCTCTCGTGAGGCAGTGGCGAAGGCGTGAGCTGGCCTATGGTCATCTCTAGCCTGGGCTGGGGACAGGTCTGCTTCCAAGCTCACTTACACGGTTTCTGGCCTCAGTTCCTCAAATGCTGGTGTGCTGACAGTCTTCATTTTTCAGGGTACTGGGGATTGAATCCAGGGTCTTTGCACTGAGCTGCACCCCCAGCCCTTATTATTTATTTACTTATTTAATTTTTTTAAAAAATTTTGAGGCAGTCTTACTAAGTTTTCAGGCTGCCTAGACTAGGCTTGAACTTGTGTTCCTCCTGCCTCAGCCTTCCAGAGTGCTAGGATTATAGGCACACACTACCACACTGCTGTGAATGCTATCTCTCTCTTTATTTGTATATATATATATATATATATATATATATTTTTTTTTTTTTTTATTATGATTGCTATTATGTGACTGTTACCTTAAATGGCAAAGCTTTAAAGAAAGTTTTTTTTTAATTGTGATAAACACGCATACCATGAATTTTACCATAGGGTTTTGAGATGAGATTGTCCTGAACTCTTAGAGCGGGGCCTTGAACATCATCAGAAATATTCTAATGAGAGAGGCAGGAGGAGATGAGACACAGAGAGGAGAGGCAGCGTGACCAAGAGGCAGAGGCCGGGTGGTGCAGCAAGGCTAAGGGACGCTCATGGTACTAGAAGCTGAAGAAGCAAGAATAGATTCTCCGTAGAGCCTCCAAAAGGAGGCTTCCAGCTCCTTGACTTTGGCCAGTGAAATGCATTTCTGACTTCTGGATTCTGGAACTCACCGAGTACACTTCTGTTGCATGGACAGGTTTGCAGTAATTTGTTATAGCAGCTATGGGAAACAGTCCGTCGCCCCTTACCACCTGTGTCTCTCTGCAGGGCATCTTTCAACATGGCAGCCAGATTCATCAAGTGACCAAATAAGAAAAGCCAGGGGAAAGTGAGCAAGCTGCATGTCACAGCTCCAAACTTAATCTTGGATGTAATAACCAAGCCATTTTTGTTGTGTTCTGTAAGTTACAAGCTAATCGTTAGGTTCAGCCCACACTGCGAGGGAGAGGATTAGTCAAGATCATTACTATAGTTTGGATCTTAGGTGTGCCCTGAAGATCCAGGTGTTAAAGGCTTGTCTCTAGTGCGATGGCCTTGGGAAGCAGAGGTGTCTTTGAAGTTATGCCCCAAGGGAGTCGTGGGCTCTCGCTTGCTGGCTCTTTTGCTTCTTGGCCATGAGGTGTGTGGTTTTGCTCCATAGTACACTCCTGCCATGAGATGCCACCACAGGCTTGAATCACGGGAGTCAGTCATCATGCACGGGAACCTCTAAGGTTGAGCCAAAACTTTTTTTTCCCCTTTATGATGTGTTTACCTCAGGGTTTCGTCACAGTGACAGAAAGTTGATAAACACTAGTGCGAATTGCATGAGGCCAAGGATCATTGGAGGTTGCGCCTACATAGCAATCCACAATTTCTTGCAGGAGATAAGACAGGTCCCTGCTGGGGCGTTCTATCTCTGGCTCCTTCTGTCACCAGAGGAGTACGTACCCAGGGAACTTAGCTTTGGAATGAGCCTGTTTCCTCTGGGGTTCATCCTGGCTCCTCTGGTTTGCTCAAAGGAGTTTGATTTTATACTTCTCTTTCATAGACCAGGCTGAAATTTTGTATCTATTACTTAGACTTCCACGATTAAGAGGAAGTTTTATATAGATTCTCAACACCCTAAACATAAAAACATCTTGTTGTTTTTTTTTTTCTGAAAGAGGAGAAACAAAGACATGTCATGGAGGAGAAATATGCAATCTGGGGCTGATCCACATGTTTTATTTATAATTATCTTCAGAGAAGGGAGGCATTGGATTGTGTGTCATGCATGCCTCAGTCCCCTGGAGAGGCCCAGTCCACAGTGCTGTGGGACTGAGGGAGGCGGCTCTTGGAACCCTTCCCGCATCCCTCTCTTCCCGTTTGTTGAGTCCTGAGGTATCCCAGAACTATAATTCAAGACATGGCTTCTCTTGTCTCCTACTGGTTTGTCATTCTGTGTCCCAGAGTTTCTTGAGTTTCTTGAAGGGTGCTTGGCTGGTCCACTAATCCTCATCATTTGAGAAACTTGATTAAAAATGCAGATATCCAGGCCCAACCTCATTCTACTAAGTGTAAGGGACCTGGAAACCTATATTTTAAATAAGTGTCCCAGGTGATGGTTATGCATAATAAATGTGAGAATTCTGGCCTAAATGATATTCCCTTTCAAGCAATTTTCATAATGCTACGTATGAATGCTCTGGATCTGTTCTCTGATATTCATGTTTTAGCCATCTCTTTTTGGGGAACAATACCTTAATTCACTATTTCCTAATGAGGCGTAATTGAGCTGCTTGTGGTAGGCAAAATGATTTCAAGCTGTGTGGGATCATTTAAAATTTTAATGGTACTGCTGGGCCTGGAGGTGCTGGCCTCTAATGCCAGCACTCTGGGAGGTTGAGGCAAACATATGACAAGTTCAAGCCCAGCCCGGGCAAATTAGCTACTTGATGAGTCCCTGTCTTAAAAAAGAATAAAGCAGCCTCAGGGTATAGCTCAGTGCAAAAGCCTTTGGATCAATCCCAGTATTGAGAAAAAAATTTAATAGTGGTATTATCTTCAGGGTAACTTTTCATTAATGGCAAATTGCATTGCTTTCATTATTTGGTAGTGATATGAAATTTTGTGTGTGCGTGAGTGTGTGTGTGTTTAAAAGGGGGAGTTATTTGAAGAGAATACACAGTATTACTAATTCTATGTGGATGGAATACCAATGTGTAGTAAAAACAGTGAGACATAAAGAGTTAGAGTTTGGGAAGCGCTATACTAACTCAAAGGAAGGCTCTCTGTGGATTCAGGCATCATCACTAAAGCGGAGAAGGTGTGGGGGAGAGGAGACCCTGCAAAGTTCAATGAGGCCATCGCCTGTGTTTTTGTGTGGAGCTGGCCCTGCTGATCAGTGTCAGTCATTAGGCTGGTTAGACGAGCAGGCAAGGCTCCCCACTAGCAGGCCTCCTATGAATAGAGGGGAGAAAGGACCAGAGTACTAAGTAATCAGGAAGTAGAGCAATCAGGGTGTTCAGAGGCACCAGCTTGATGTCAGAACTCCCTCCTGGGGCAGGAGGCGTAGCTCAGTGGTTAAAGCATGTATCTCACCTGTCCAAGGCCATTGGTTGATTCCTCAGTACCACATTAAAAACTAGCCAGGTGTTGAGGCACAAGCCTGTAATCCCAGCAGTTGGGAGCCTGAGGCAGGAGATTGCCATGAGTCCAAGGCCAGCCTGGGCTACACAGTGAGTTCAGGATCCGCCTAGACTACAAAATGAGATTGTGTCTCAAAAACAAAACAAAACAAAACAAAACAAAAAACAAAACAAAACAAAACAAAACAAAAAAACCCAAACCCAAAAACCAAAAACAACAGCAAAAAACCCTCCAACAATAGCAAGAACAACAAAACAAAACAAAACAAAACAATCCTAAAAAACAAAATAGAATTTCTTTTTGGCAAAACTCCAATAGGAAGGAAGCCCTGTCCCTCCTCCC
Source organism: Ctenodactylus gundi (assembly GCA_004027205.1). Classification (NCBI taxonomy): domain Eukaryota; kingdom Metazoa; phylum Chordata; class Mammalia; order Rodentia; family Ctenodactylidae; genus Ctenodactylus; species Ctenodactylus gundi. The sequence goes on from PVKB01000345.1 coordinate 248,754, forward strand.
CTGCCGGGTTTCCTGGTGTGTTCCTGGTATAACAATTTCTTGCTCCCTCTTCTCTTCTTTTGTCCTCCCACCCATCAGATCTTGCTCTCAGGACTTTCATTTTTCAGAGCTGCAAATGACCCATGTCATCCCTACGCCTTAGTCTTTAGAGTCTGCCGGGCTAAATCATTCTGCTACAGATAGGAACTAATGGCCAGCTTAACCTCTCCTCCATTTTTTTTTTTTTTCAGGCTAACATCAAATGCCTTTAAAAAATAATGACAGTGATTTTTCTCTAGTGTAAATCAGTGTAATACTCTCTAATAATTTAATGAGACATATGTTAAAACATTTTGATGTTTTCTAGAATTTGATTCATCATAAAATATATTCAGCAAGTGCTTTTGTCTTTTTGAAATTCACTATCCATTTGAGATCTTAGGACTGAGTTGCCTGATGTGATAGTCAGTAGCCACAGGGGGCTACTGAGCCCATGAAACAGGGTCTTCTGAATAAAGAGGCATTGGTAGCAAAAATATACATGGAATTTTCAGAAAAGAGATGTAAAACATTATTAATTTTAAGTATTAACCATATATTACAGTGATAATTTCTTGGTTTTATTGTGTTGAAACTATACTGTACAAATTAATTTCACCTGTTTCTTTCAGCTGTCTGTGGCTATTAGAAAATTTAGAATTACCTGTATGACTCACATGTATTTCCACAGACAGCATTGCCTTAGAAAGTACTAGCATTCACTTGTAGTAACTGTTGGCTTTTGACTAGACACAAAGTGATCCCAGGCTCTGACCTTCCTAGTACCATCCTGGTGCTGACAACATAAAATTATAATGCCTTGGTTCCTACCTTGAATATTTAGGTCAATTCCCTCAACTCCCTGGTTAATATTAGCAGATTCTATTCCAGGAAGTCTGTCTTGGTCAGCCTCATCCTTATGCAATCTAATCTTATATTGAGACAACATGGAAATGCATGCAAAATATTTAGGATCAGTTACAAAGTCAAAGAAGGACATAGAGAGTCGGACTCTTGAAGGTGTTGGGACCAATCTCAACCTCCTTTTAGTTATTTTTTTCCATAGCTTGCTTATGAGATCTCCTAATCTTTTAACTGAGCAAATATTACCATCTTTTGAGGTGGGGTGTTTTCTACAGAGCTATTTTCTGCTACTACTACTACACTCAAAATTATAACCATTATTATATGGGTGAGTTCTTCAGTTTTGGGTCAGTAAGTACCCACCTGTAAACATAAAGAATCAAGCCACATTATGACTAATTTGCAATATCTGAAGTAAAAATAAATAATTTGACTTCTGGGGTTACATCTTTTCTCCTGGCCTTGACATTGAACAGAATCCTATGGGTTTCAAGAGTTGTGTTGACCTGTCGGCACTGTGCCTGTGCATATTCCTGATTTTACTGGACAGTGTGGATGCATCTTATGGTGGGGTTGCCTGAGTCTCCCTTTGACACTCCCCCTGTCGTGACCTTGGCTGGTCTTTGACCTCATCCTTGGTGCTACCTGCTTTGCTTCCTCCATCCTCAGGTCATCGCTGGCCTCCTCCGGAGCTAGGGAAGCATCAAATTTGAGATGTGGGTAAGAATTCCTCTAAGGCATTGTTCCAGTTTTGCTCTGGGGGAAGCTTCCTTCAGATCCAGTACCAGGAGGCTGTATTTGTCCTATGCCATGACTTTTCTCAGTCATTTGATAGCTGATGTTCCTTGTCAGCTAACAACGTCTAACAGCACAAAGATCAAATGGATATTAAAATACAACATCAGAATCTCTGCAGTCTTTTGTGAGTTTTCCCAGGTAATTAATTTCCACAAGTAGCGAGCATACCGTCTCATTTCTTAGTTAACGCAGGGGAATGTCTGAGACATAGACAAGTAATCTTGTCTCAAAATTGTGTTGAGATTTTATTAACAGAAAAATTATAGAGTTCTTCCTAAGTATCTGCAGGGTGATTGTTCCAAGGACTGCCCCTCCCAAGCACCCAGACTGGAGGCCTCAGATGCCCAAGCTTTTCATGAGAAATGGATTATGACTTACATAGAACCTAAGGGCAGCATCCTCCCACATACTTTGAATCATATCTGGATTGCTTTTACTGAATACAATGTTAATGTTATGTAAACAGCATGCCACAGTGCTCTTCAGAGAATAATGACAAGAGCAGGGCAGGTGGCACAGGCCTGTCATCCCAGCACTCTGGGAAGATGAGGCAGGAAGATTGCAAGTTAGAGCCAATCTGGGTAAGTAGTGATTTAATGAAACCCTAACTTAAAATCGAAAATAAAAATGGACTGGGGATACAGCTCAGTGTGAATCCCCTGGACTAGATCTCCAGTACCACAAAGTGAGGGGTGGAGGGTGGAGAGAGGGAAAGTAGGAGGGAGAGAGAGAGAAAAGACAAGAAAGAAACCATACGTACGTAGGACAGATGCAATTTAAAAAATGCTTCTGAACTTTGACTGGCTGGATTCACAGATGCGTGATACAGAGGACTGATTATGAGGCACATGTCACAGATCAGGTGGAGTCACTGCCTGTGGACACAGTGCTTAGATGCTGAACTTCCTGTCAAGTCCATTCACCTCACTCACAACTTTTGATATTTACATCCATTTTTAGAGTAGATGATGAAATAATGAGGTATGCTGGCTTTTGTGTTCTGGTCCCTTCTGTGTCCCATATATTGGGTATTTTGAGTACTCAAAGTAACTGTCCAATTTGGTAGCATTGAACTGTGATGGCTTCACTTTGAGGTTTGTAGAAGGCCGCAGTACCATTTGGCTGCTTTGCAAGGGCTCTACTTGAGGCATGGGCCACAAGAAATGGCCTGCTAAATCACCAGGAGTCTTGATCCTTCCCACTGTGGCTGCCATCTTGCTTTTGGTTCAAGTAGTTTTCCAGGGCTTGTGTTCCATCAGCCTTCCTTTGTCCTACCACGGTACGTCCTTATTTATCTGTCATTGCTAACAGGCAGCATTTGGTTCTAATAATAAGATTATTTTTAGCCCAGATACTTCACAATAACCCTTATCACTCTTACGTTCTCTACCACCTTGGTAAGACAGATAATTATGAAAAAGGAACAGAAATAACTTTTTTGATGCATCTCCCTATAACAGAGGTTGAAATGGTGAAACACTCTGTAGGAATCCAGTCCCACCATAGCAGCATTAATTCCTGTATGAGAGACACTTATCATGGCCTTATCATCTCCCAACAGTCTTACCTTTCAGAACTACTAATACCACAGTGCAATTACATTTCAACAAAAGCAGAGAACTTTTTTCCCCCCTGAAGCCATATCCTCCCCTGAGAGTGGCCAGAGGATTTAAATTCTATAGAAGTGTTAATATTTGCCAGCAGGGAAAACAATTTGGAGAGAATCCTATGAAGCTTTTCCAGGTTAAAAAAATCCTGTCATCTACTTATTTCCTTATTTACTCATTGCTCATGTGCTCATTCAGTAACTTTATCTTTAGTGCTTAGCGTTGGATAGGTTCTGCTTGAGGTACTGGGAGGGCAGCAGACTAGGTGACAGTTCAGTGCGTCGAGGGCAGCCTAGTACTAGTAGTTTAGTGCTGTGCTGTGATGCGCGCGCGTGCGTGCGTGCGTGCGTGCGTGTGTGTGTGTGTGTGTGTGTGTGTGTGAGAGAGAGAGAGAGAGAGAGAGAGAGAGAGAGAGAGAGAGGTTATCCTGCTCACTTTGTAGCAAAATTTCCCAGATTTCTTTGAAGATGGAAACCATAGTTTTCAAAGAACACCAGATCCTAGGAGTGTAGTTTGGGAAAACACCCAGTCAGTCACCAAGGCCGCTTCTTTCTAAGGTTTCCAGTCCTAACCCTTACCTGCTTATACCCAGCTCGTTGCAATAATTCTTCCCCTGCTCTTCTGGCCTCAGTGTCTTTCAAGGCAATCTATACCCTGTGGTACTGGGCTAATACTGAAGTTAATAGTTCCACTTCTCACCGAACTATCTGCTTCAGTGAGAGCCAAGGATCCAAGCGATCAGCTGCCAGCAAGGCCACATGACAAGTGGCAGTGATGGGAATTCTATTATATTGGTGTTTTAATTGGTTGGTGTTTGTATTGGCGAGCTCTGCATTTTGCTGAGGATTTGCAAAATGTTTTTTTGCAATTAGATCATAACCTGTTAACCATGAGCACTTGCTAGACTACTTGAATGATTTCTCTTTTCTGGGGATCAATGGTTACACTGAACTTTAGCTATTTTGTGCACATATATATTGCGTCAACATTATGATCCCTTCCCCTCCCACTCCCTTTGTCACCCCTTCCGCCTCCCACTGTCGTGCCCATTTGGTTTTATATAATCTCTGTGTTCTGGGTTTCTCATAATAGAGAAACTATGTGATATTTGACCTTCTGAGTTTGACTCACTTCAATAAGCATGATGGTAACAAGTTGCATCCATTTACCTACAAAAGCCTCTAATTTATTTGTCTTTATGGAAGAGTAATTCTCCATTGTCTACATATGCCACAATTTTTTTATCCATTGGTTCTGCTGATGGGTATTTCAGCATCTTCCATGTTTTAGTTTTTAAGCTGTACTGCTACAAACATGGGTATTTGTGTATCTCTCTCATACATTGCTTTTAAGTCTTTTGGGAAGCTATCCAGAAGAGGTATTGCTGAATTGAATTGAATTTTTATTTTCAGCCTTTTGAGAAGTCTCCATACCACCTCCATAGTGGCTGTACCAGTTTGCGGTCCACCACCAATGTAAAAGGGTTTCTTTTTCCTTGCAACCTCGCCAGCATAAATTGCTGTTTGACCTCTTGGTATGTGCCATTCTCATTGGGCTAAAAACTAGAATATACAGGGAATGGAAGAAAAATAGACCCCTTAAAATCAAAGATCTGAATAAAAAATGGACGACTGAAATAAATAGGCAGTTCTCAGTTGAAAAAGTTCATATGGCCACCAAATACATACAAAGATGTTCAACATCCTTTAAAGAAATGCAAATTAAAATTTCCTGGGGATCTTGAAGAGGTTTCAAGGTATGTGTTTGTGTTCATAGTCATGTTACGATCAAGCAATGTTACCATAGGATAGATGGAATTTTAAGAAAAAAGTTGATGAAGAAATTTTTTGGTGATGTTTTCAAGAATCTTGGTCTCTTAGAAGAAGGCTTCCTCATCTTCTCTGACTGTAAGGAATATATGTATATTTTACTATGCCTGGGTTCACTCTATTTCCTTGGAGAGGACAGATGCAGATGGCAGCTCAGGGCTTAGGAAACGGGTAAAGGAAGATCACTTTACTGTATGAAGTAAACAGAAGTATCAGTATAGGTGGTGTCAACTCCCAACTGCATTCACCATCAAACAGAAAACTGGGGAAATTAGAACTAGTAGTGTGGAGCCAAGTCACTTTGCATCTGTGGGGGCTAAAGTTGCAGATTTATTGGGTTAATTTCTGTCTGAGTTCTCCAGAAACTGCAGGTGTTTTTATGAGTGAGGGTTGGAAGGAATTGCCAGGCAAGGAGCTGACATCAGGGCTTCCACTTGGCAAAGCAATGACAAAGGTCCTTGAGCGTTTTCATGGGCAAGTCATGGGTGAGGACAGGAGCACAGAATGCAGTTGGAGAAACTCTTCTTCAGAAGACCTTCCCTGCAGCCAGGAGAAAGCCTCTTTGTTTTCCAGGGCAATGCACTGCTTTTCAAATGTATGTCAAGGGATAGATCTTACCAGAATTGTTTAGAGTGCTGCATAAAAATAGAGCTTTCTGGGGCTGAATCAAATTTCAGAATTTCATGTCATGGAACTAGTCGGTCAGTTGTGGTATCTCAGAACAAAATTTTTTTCGTTTTCTTTTTTGAAACAGGATCTTGCTTTATAATTCAGGCTGGTCCCAAACTCACTATGTACCCAGGCTGGCCTCAAACTCACGGCAATTCTCCTGTCTCAGCCTCCCAAGTTCTGGAATTGCAGATGTACAGCACCACGCCTGGCTAATTTTTTTGTGGTGCTGGAATTGAGCCCAGCATGTGCATGCTAGGAAAATGCTTTTAACCACTAAACTATGTCCCCACCCCCTCTCAGAAGATTCTTAAGCATGTTAAAATTTGGGATTTACCTGCTGAGAAATTTCCTCTGTAAGAGGGGTGGAAGAATATTGTTAGGAGGACTCTAAAATTTTCATTTTTGAATCCATCCAAAATCTTTGCTAGAAAGGGTGATTACCGACTAGTGTGGTAGGGTGGGCATGTCACATGGGCTAAGCACTGCTTCACTCGACTCTTCCACTTTGGAAGTGCATTCTCCCACACCTGGCCTAGGCCGACGCACTCAATCCCTTCCTAACGAGAGTGAATGGGTAACTTCTGGACAGCAGAAGGGACCTGGCTCCTCGTGAATTAGGAGTGAAGACATTGGAAGACAGCCCAAATAATGAAAAGATATCTAAACAAATGGTAAGGACATGACATTCGAGCTTCTTGGACTTGGACATTGGTTTCTGCCTATAAGGCTCTTTGCTTGCCCTTCCCGAACGTGACTCTGATCAGTAGGTTTCTGTTGCCTTTGCTTTACAATTAGGAAACTTTTTTTTTTTTCAATCACCAATCCTTTTTGGAAGTGTTTGGGGTTTTGCCTAAACAAGGTGTGCCAGACCTGGCCAATGTTATTTTTAGTATCTCCTTTGCATATGTCCTCTGAGGAAGTGAGATCCTCCTTGTCTTCTTTCTTCAGATGAATATTTGATTGGCAATCTTAAATTTTTTCTTTGTGTTTAAATTATAAACTCACTGCAAGTACAAGGCGCTTTTCACAGTCTTTAAAGCTACATGTCAATATGTGTTCTTGTAGAGCTATAATTACCTATTATTTCGTAGCTTTCTGAATTAAATATTCATTAAACAACAGCTGAAAATGGTATTAAATCTACATAAAATTTCTAATGTGCAAAAGTTACCGATCAGTATGTTAATATATCTTTCTTAGGGTTCACTTAGGTGGCAAGAGAGGGCAGTATATTTTTAAAATAAAGCTTTGTTTTTAAAAGCTATTTGCATTTACAGAATAATGCACATTTTGACTTTTGTGACTGAGGGAGTTATTCAGTGTAACTGAGAAACAATTTCCTGTACTGTCCTTAAAGGAAGAATGTAATTTTTGAATAAAAATAGAAGTTTCTCACTTTTTATAATAGTCAGAGTGGAAGGGGTCATATTGGACAGATGCAGGCAGAAGAGCTGCCCTGTGGTACCAGGAGCGGGGACGAGAGAAACCTGTTGGGACCCATCAGCGCAGACTGTCCCTGTCGACCCCAAGGTAGTCTGGAGTGAAGGGAGTGGAGACCAAGATGTCTACTCTCCATGCCGACATAAGCCTCCTGGGAAAAGAATATCTCCTGCAATCAGCCATTTCCTTATATTTTTTTTTCATCCAGGTGATACATGAAACTTGAACCGTCATGCAGAAATCCTTATAAAAGAAGTAATATCTTGCCTCACCCCATTTCTATTTGCCAAGGATAATCATCTTTAAGTGATTTTTGCTTTACAGTTTTCGGCAGTTACTTTTCTCCCTTCCAAGTACTAACCGGGCCTGTCTCCGCTTAGCTGGCCATATACAACAGCTACTTTTCTAAGTGATGTGCATGTTCTACTAATATTTGTTGGCTATCTTTGGAGGGTATCTTCTGGTTCCCCTTGTCAAATGTGAGGACTACGCTCCTCCTCTTTCCCTTTTACTTTCTAATACAATTATCATTAGTTCTTTTGTTGATTATCTTGGTTAAATCCAGTATCTTTAAATCTTTTTTGGTTCTGTTAGCTTGAAGGATGACTTCTTGGTGTCCCACCATGTGGATGATGATTTTAGCACACTTAATCCTTATCCTAATTTCCCCACCCCTCCTTCTTAGTGCCATATGCTTCTGCTCTTAGATTTCATTGACACTGTGTTCATCCTTCAGCTAAATTTCTTTATCTCTAGCTAGAGTGAATGGCTATCTATCTATCTATCTACCTACCTACCTATCTATCTATCCATCTATCTGTTTTTTTATCTACAGTTTTTGAGACTTGAGTCTTGCTATATAACCCTGGCTGGCCTTAAACTTGGGAGCCACCTACCTCAGACCCTTTTAAGTGCGGGGGGTCATCATGCCTGGATGGGTCTCTGTTCTTCAAAATTTAAAAAGTTCATATGAAAATTGTTTGGATCATGTTATTAATACAATGAAGTATCTTGCTTTTTTCAATGTACTTTGGTACTATTATGGGCATTTTTCTATATCTTTATGCTTTGGACTACCACCCTTCATGGTTGCATACTGTTGTATAATATTAGTGACACACTGAAGTTGGCTTCACCTCTGGCATTTTGCCTGAACATGATCTTTAGCCTGACTGAGGCTTAGTCTTTGGAAGTCCAGACACATGAGTGTCTACTTTGATGCTATTTCTGACAGTCTCAATTTGAGTGTGAGCTGTGATTATGTAATCATCTAGTCCACCATCATAGAATATCAATGTGAGAAAATCTGCAAAATGAACACATTGTGCTATGTGGATCTGTTGTTAATGTTGTGGTATCAGAATAGTTAAGTTTTATCCTAGGTGTGACCTGTAGTAAAAACAAAATTTTTATGTGTTTTATTCAGCTAAACCTCTCAGACAAATGAAGCAAACATTTATTATTGAAAGTGCAAAATTCTGCAATAATTAAGGTAATTATGAAACTATTAATATTAATTGTATAAAAACTACTAAGAACTGCAGACAAATGGGAAGAGCATACTGATGTGCATAATACCACTGTATCAGCTAGAGTTCTTATAAAATAAACACGTAGTTTTTGAGCCAAAACTATATATAACATTAAATGAGTTCTAATACAAAGTAGAAAAATATAGAAAAATGATATGATAAATTCATAACTCTCATCTTTATAGGATTATTTGGCTTTCTGAAATTCTCAACATTAAACAAAATAACCTGTAGAAACTATATTTAGCTTTTAGTTATCTAATTCCATTTAGGTCATGAGCCTCTCACGAAAAGGTTCTATTTGGAAATTCTTCACATTTTATGAGGGTGAATAAAGAACAGAATGTCAAGCTTTACTCCCTTGAAATGTCATGAAGAGAAAAACTCCGAATTATAAAAAACCAAATTTATCATAAACCACCTTCAATCCAGACATGTGATTAGCTGATATTGAAATGGTACTTATTATGTGTCAGGCACTGTTCTACATGTTCTGTCTGTAATACCGCATTTATTTCTCCCAAATTCCCATGAGTCCTTTGTTTAGCTCATTCTATAGATGAAGAGCTAGGAAATGGTGGATCAGCACTGCAACTCTGGCAGTCTGACTCAAGCCACACCCTACTTTTGGTCAGGGTATGATATCTGGAGTGAGATATACCCAGAAAAAGCGTAGGCTGGGTTTCAGGCGTGCCATAGCACCCACTAAAAGTGGGCTCTTGTTATTAGTTGCTGGAATGAGGTGGAGAATGGTGGAATGAACGAGGGAGGAGCTGAGGAGGTTCTTCACCTCACTGTCCCTGCCTTGGGAGAAGGCCAGGGCCGTGGAAGCCAGCCAAGAAGCCAGCTGCAGCCACGAGTGTCCAAGATACCAAAACCCCTTATCTGAGCCTCATGCCTGCCATGGCTCTGGGGCTCCTGGAGGCCAAGGACCTGCTGCAAAGCGTAGACCGCTGAGGCTGGGTTCCATCACTGGGGTTCCTTCTTTGTATGAATGACCATGAAGACAGCTGTGCTACTTCAGGTTCATTAACATTCAGTGCATTCCTTTCTAGCTTTACTTGTGAGGATGGAGGAGAGACAGAAATTACAGTGGAGTGGCATTTAGCCAGAACCTTGGGACTGGGTCTATGCCTAGAGAAAAACAGGGTTATCTGGGGCTGCTGAGTTGGTACCTGAAAGTGCCCTACAGAGAAAAGCTTAGGAAATTCCAAAGCAGATTTTGTTAAAACAAGAAAGTTTTAGAAGCCTGAAGATTTTCTGGAAGTAGCATGACTTTGGCACAAATGAAATTCTTCTCCCAGGGCAGTCGGTGCCAGCATTCTGCAATTAAATCAAAATTGCAAATAGCAAGCTCCTGAGAAGCCGGGGGTAGAAGTACCCGGCCCAGGTGTTGAATAACCAGGGAAATTTAAGCAGTTCTGAGAGCAGTGGTGGAAGCTGAGACAGCTGCCTTACTTAGGCCTAAATGTTGATAGTTTATTAACCATCTTCCCTATACTAAATCCTGTACAATGTGTACAAATGTTAGTTACTCATGAATTGTTGGCAATAATGTTTTGCTATACTAATGAGGTTATCCTTTATTTTAAAGCTCAGTTAGTGTAACTTTCTTTGTCTGTAATGAGAAGATGGCTGATTAGATCACATGGTATCACTTTGTGGCTGAGCCCAAGAGAATTCAAGATGTAGAATCTACTAGAAAGTGCACTACCTCTAGATTACCAAGAACGCAGATATGGGAAGCACAAGCCAATAAAATGGTGGCAGAGGGTACCACCCTGTAAGATCCTTCTCCCCATACCTAGGGCTCAGGGAGTCTCACAGCCTGCCTAGTATTCTTACTGTTCCTTGTCACAGGAAGTGCTCATGGATGTCTGCTTTCCTAGTAGTTACATTAGTCCTCTTCTTGTGTGTTCTTTCTCAGATCATTGCTGGATGACTGACTGGCTGGCTGATTTTGAAAATATGGGAGAAGTTTGGATGCTTTTCTTGGACTAAGAAGTCTTGAAGAAGCATGAAGATTTATCCGGTCTTGGTCCATGAGAAGTTAGCAGTCCTCCTGGGAATACTGAGACTATCTGCTACATCTTTTGAGTCTGTTTTGGGCTATATAATTGGTTATTGTCTTCCCCCCAAATTTGTGGGCCTAGAACCTCAGAATGAGACCATACTTGGAAACAGGCGCTTGGAAATATCATTATTTAAGATGTCATCCTACTGGACTAGGCGGGTGTATTAGTTACTTTCTTGTCGCTGTGACTCAATACCCGGCATCCACAACTTAAGGAAGAAGGATTTGTTGTAGCTCACAGTTTCAGAAGGTCTCAGTCCATTCACAGACAGGCAGCTGGAAAATGGTGGAATCACATGGTGGGGCTGCAGCTAGAGTATAGCCGCCCAGGAGACAGATGTCCTTACAGCATGGTGGAACAGAGAGAGTCTGAGAGGAAGGGCAGAACCAGCACACACCCCTCCAGGTCAAGCCCAGGCACCCACCCCTTCCAGCCAGAACCCATCTCCCAACACTACACAGTATCCATAGGAACATGAGGCTTTTGGGGGACACTCTAGATTCAAACCACCACAGTGGAGTCCTTCACACAATGACTAGTACCCTTATAAGAAGAAGACACATACAGACTCAGGGAAGAAGGCCATGGTACAACAGAGCCGGGTAATACAGGGATGGCACTGCAAGCTGAGAGGCACCAAGAAACACTGGGAACTACCTGACACTAGGTGCCCAGCAAAGAAGGATTCTTCTTGGAGCCCTCAGGACAAGCTTGACCTTACTGATGCTCTAATTTCAGGCTTCTAGCATCCAGGACTACCAGAGAATTATTTTATTGTTAGTTTAAGCCATTCATTTTTTTTGTGTGTGTGGTAATTTGTTATGGTAGACTTAGGAAACTAATACAGAATCATTTGTGAGGCAGTGATAGATACCAAATATAATTATGTAACTAAATCACTCTTTTATGATAGTTATTGACTTTTCAATTATTAATATGTAAAAAATGTTTGCTTCTTCAAGCTATTTTTCTTTTTCCTCCCTTCTTTTTTCTTCCTTCCTTCCTTCCTTCCTTCCTTCCTGTCTTTTTAATTTTGCAATTATTTTAGAATGATTTTCTTCATTAGGATGAGATCAGACATGTTGAGGCATGACACATGGAAATGTGTGTAGCGTGTATAAGTAGCTTAATACCCAGAAACCTAGGATGCCACAGATCTGTACCCTAAAGCATAGGTTTGATGTTGCCTATATCTATCAAGGAGGGGGAAAAGTAGTCACGCTTTTGCATTTGGGTGCAACGTGTTGGGAAGTGTACATCTTTACTAGACATTAATATTTAAAATCAAGTTCTGCTTTTGGAATTTTATATACATGTGACTGAAGGATTTTGCATAGGTTGGCTTCCTGCCCTGTAAGAGTCCAGCTCTGGCTCTCCTGGGATCCTGGCGTCATTTCAGTGCTGCTCGCTTGCACATTATTATAGAAACTCTGGTTCCCATTTATTCCTTGTGAAGCTGATTGGATCAGCCAAGTGGGTATTTCTGGAAGGTGTACCTGCACCAGAATGGCTAAAAAATGACTTCATATACACAAGTGACTGACTGATAAACGTATAGAAAATCTCAAGCAAAATATCCCTGTCTCACTTTGCCCTTTGCAAGTCCCTGAAATGCCCTTTCCCTAGGCAAGGAATCTTTATTTTTCTTTGGCCTCATTGGTTCTAGGATGATTAAATTCTAGTGTTGACAGGAGCCATTGGCATCATTCTGCAAAGACATCTTGACAGAGATTAAAGCATACCAAATAAAAGCAGAATTAGGATAAGTATTTTAAGGGAAGGAGGTGGGAGAGAGATTCATTTCTGAGGACATCCCTAGATTCAGTTGTAACTGAAGCCAAGTTTAGCTTTTCAGTTACATGAGCCAATTCATTCCTCCTCCTTTTTTTTTCTTAACTGAGTTTAAATTGTCCATCTTTTTTGACTTTTTATCCCAACTCCTAGGACCTGCCACATGGTAGGCACTAAATAAATATTTATGAGATGAAGGAATAAATTGGAGGCTTGTTATTTTAAAGAAGAAGTCTTATCATGTCAGGGATGCTGCCATTGTGTGTGTGTATGTGTGTGCACCACCCACATATATATGTATATGTAGGTGTGTACGCACACATATAAAATTATAATCAAGGGAGAATTTAAGTGGTACAGATCAAATGATGAGGTAGGCTGTTGGTAAGCACTCCTGATTAAGTAGAGAGCTGGGGGAAAGAATGTACTGAACATACTCAGAATGCAGTGGTCCAGGTAGATAGTAATACCGAGCTACTAGAGGAGATTAGAGGAGCTGGTGCTGAGAGAGCAGAGTTAGCACATCGCTGAGAGTTTTGAATGACCCATTGAAGAGCTGGAAATTTATTTGGCAGACAGCAGGGAATCAATAAACAATTTCAAGTAGAGAAGTGAGATATTCTTTCCGTGATTGGTTTCATTTCAACAGAAGGCCCAAAGCCTCTACTAAAACAATATACTCTTACATAGTAGGAATTTGAAGCCATGAGGCAGGTTAGAGGTGTGTGTAGAATCACTTTAAAACTTTATCATGTAGGTCATTGCTATCTTATAGTTATTTTCCTATGATAATCTGTAGCCTTAGATATAGTCATTTCTCAAAAATATATTTCTAATTTTTGGTACTCTAAAATAGAACTATGAAGGCCCGAGGGGAGACAAAAGGAAAACAGAACAGGAAAAGGCCTTTTTCCATCTTCATGTCCATTTTAACATTCTAAAATAAATGTTTAAGGTAAGTTTCCAACAGTGATAAGCTGAATCAAATATTTAAGGTATGTTTTCAGCAGTGATAATTTAATTGGGTTATTGCAAAAACAGACATTTCTTACATATCTTTCTAAAGAAGCAGAGATTGTGTGAATAACTCAGAAATGGAGGCTAATTATGCAAACTAGTTGAAGCCTAAGAGAAGGAAAATGGGTTAGCTGGAGAGTGTGGAGAAAAACTGACAATTTCATAAGTTACGTAACATTTTATAGCCTTGACTAACAACAGTGACTTTAAATTGTATAAGCACATTGCATTTATTTTGATATCTCTGCAGCGTGTTTTTCTCTTCTTCCTTTTCCAGTGCATGTATATGGGAAAGAGAGTTTTCCTTTGGGTTTTGGAAAGTTTCAGAATTTTTAATATTTCCAGTCTCAAGAGATCCCGCTATTTCTCTTGGATTTATCTCAGTTTTCCCTCTTTCTTTGGGTGATACATTTTGGAAAATGCATCTATAATTTATGATTAAATTTTGTCAGAAGGAGTCGAGGTTTTTATTCTTTTCATGCTTAAGATTGTTTTTCTTTATGGTTTTGATTTCTTTGATAGATGAAAAATGATCATTCATCACTCCTTTTCCAGGCAGAAGGATATTTTGTGCTGTGTGTGTCCTGCCCTGTGGGTTGTGTGCAGTAAGAGATGAGCACGATGACCTGAGACCAGGCTCCCGAGTGGACAGCAGCTGGCTGGGCAACCAGGAAGAATTTGGGGGACAATGGAAAATTTCAGTCACTGGATGGAGGTAGTCAAGGTGAGCAAAGTCATTTCTAAAAACCATTTTAAGGAAATGTTTATTTTGAAAGAAAGGTTTCACGTCCATTTCTAAAACCCTACTCATATGAAAATGTTCCCTTTCCATTTGAGATCTACAGTCAAATTTTGAGTGTTTTTCTAATTTGTCAATGAGTTGAGAATGGATTCAAGATGACAGGATGGCCCAACGTTCTTTGGGTTACTTTATTATTTTTTTTAAAAAAGCAAATCATTACCATGGCAATTAAAATTATAAAAAGAAGACTTTCTATAAAAGACAGTCAGAATAGCCAGAAAATAGCGTTTTTATTTTCTAGCCCCTCTAAGATTTGTCTTATGTTCTATGGTTCTAGATTTTGTGTTGTTTCACATGTACCCATTAATGTGTCACTGTCACGTGGAGTCTACCAATTTTCTCTTCTTTGGCCAGCTTAGGTGCCTCCCAGGTCATTGTGGTGTCATGGCCACCGTCAGAGATGTTCACTCAAGGCTCTATCAAAATGTGACTTACTTGTTAGGTGGTGGTGTCACCTGAAGGTAATGGCACCCCTGCTCTATGAAGATGTTTCTAATGCCTCTGAAAGTGCCATAGGGTTGTCTCTATTTATTGTCATCTTTGACAGTTTTCCCTTCTGGATGTAGATGTCACTTGTCTACTGCTGAATCGATTTATTTTCCCTTTGGGGTTTGCCTCGCTCCCCTCTTTCTAGTTCTCAGATGTAAGTCCACGGTTATAGGACTCATGGTGGTGGAGGGCAGAAGCTGGTGAGGTGGAGGAATACTCTTTAGGTGGTTTTTCTTACATATCTCAACATCCCTTACTTTACATGTTCTGTCTCAAAAGGTGACCCATTAGTGAAACTCGCCACTCCCCTAGTCCCGCATAGGCATGTCTAAATCTCAGCATGGGGTTCAGCCTTCCAGGCAAACTGGTCCCAGACGGGGTGGATAACAGTTTCCTTGCTCTTTCATTTGTTTTCTCTTCTTTGTGTTGTTAGAGTGTATCACTAGAATAATTGGGGCACTATCTTTCCTAATGAAAATTCCAGCTGGAATGAAGAGACCAGCTTGTCTCTGTCACTTAAATATTCATTCATTTTTTTCATTCATTCAACGTGTTTTTAACTTATAATTGTTACATCTTTAGGGGCTGTTCTAGGTCTAGGTATTGAGGACATATCAGTGATCAAGACATACAAGCTTCCTTTCTTCCTGAGTTTGCTAGTTGTACAGGAAGGATCAATTAGCAAGTAAACTGATATTGCAAATTTATATGGTGGTAGGATCTCTGAGCCAAGTCCACTGGGGAAATGAATCGAGTGACCAAGGGTACAGGATTGGGAGCACTCTTGAGGCAGAGCTCTAACTCGGGCCTTCCTGAGAGCCTGGAAGGCCAGAATTTTAGCTGTTCAATTACAGGCAAGTTTTCTTGGGGTGTTATTGATGAAATGAACAGGTGTGCTGAGTTTAGCTGTGTCATCTCATTTCAGCAACTTCAGTTCAAAGTCATTGGTGTGTGAAGGGAAGGAGACACTGCTGGTTTGAGGAAGAAAAATGAGCCTGGATCTTTTCCACAGGAAAGTGATGGATGTTTCCAGCAGCCTCTTCTCCCTTTCCTGTCATTCTCCCAAACCCAGCCTCAGTTTTCTGCTGTTGAGGCTGAAGATGAGGGAGATTTTCACTTTTTTCTAGGAGAGCGTAGAGTGGCTTTCATTTAAATATATGACACTACAGTGCAAATGTTATTCAAATAGAAGAAAATGTACCAGGCATTTTCTCATTTCCTCAGAGCTTATTTGGTCTTCCTAGGTATTCTGTAAGTTCCTTATTTTATTCATGCATGTCTAGGTCACAGAGCTAGGAATCGTAATGGAAGATACCCCTGCCAAGGACATGAGAAAGTACTTTTACCATATATTCCCTCTCAGTTTTTGCGATAGATATTATTATGCTCATTATGCTTTTGGGGAAGTTGAGATTGGACAAATTAAAAGACTTACCCAGGTCACAAGGCACTAGGCATAATTTTCTGCTTGACTGCTTAATTTTCTACTGAACTGTGATCTTGCCAAAGTGAAACCAAGTGATGGCATTAGCACTCGACTTTGTATGATGACCCGAGGCACAGAAAAGCCACCAGATCAGAATTTTAGCTCAGAACCCCAAAGTGCATCACAGTTGAGATCATGGGTCATGGGAGTCACACAGATCTAGGTTACACCCAGTCTATAGAGCTTGTTAGCACTTTAACCCATTGCCAGTTTCTGTAGTTTTTCTGATTTTAAAATTTCTGATCTGTGAACAGACAAAATAAATAAACCTCAAAGAACTATTTAGGATGATTAAAATGTATGTTCTGTCTTTAGAGCCATTTTTTTTTTTTTGGTACATCTAAAGCTTTCAGTACATCCTAACTATTATTACTATGGCAGAGCTCGGTGTTGCTAGCCTATAGCCTTCCTGATGTTCCTGGCTAAGAAACCACAGATGTGTGTAGCTCTCAATCAACCAAGGCACCTGGTAGACTCGACTCTCTCCCCATCCCTGATAGGTAGACCATGACTTGTCTAACTCAAAGTGTGGTTTTAAAAGGAGCAACTTTACCATTACCTGGGAACTTTTTTATTTTTATTTTATTTTATTTTATTTTTTTTGAGACAGGGTCTTACTCTGCAGTCCATACTGGTCCTGGACTCACTATGTAGTCCATGCTGGCCTTGAACATACAGCAATCCTCCTGCCTCATCCTCCAGAGTGCTGGGATTAGAAGCATGCACCACCATGCCTGGCTTATGCAGTGCTGGGGAAACAAATTCAGTGCCTTGATCTTGCTATTAACCACTGAGATTTTCCTGCAGCCCTACTTGTGAACTTATCCATGCCCATTTTGGGTTGCCTAAAAGGTCTACTGATAGAGCCTAGCAAGCTAGAGACTCTGGGTCACTTCACATATGGGCTAAGGCTCTAAAACTACTGATCTACACCAGCCGCGATTGGTAACCTTACTGTCCTTCCAATAACTGGATTGTGTATGGACCTATGACCCAACCTTGGCCTGTGGGTCCTGAGAAGTCAGCTGGGGAGGAGGGTGGTGCTAAGGTTTTCTTTGCTCATTTAAAGAGGTGTACGAGAGTAACTGTCTCTTTGGAGGGTGCAATTAGTTGTGTATATATTACCTAGGACTATTTCTGCCACTTTGAAACTGTGAAGAAGATGTTTTCTAAGAAAAGCCAAGCAGAGTTAGAAAGCACCCGGCCTTTGTAGATGCTGCCGAGCTGCTGAATACACCAACCTCCAGACTTCCTCTTTTGTGCTGTAATAAATGCCGTTGATGGCTAAGCCACTTCCACTGGGTTTACTTATTTGCAGCTGAAAGCAAACTCGCTAATATTCCCGTACAACGGTTGTCTTTCATGTAAACCAGTGCTTTTTGGAATGTAGGAAGATTACAGTGTGGTGGAAATGTGGGCCTTAATCACACTATTTATTTTCTTCTCAATCTTGGTGGTGGAGGGGCAAAGCCTCCACTTCTTTTTTTCCTTTAGATTCTGAATGAGCCAAGAAGATGCTGAGTACCTGGATAAGGAGACACTTGTTCTGAAGGGTCCAATTATAAATTCAGATAATGTCACGAAAGAATGGGGTGCTGCAAGAGAGTGATGGGGTGCTGCAGTTAGGATGGGGATCAGGAAGGGACTGTCGGAGGATGTGACATTTAAGCTGCCACCTGAGGGGTGAGTGGGCGGGAGCAGGGAGGTGCGGTGGGCAGGGCTGAGGAGAAGCAAAGGTGAGAAAAACCTTTCTATAGGAAGCGGCGGCGTGTGAGCTGAGGCTCAAAAATCAAGTTGGTGTGGGAGAAAATGTCTATATATGTACGCATTGGAAAGACTGCAAAGGATACATGAACATGCTACCAGGATTTCATTTATGGTAATGGGATTGAATGTACTTTTAATTTCCTTCTTTCTGTTTTCTTAATATACTGTATATACATATATTTTCCACATACTTCTTTTGTAGTTAGAAAAAGTAGAAGGATGATCATAAAAGAAAAGAAGAGAGAGAAAAAGAGAGAAATGGGTGTTTAAATGGGCGTTTTCCACACAGACTGGAGGGGGTTGGTGTTGGAGTGGATGTGCACGGGGCGGAAGAGGTGATATTTCCAGGCAAAGGAAACGGCTCAGGCAACAGCTCGAGTGTTTAAATAGCTGCTGGTTCCTGATAGCTTGTTACAACCACAGCTTGGCAGTGGCAGTGGGGTGGGGAGGGAGCGAGACAGGAGAGCAGAGATCAGATCCAGGAGGCCTGTGTCATCAGGAAATTTCTAGTTCATCCCATAGACAATGTTGAGTAATTGATCAGATTTATTTTTGAGAGACACTCCTTGGTGGTGGTGCTGTCTTCCCAGGATGGCTGTCGGCACCAGATAAGCCACACTGGGCAGGGCAGGCAAATGGTTTTTGGTTTTGTTTTTTTAAATCACTATATCCAAAGAGTGACTGAAGACTCGTTCTTATCTGTTTTCTGATTGAATATTAAATTCAAAATAACCAATGTGGCCAAATTCCTGATGTGACATAGTTGAGTGAGTGAACTTCTTTGTATTTCAACCTGAATTTCAGGGTGCCACAGCGCCAAGCTCCCTCTTATTGGTCTGTGTCGCGAGTCGTGCCTGCATCTTAGGAGGAAGAAAGCACCTGGTTCCTACCTGACTGAGAGATCAGAATGAGGTACTGTCTGCAGAGTGATATCCTCAGATGCAGATAGCACTGATATGTACACTGTCAGTATTATTTGCTCTGATACCAACTTTTGGTGCAGGTTTTAATTCTGTCTGTTTATTTCAACCAAATCTGAGGTCTCCATGACTACAATAGAACAGAAGGAAAAGAATACTTCTGTGTTGGAGCATCCTAAATTGTATTATTATAAAATGTGGGTATTTAAAAAAATGTGAATATTTTAAAGGATACACACATTTTTAAAAGGTCTAAATGCCGTTCATATGGTGTTCTAAGCTGAGATAGCTTTGTGTTCTAGCTGTGGGTGACAAGGCAGTGTGTTGAGACGATCCATCAGTAAGGACTCTAGGAGACTAAAGCCCTGGCTGGATTTTGGGGGTCATGTTCAGATGTTATGAGGTATGGCTATTTCCTTATCTTCACGGCAGAGTTCATGCTGCCTGGGATCAGAGCTAGAAAGTCATGAGCTACACTCTGAGCATCAGGGAAAATGATTTTATTTCATGAGCCATTCACGAGAGCGTGGGCAGCTTGCCTGGCACGGTTGGGATAATGGTGACAAGTCTGGCACCCTTTCCCAAAGGCAGTGGATGTGTTGGAGGATTTGGAGGTAGATGTTTTTCTTTTCTATATTTATTTGTTTACTTACTTATTTACTTATTTTTTTTTAGAGACAGGATCTCACTGTCTTGTCCCGGCTGGCCTTGAACTTTCTATGTAGGCCAGGCTGGTCTTGAACCCTCCGCAATTCTTCTCAGCTTTCCATGTGCTAGGATTTCAGGCATGTGCCACTCACCAAACCTGGCTTATTTTTACTTATTTACTCAAAAATTCCCTTCCAAATTCTCCTCCTTCTCAGTATGCCCTTGGGATACATACTAATTACCTTCAATGTGGGAAAATGGCGCTTGTATATTTTGCATTATGATTTTGTTTTACTTGCTCCTGTCTCCCCTTCTGATCTTTTCACTCTCTCTGCACTTCAGAGTTAGATTTGAATTCCATTTACTCTCTGTGTGATTTAGACTTCCTCATCTTTTAAACAGGAGTAGCAGAGTCCCTTGCAGGGTTTTGGTACAGAAATAACAAAGAGAATATAAAATCCCTAATAAGCTCTCAAACAGTGCCCTTACTGTCATTGTTATCCACACTTAGAAAATATAAAGAGGCATGCGTGTAACTACCCAAGAACTGCAACTCCTAAATCGCACACATTAGAAGCACTAGCATGGTGGACGGGAGAGGGGGAAGGTGGAGTTTCATGGGGGGGGGGGGCGGAGATCACGTTAGGGATTCCTGGCTTTTCTGGGATCACAGGCACTGTGCAGTGGTTGGGGATTCTTATGACTTGGAGTTGTGTGGGGCCAACAACCTTCCTGGCTGTCACTGGGACCACCAACTTCTCTGCCTCTCAGTACACAGAGGGTAGAGTGAACCAGGCTGAAGCTACGCACGTAGCTCGATGGCTCCGTAACGTGAAGTAAGAACACTGCTGGCTGGTCTTGGTCCTCTGAGTCGTTGTCTCAGTATTTGTCATTGGTTTGTGTCCCTAGCTGCTTCTCAGGCCTCCTTTCTGCCCCCCCTGGGTCTTGTCCTAGTCAGGTGCTCTGCTTCCTGCCAGGTGCACAGTCGTGTCCTATTTTGGTTCTCAGTTTAAGGAGAGCAAACCTCTCCAGAGGTGAAATAGTCCCTGACAGTGAGGGACCTGTGCCATTCTGAAATGGACTCTTGGAAGTTGGAAGAATGGCACTTTAATGGCGGAACGATAGACAACAGGTTGATGCTTGAGGTCACAGGGCTCTGTCTGGCACTTGTGGTGGGAACGCATCATGGTCCTGTCGCCTCACTGTCCACTAAGAAGGCCAATCCTTGCCAGAAATAGTGTTTTCAACTTGCCTGAAAGAGGTGAGTAATCAGGGAAGTAGTCATTACAGGGGCACGGCTTGTCACCTACGCTGTTCAGTCCCAGTCTGGTGCCTCATAGGGTGACAGTGCCTTTACCTGCAGAGCAAGGCACCTGTGTGATCTCTTCTTGGGGCCTTAGCTCCTTGTTCAACTCAGGAATTCCATGTAAGAGGATGGCTCTGTCAGTGTTCCACACCTACAGGCACCTCAAATATGGCTGTGGTTTTCTGATACTCTTTGCCCATGATATATTCCTGACACTTTCTGTCATGAAGATGTTAAGAAAAGGGTACAGAAGTGAGGGACACATGAACTCTATAAACACGGAAAATAATCTTCCCAGAGACTTTTGTTCTTTCCTGTGTTAAGGTGCAAATTATATTACTGCTATCTAATATTTAAAAAAATAATAATAACTTTGTGTTTCTTAGGTGCTGTATTGAAACCCTTCATAGTGTATTGGACACCTGCTGTTTTTGCATGTCCTTCCTCCTTCCTCGTCTGGCAGCAGCACCTTGGTTTCCCTTTGAGAGCCACCCGTTCCTTCATTCCTGATGTCTGCCGTCCTTGGAGACCTTTATTTTATTTGTTTCTTCTTCACCCCACAGGTGAGGGAGGGATTCCTGCCCTAGGGTAATAGGGTAGCTGCACACCGGACATCTGACGCTGAATGGGTGAGATCATCCAACATTCCTGTATGCTCATAGCTTGGGGAGGAGCGTATTGCAGGCCACGCAGGGCCTCAAGAGATTGTATTGGGCGGCTTTGCAGAACCAAGAGGGTGAGGTGCTCCTGTGACACTTGAGGACATGGGTGGGTTATCTGAATGATTTCCCAGACCAGCAGAGAACTAAAATCCGTTACTCAGAGGTAAGAAGGTTTTGTGCTTCCTTTGACAAGGAAGGCTGTTTAGTTAGGGGCCTTATCTGCAGGAACACAGAGGGAGAAGAATTGATGGTTAGATCATTCAAGGCCTGTCCTGTTCTCCTTAGAGGTCAAGGTACACATAATATCGGTCCATGTGTCACGCCTATGAATCAAATTCTGTGCCCTTCAGTGACAAAGAGGATGAATGTGTGTGACGTGTGTTGTCTTAACCAAACCATCTCTCTTGGAAATAGGAAACTCAAATGAAATGGAAATGACCCAGATTAATTAATCCTGACAGGATGGCCCTGAAGACATTGTCCATGCTTGTAGCAAGAATCTTGATGCTTCTCTGGTTCCCACTTTTGGGGGGCCTTGACATTCTGTTCTATCCTTCTGGTTGGTTACGTGCAGTCTCACTGGCTGGCACTGCCTGAAGTTGGATTCTCTTGCTTTCTGTGGAAAACTATAACTGCTGTCTATTTGATGTGATTCTAAAGGCTGGGTCATTTATATTGTTATCTTTGTAATAAAAGTGGAAACTGAGGGGAGAGAGCTCAAGATTGCTTGAGTCGTCAAAACAAGTGAAAGGCAACGGGGCAAGTTAAAAAAGTTTAGTTCTGTGGCTATTTACAACTTTGTATCTTATTCATTTTTTCCTCAAATTATTTTTTATTAGTATGTATTTGCAATGCATAATACAACCTGAGGAATTGTGCACTTTATTCCTTTTTTGGAGACAGAGCCTTGCTTTGTAGCCCAGGCTGGTCCTGAACCCACTATGTAGCTCAGGCTGACCTCAAGCTCAAGGCAATCCTTCTGCCTCTTGATTGTTGGGATTCCAGGTGGGAGCCACCACACTCAGCTAATTTTTATGTAATGCTGGGAATCAAGCCCAGGGCCTTGTGTATGTGAGACGAACTCTTTGATCACTGAACTATACCCCCAACTTCTGTGCACTTAATTCTTGAAGACAGGAAATAGACATAGATTGTCAGACCTCTAAATGCCAATTAGACTGAGGAGTGCCACTGAGAAACTGACATCCAGGGACAATTCCTGGTATACTCTTTGGCCATCTCTGGCCCTGTGCGGTCACCCGGAGCTAAGGAAATTCAGTTCCAAAGTTGTAAAGACACTTAGACACAAGGTACTACACTGATGTGGAGGCAGTATTTGCAGAGTATGAACGAAAGGCCTCTGCCTTAGGCCGGTTCTTAAGCCAGGAGTGTTCTGCCACGTGTGGAAAGGGTAAATGCCTGGGTGCATTTCGTAATTCAGATTCTTGAGTCTTCTTGGTCAGTAGTCACATATGCTTGGGTTTTGGTGAGCAGACAGAGGGCCGAGGGGAGCCACGCTGGCTAGAGTGGAGTTGATGAGACACCAGGCTTTCCCATTCATTGATAAGACCCATAAGCTGAGGCAAGTGGGGGAAAGGTGGGCCGTGTCCGCAGAAGGACTTCTGAAACCTCAGTACAACTATATATCACCTCTACAGCAGTAAGAAGAAAATCAGAAAATGAACAGGCCTCTAAGAAAGAGAAGAAAGTGTGTTGGCACTGAGTAAGACACCCTGGTGAGGCCAGACTTTCTAGACCAAATGACACCACTCTTGACTCTCTTGCATCCCTGACAGACCCTAATTTCCCTTTCTCTGTTTTCTGTCTGCTCAGAGCTGCTCTGAGCATGTGTGCCTGTGAGCAGACACTGGAAACAGCAACTTCTCCTTGGATATTCAGAAGTTGACACTTCATGCGTGTTGTAAGGGAGAGTGGCTTTCTGCTGATATGACAGTACTGGAGCAGGGAGCAGAGGCTGGTGGTAGCCCTGAGCCCTGTTCAGTGTGAGACCCAACCTCTCTCTTAAACTTTGAAGTCTATGGTTCTTGGCAGGGTCTGAGGGCCTTGATGCAGAAGGACACAATAGGCTCTGTCTGGGAGCCAGCCAGCCTGGTGGCAGGAGAGGGAGCTGTGCTAAGACATGCCGCGCTAAAATTATCCTGCCCTTATTTCTGCAGCTGAAAGACATGCTGTGAAAGTCAGGGGTATTATGCTGTCAGCCCACTGATGGGCTCAAACCCCTCATCTGAGCTGTTATTTCATGTTGGGAGTAGGGGCCCAGGCGTGCCTCTATAGCGAGGGCTATTTTAGAGCATCAGGGCCGACAGGGGCTGACAGAGGCTGGCAGCAACTGTGAACCAGGTCTGCATCTCCTTCAAGGACATCAGAGGGCAGAGGCCAGGGGTTTTTTCTTCCCCACACTACCTGAAAGAGAATAGGAGGAAAATTCTTTTGTCAGGTTGCATGGTGAAAGGATAAGGCCTGAGTGGAAGACACAGATGCTTTTTGTTTAGTTCCTCGATGGGCAAGTATCTCCTCCCAAGGGTCACTGCTGCTTGGCCTATCACCTCAGGGGGGTGGAGTCAGACTTCCTGGGTTGAATTCCACCTGAGGTATTCATAAGCCTGTGACCATGGCTTCTTACTTAGCTTCTTTAAGCCTCAATTTTGTTATCTGAAATCATGACAAACTTAGCTCATGGGTTGTTATGATGATCGAAAGAAATAATCTACATGAAAAACTAAGCACCATATGTACATATAGGAAGTACCAGTGCATGTTATTTACTGATTATGATGACTAAATGGCTCTCTTGAATGCTGGTACCCTTGAATTTTCTTGGCCGCAGCGGAGATCATCTGGCTCAGAGTTAGGGGAGTATTGAGATGCTCTTCTAGTTGGGGGTCTTGGGTAGGAAAAAGGAGTGAGACAGTTTGACAAACGTTGACACAAGGCCCTAACTCTTCGGATGTTAACGCAGTCAAAGTCAAAGCCAAGCTCAAAGGGCCAATGTTCTTAGAAAGCTGGCTCACACTATAGCTGGCTCAGTCTTTCTGGGCAAAGGGCCATGCTCCTCAGCTCGGCCAGCTTTGAGCAGAGCAAAGACGAACCAAAGGGAAACCTTTACCTCTCTGGCCTCCTTCCTGAGGTCTCCTTTCTTACCAACCTCACAACACCATCTTTTCTTGGTCCCTTCAACACCTTGTTTTAGAAGGGGATCGAGAGTGAGCCGAGACTGAGGCATGAGCCTCCAATAGTTTCAAGTGTCACCTACTCAGGGGAATTCAGATTTTGGTTTAAATTAATACACTTCTGCAAGAATTGTCAGAGTTAGACCTTTTGTGGGAAGGCATTCTGGGAGCATCAGGGACATTTTGGAGACATTTTATTTAAGTGGTAGCTACACATTCTATCTTGGTCTTCAAATCTTCCCTCCTTAGCTCACTTCTAGTAGGTTGTGTGGTTAGCAGTACCAGCCACACAGGAGAGACAAATTGTTGTCTTTATTTCTAAGAATTTCTCTAAAAAGTTTCTCAAGAATATCAGGGGACTAGTGTTGAGAGATGCTGAGGGGAAAGGCTGTTTCTCTAGTGTCCTTTGTGTCACATTCCACTTGCTCCTAAAACCTTTCATTTGCAGGAGAAACTGTGTAAGGGATTGGCTGGGTCTCCCTTGCCAAGTGGGAGCAGAGGGATGAGAGGTATTTATAGGCATGGAAAGCCCAGTTTGGGGATTGGAAGGAACTGCCCCTTCGCTCATACTCAGCTTTCTTTCAAAAGGAGCTTCCCCGCTACACACTCCTTGTCTCTTTATGTTGTTAATTTTGTATCCTGCAAATATTTGCTCTCATCTCAGTATTAATTTAGCAAGTCTTATGGGATCATTCCTCAGACTTTCTGCTTCATGCTTATCTACATCAAGGTTGTATATTCCAGGCAAGCTTTTTCTTTTTAAATATGGTTATGGTTAATTTTATGTGTCAACTTAATGGGGCTAAGGAATGCCCAGATAGCTTGTAAGACACATTATTGGATATGGCTTTGATGATCTTCTGGATGAGATTAGCCTATGGGCCGGTAGACTGAATACAGAATATTGCTGTCATCAATTTCAGTGAATATCATCTGATGTGTTAAAGACCTGAAGAGACAAACAGGCAGAGAACTGAGCAGGAAGGAACAGCTCTCTTACCTCATCCTTGGATACAAGTGCTCCAAGTTCTCAGAGTTTTAGACTTAGATGAAGACTTACAACATCATCCCCTGTTTGTCAGGTTTTCAGGTTGAGACTGGAGTTATACCCCTTGTTTCTTGGATCTCCAAGCATGGACCACAGACCCTGAGCATCTCAGCCTCTATGGTCAAATAGGTCTATCTCTCACAATAAATTTCTTTCTGTTTATCTACATATCCTGTTGGCTCTATTTCTTCGGAGAACCCTACTTCTACTTCAATAGACAGTTAGAAAAGGACTAGGGGCACAGCTGAGTGGTTAAAGTGCTTGCCTAGCTGGCACAAGACCCTGGGTTTGATTCCCTAGGACCACATAATCCTGTAATCCCAGCACTTGAGAGACTGAAGTAGGAGGATTGCCATGAGATTGAAGCCAGCCTGGAATATAAAACAAATTCAGGACCAGCTTGGGCATAGAGCAAGACCTTCTCTCTTAAAAAAAAAAACCAAAACAGGTAAAAAATATACATCATATGTCTGTTGTTTCACACAAAAACACCTTTACCATCTGTCAGAAGTGTTCTTTGGGCTCTAAAATTGATTCTGTAAGTCTCAATCTGCAGTTAGGAAGTCAGGACTCATTTTTGTGCCCGATTTGTACAAGTACATGCGTAGATCTGCATGTGGGTCATGAATGTCCCTAATGATGGTGATGGCGCTTGATAGGCCTGGATGAAGGTGTCTTTTGTGAGTTTTCTGCTCATTCCTAGCGTGAGGTCATCATCATCACCAGAAATACATCACGGACATCTGTTCTGATGCGGTTTTACTAGGAGTAGAGGCAGTGGTAGTGAGTCTGGTATTCCCCCCTAGCAGGTGGTTCACACATAATGCAAAAGGCCAATTCCTCTCTCCATAGTAGACATGGCAGAGAGAGAGTAGAAAGGAAGCAGTTTTAGAGAGGAGAGACCCAGTGACGGGTTAGCAGGATGGAGCTACACCTTTGTCCCATTCCTCATGTGGCCCCAAGATGGTCCTACTCTCTTACCCGTTTTTTTCAATTTGGTACACTTTTCTTCTGTGGGAAACTATCTGGGCAGGCTCCTTCCTGGGTGGATAGTGTAATGCAGGTTCTGGGCATAGAGATAGGAATAAAAAGAAGCCTGTGATGGGGCCTGCCTGGAAGGCTTTGACTAAGGTTAACATAAGCCATTGTTTGCTTCCTCGGTGATTCACTCCTATACTTTCAGACATGCGCTCCTCAGGTGCAACATTTCCAGCACGTTCTTGTGAACTCTCTTGCACCCTGCATAGTGATTCCTCTGGTATTCTTATAAGCTGAGAAACTAGTGTTTTATACAAGCAAAGGAATACAAAGCTGCAGTATTGGAGGAATCACGATTTGTCTGAATCCTACGGGATCAAAAACCACTTGGGTCCTGTGGCTATTTCACTTAAAATAAAAGTACCGTTTGTGCTCATAGTTGAAGTGATAGTAAAATCTCAATTACATAAAGGTAAAATCTTAAATATTGTCTTTCTGAGAATATGGCAAGAGTCATTGGGGCAGAGGTTGTTTTGTTCTTACTTACATCCCTTGCTGAGCCCAGTGTCTTGCTGGGCCATTTGTTGAAGTTCAATAAATATTTGTTAAATCAATGACAATAATTTGTGATTTAACTACAAACTTTTGCTTCAAACTCTCTTTTCTCAGCACTCTGTCCACTCTGCATTATGCCTCCCCGACTCTCCATGCAATGTGTGCTGAGGGAATGCAAACACCGTGTTCATTAGGAAGGTGAATCTACTTTGAAATGCACTCATATAAACAAATGTAGGCCAAAGTCAAATTTAAATGATTTTCAGAATTATCCATGACCCTGTGCTGGCCCAATTTTTACAGATAATCAGGTTATAGTTGATATTGGTTCTGTATTTCTACTTTAGAACAGAGGAAGAGGCTAGGAGAAAGCTATGATTACAGATTTGGAGAAAATAAAGTCATAAAAACATGAACAATTTTCCCAGCTGCCCCTTCTTACCCCAGAAATTTCTAGTTACAGTTTTTGTTACCACACAAGCATCTCTCCCAAAAATTTGGGCTAGGAGAAAAAGATTCTTTTCTCTTAAGAGGGCATTTGTCGAGGACAAGGGATCTTTGCAAAATTTAGGTCAAGGCCAAAACTGGGAGTTATACATTGGTCAAGGTCATTCTGAACACTGCTGTCTTGTGGAGCATTGCAGAATGCACCATATATAATAGGTACTTAGAAAGGAGACCTCACTACAGGAATGAATGAAATCCTGAGTGGCCTTGCTGAAAACAATTAAGGCACGTCTGCTTTTTTTTGGTCACTTGCCTACGTGTTACAATGATTGCCTACATGTTACAATGGCCCCTTTAGAAAGGTCAATTCCCTGGGCCATACTTGTAGGAAGGTGGACAGTAAGTGGGCATGTGGTTGGTCTAACCCAAAGGACCACGGTTATCATCTCTTTTAATGTGTCGAATCTTCTCTCAGTGATTCATGCTTTTGATTGACCTAGCATGAAATTCCCACCATAACTAGAACATTAGAGTTACATAACAAATGTTGAAGAATTGAATTGCTTTAGAAAGTCATCAGATAAATGTATTTATTGATAAAGTCATAGATAATGTGGATATTTTGTTTAGGAACGAATCTTTAGCCATTCCTCATTCACTAGTCAGGTTAGCCAGTTGACCCCTGGGTCAAGAGTATGTGGGATACGAGACAAGTGTTTTTAAACCACAGAATCCCATCATGAAGGACAGAAGATCTGAGAATAGATGACAGGCTAAGGACTTTAGCTCTGAGGTTGACTGGGCCCCTAAGATAGACTGTGCTCACCTATTCCTTATTGTTCCATTTGGAGCACCTGTTATATGTGGTTTATTTGTTCTGCAGTGCTAGGCAAGACAGGGTGTTCTAGATGGCTCTGAATATAGAGTCTAATCCTGGGCCTTGACCTACATTTAGCAAAGATGGCTTTATCTCTGCATATTTGGATAGGGATGCTGTTTCCCAATTTTACCCAAGTCTCACCTCAGCCCCTTCTGGAAGTCAACATTATTTGTGAGTGGAGTTCAGTGTTCTGGGCTGTTGGACATAGGGCAATATGTAAACTGGAACTTTGAGTTCAACTCTGTTATCTTTGTTCCTTGCAGTGATAGCTACACTTGATGTAAGTGCCGTAGGAACTTCCTTTATGGTGCACTGTAAGGGGGAAAAGTTGCATTATCTCAAAGGAATATTGGGTAGTGTTATGGACCAGGAGCTAATAACTCGGGTCTTCCCTTTTCTCTGAGTTTGACATTTTGTGTCCAATGACATTTTAGAAAAATGCTGTTACGATGTTGTGATTCTGCTTGAAGGCATCCAATACTTGCCACTTGTTCATTAATTCGAATTCCCACCGTTCTAGCCCTGGACTACCAAGTTCACTTACATGGCTCTTTTAGAACAGAACTACAGGTAGGAGAAGAAGAAGGCCTCAGTGTCACGTTTGACATGTTAAACACACTCCCAGGAAGGCATACAAACACATAGGCTTTGTTATAGTGATTTCCAACATATGTAATTCATTTGTTAAAACTGAGGAGCATGGAAAGAATATTAGACTGGCATTGGGAGAAGTTGAACTTGAATGTCATATCTATATTATTCACTTAAACCCTTAGATAATTTGTTTTTTCTATAGTCTCAGTTTTCTCCAAAGTTGCCCACTATCATGAAAGAGGCCTTTTGAATATAACATTTTAAGCTTAACTCACCCTCAAATATAACACCTCGTCTGTTAGCAATTAGAGATTGCATTAATTTTTGAATAAAATGCAGTTTCAGTTTTGTGTATTTACAAAAGCGAGAAATCTAACAAAAAGCATCAGTCTTCCTGAGACACCATGACTTCCAGCAACTCTTCTACTGCATGAAGATGATGAAGATTAGATGGTGAAAGATCTGTCCTGCACCTCTGTAGCCAGGGACAGCTGAACGGGGGCCTCCTCTGGAACATCACCATGACTGGCACTGCCTTTCCTTGAGAGAGAAGCCAAGAAGAGCAATGCTCGGGTGTGCATCCAGGGGCGGGATGCTAAGACGATGGGACTACTGTGCCCACTGAAACATACAGGGATAAAGTGAGCCACCCGTTTAAGGGGGGTGATGTTTTGGGGGTCAGTTGGGGTGAATGGTCACACCTGCTTCCTTCCATTACAGCTGCCGCCCCTGCAACAGCAGTCTCAAAAAGCCTTTGAGAGCTTTGCAAATACGTCAGCCAATAGTCAGCAGGATCAAGCCCAGCCGCTGCGGGGCTCCCCTCCCCCGTGCTGGAGCAGGGAATGGGAAGGAGCAGATGGAGGCCTTTCTCCCTTTGGCTGTGCCCTCAGGACTCAGGGGCGAGACGAAGGCCGGCCTTGCAAAGATTCCGTTCCCGGCCAAGCTTCCGGGAGGAGCCTTGGACGCTTCTCCGCAGCCTCCGCGGCGGAGTGTGGCGGCGCCCTGGAAGGCTTTGCTTTCCTGCTAGGGTGGCCTTGGGCCTTCGCACGTGTCATTAGTCAGGCAGCTGAGCCGAGCTGGCGCTGCCGCAGCACGGCATTCATTAGAGTCCCCGAGGGACCCCTTTCTTTAGATCTCAGAGCTTTTGGCTCCCGGAATAGAGATATCCGTCCTGCCGGGAAGGCCCCAGGCCGGTGGCATGTCGCAGGCCATTCCAGGGCTTTTCCTGCGTCCCTCGGGGGACTTGGAAGCCCGGTTGCAATCCCCAGGGCTTCATGGATTCCCTAGGATCGCTAAGGGCCCTGCAGCAAGGAAGCCAGCTCCGGGGAGGCGTAGCCCAGAGCGGAGCCTCCGACAGCGATCTGCATGGGGAATTCTGAGAGCTCAGCCACGTGGGAAACGTCTAGTCCGTTTTGTGAAATGTTCATCCCTTTCCCTGTGGTGAGTGCCCAGCCCAGGGGCCCAGAGTTCCGAGAGGCCGCTGGCCGCTTCGCTTGGCCCCCGCCCACCGAGGCCGGCTGATCTTCGCTCCTGAAGGCCCGTCCTCTGTTCTCTCTGTCTGCTCCATCCCCTTCCACACGCACCATGAAGACGTCGTCTTCTTCGATTTCTGAATAGAAGGCTTTGCAAAGAAAACACGGTTCATCCTAGCTCCCCTTCCAGGGTTTTAAATCCCAGGTGGAACAGAGTCCCGCCTCTGTGGCGACAAGGAGGCCTGGCTGGCCCAGGCCCGCAGGGGATGACAGTGCCAGGGTGAGCTGGGGGCGGGGAGGTGGCTTTTAACTGGAGAAGATGAATTAAAAGGCACAATCCCGCCCCCTCTCCGCACTGACCCGTCTTCTGCCTTTTCCGATCTTAAAAAAAAAAAAGTCTAATTTCTTCCAAATGAGGATGTCTTTTCTGGGCTCTTTTTTGCAGACATATAGTGAATCTCTGAGGGCCGACCAGACATTTTGAATGTATTTTTACACATTCATTATAGAGATGTGAGCACAGTCACACATATTGTTCTAATTCGTGCTGCGAATGCTGCACTCACAAAATACGAATTATTTAAGGTTAAACAAGATAATCTTCACTTGAGCTGTAAGAGTTCTACCTTTTTCTTATTCAAGACTAGAAAAATTTGGAACATTGAAAAAAGTAAACGCTCAATAGGAAATTTGCCCACACCTAAATCATATTACTATTTTTTTTTAACCTGCAACAAAAAAAAGTCTTAGGGGAAGGGGGATATGGCTTTCATTTTAGGGGAAAACAATTAAGTATCAGGAAGAGACTTCAGTTTACTTCTAAGACTTTATGGAATTGTTTTTTGGCTCTTCAGAAAAAAGAAATTCTTCAAGGAACTGTTGAGCAAAAAGTAATAATAAGTTATTGAGTAGATCTATGTGACAGATATTGAGTGTATAATAACTGATTCATCTATGATTCCTGCTTTATGGGTACAAAAGCCGTGGCATAGTGGGGTTAAGTCACTTCTGTAGAGCCACATAACTTTTAACTGGGGAACCAGGGATTCAAACAATGACATCTGGTTCCAAGGCTTGCTATCTTTTTTTTTTTTTTTTTTTTTTTTTGGTAATTGGGATTTAACATGGGATCTTCACGCTGAGTCACCACTCCAGGCCAGTTTTGATGTTTTATTTTAATACAGAATTTCATTAAATCACTAAGTTGCCAAGCTGGGCTCAGAACTTGTGATCCTCCTGCCTCAGGCTCCCTGAGGTCTGAAGTTACTGGTGTGCACCACCACACTGCTGAGCTCCGCATCTTAACTACTTTGACGGACACAGTAAAGCCAACCCACCACGCAGAGAGTCAAACCAAACAATGCCAGATGATGCCAACTCCTTATGCAAAGGCTTCCAAATACTTTATAGATTTTGCACGGCTCTGGCTTCTCCCCCTTCCTGATTTAACATTTTTCTCCATCCTGTTTGCCAATAGTCCTTATTCTAGAGGGTGGCGGGGAAAGAAGAAGGGACAAGAGAATTCAAATCTGTTCACTCTCTGTGGCCATCAGCCATTTTAATAAACATCAAGGGAGGAAGATGGGCGGGCTATTTGTGTTGTCCCTCACAGGATCGCCAGTGTCACCCCTAATTCCTTTAATTAGGGACCTTAACACCCCTAAGCTTTTGGAAACCCTATTAGTTTCAAGGCCTCACTTTCTCCTGCACCTGTTTGCTTCATCCAATAAGTACTCATTCGGCACTTGATGAAGACTGGTGGCCCACTGCAATTAAACTGTATCATTAATTAAAAGGTGAATTTGTTTTTAACACAGCTTTATTTTTGGTGGAGGATTGACTGGGGTGAGGAACGGTCACAAGCCTTATCAAATTGTAGATTCACACCAGTGTAAGGCATCTTGGCTGTAGAAATAGTAATATATGAAAAATATGTTTTAGAGCTGAGGAAATACGGTGTTTTGTTTTTGTCTTTTTACAGAGATTGAGCCTTGTTACAGGAGCATTTTGTAAGGGTTCTTCTTATGTGGTCTGCCCTCTCTGAGTATCAGAATTTTGATTACAGTTGTCAGCTGGAGTTCAGCCTGGTTCAGATATCTATTTTTAATAATAGCTGAAGGGGTTCTTTTTTTTCAAGATGAGAGGAAGATTACTTAATAATAAAGGAACTGGCTCATGGATGGGGTCTAAATGTCCTTCATGAAAGGAAGGGGCTGGCTTCAGGGCCTGCCCCCTGGGAGGCTGGAAATTGAGTGGAGATTCATCCCGGCAGAAAGTCAGAGATGCAGCCTGGTATCACCGGGGAAAGTGGAGAGATTCAAACTCTAAAAATAAATTCAAGATCCAAGACTGTGGTGGAGTCATCCTAAAAACAGGTCCGATTCTTCAACTTGTCCTGTCTGTAGGCCTGCGTAACGCAGCTCTGCAGGTTCTCTCATCACGCCAAGGACTGTTTCCCTGCTTCTTGAATCTGGGATGGTCTTAGGATTGGTTTGGTCAGGGAAAACGCAGCAGAGCAAAGTCGTACCACTTCCAAACTGGACTCCAAAAGGTATGGGTACTGCTGCTATTTCTCTTGGGACTCCTGACTCCACCATTAAAATTACAAAACAAAATAAAATTGGCTTAACAACTAACTTTGAGTTCGTGAACTATCCCAGCCACGATCAGCCAAATGTACTCCAGATCAGCCAAATTACCCAGACATGCATGACCAGTAACATCATCAAGATGCTAAGTTTTTTAGTGATTTGTTACATAACAAAAGCTCAAAGGCAGGACTGAAATTAAGACAGCAGCGGTTTAGAATCTGACTAGATGTTGAACACAGTCAGTTTCTGAATTTATAGGTTGTCATTGAGAATAGTCTTTGGATGCTTATGGAGTTGAGTGGTTGGTGGATGCTTAAATTGGATGAACCAGGCAGAGAGAGAGAGAGAGGCAGGAAGCAAGAATGAGACTTCGAGAAGAAAACAGGGCAATTTCATAAGGGTCCTGGTGTTGTTATTCCTCGCACAGTACCTGGTTTATAGGAAATGCTAAATAAAAGTTGATTAAGTTAATATATATTTCCTCTCCCTAGCACACAGCTCATTTATTTATTCATTCTTCATTATTCATTCATTATTCATTCATTCATTCTTTTAGTATATTTTATGCTGAATACTATATATAGATGCAGATGTTCAGAAATGGGTTCATGGGCCTGTTGAAGTCTTGGAATTCTATACCTGCCAGAAACAGAATATATAGAGCTAAAAGTTTATCTGAAATGGCGTGTACATCAAACTGGTATAACATTTACCTCTACTCTTTCATGTGAAGACGAGGTGAATGACCCAGCTGGTGTGAACTAGAAACTGTCTCTTCTGTTCTGGGGGGGAGCTTATTCACTGCTTTGCCTGCTTCTGGTCTACTGACCTCTTCTGCATTCCAGGCTATTCTTATAGATGTTAGTCTGGGTTCAAGGGGTTACTTTGGGATGTTAGAGAGTGAAGGCAGGTAGCTTTGCAGTTTGAAATTTAGCTTTGGTCAGCAGAGCTGCCCTCAATTGCCTCCCTGAGCACCATTTGCTGCATAGTTTCTGGATGGGCCAAGATGGAGGACTGGAGAGTGCTCTGTGAGGTGTGAGTTGCACTATGGATTACAACAGGTCCATTGTTTTTTTCTGTGGCGCTGAGGACTTGCTATGGTAGGGGGAGTAGCGAAAGCCTGCTCTGATGTGGGCTTTCAGAGTCAACATGAAGAAAAATGAAAACTCCTTTGTCAGAACTTACGGATGCTAAGATATTCCTTCAGTGTTATCCTTAAGCACCATTCTGACTGTGGTCTTTTTATATTTCAGGTGGTTTTTTGGTGAATGCAATGATGTAGATCGACAGCTCCCAAAACAGTCCATTTATAGGTAATAGTCAAAGACAAAGTTACCACTAACCATGAAAAAAATGAAAGAAAAAATACAATGTGTTGCATGTTGTGTGTGTGTGCACGTGTATGTGCATGCATGTGAATGAGTATGTGTATGCATGTGTGTATACATCTCTCCGTATCATTCTCTGTGTACCTATACGTGGACTCAAGTTTGCCAACTGTGCCTTTGGGTGAAGAATTACCATTCTGAAATGGCCTTTTGTATTCTTTGGCGTTACCATTATCTTTATTTTATAAAATGATGATTATAGATAATCATTTTTCATTGTTCTCATCTAGAAAAATAAAAGATAGGTGATCCTTTGCTTGACGAGTGGGAATTTAAAAACTTCAGCAGGCTGTAGAGATTGACAAGCCTGGTGGTCACTGGAAGGCCACTCTGGGAATTGTGATGAACAAGGAAGGATGAGTCCTTTCCAGGTAAAAACACTTTTGGGAAAATTGAACATTTGGGTAAAGTTTATAGCATGGAGTTACCTCCCCCAGCTGTGTCCAAGTGGAAACGTCATGATAAGAGAATAAGTTAATACATATATTTTATTTAAGTAAAACACCAACCATCTTAAGAAAAGAGAGGTTGACCAAGATTTTAGAGGACATAAACACAAATAAACTTCCTAATACAGCCCAGATCTTGTTTAGTTGCCTATGTCAGTTTTGCTCTTTAATATTAAAAATGAAGTTGGGACGAGTAAATTAAAAGGAGACGATTTAGCTGAAATGGTTTACGCTTGGGCTGCTGTACAAGCTTGTGGAGCTTTGCCACATAAAAAAGAATTGTAAAAATTAGTGGCTGAAGATATCAATAATTTACTAGGTCATAGTTAGGTGAATCCGTGGGACAATCCTTCTGGTTTGAGCAGGTTTAGCTAATGTTGACAATCTCACTCGCATGTCACCAGTCAGTGTGTAGATGGGCTAGTGGCTGGATTGTCTAGTATGACCTCACTCACATGACTGGCTGCTGGCTGGATCACATGTTTCTAGCCATCCCATAAACTAGTGTGGGCTTCATGTGGAAGCTGCAAAAGTTCAAGAGAATTAAGAGACAACAAGTCTCAATCACAAACGCTTTGTAAGCCGTGAAGTGCATCCTATGTGCTATGGCTCCCTTGATAAGAGCAAATGACATGGCTAAATTTAGAGTCTGTGTGGGAGATACGGAGGACTGTGAGCAAGCGAAGGGCCACCACGTCAGCCACCTTCTGCACCTGTTAATAATACTCTAGTAATGATCTTGCCAGGTCACTATGTGTCTTTTGTTCACACTATTCTAACATTTTATTTCAGATGAGGTCAGGAGGAGAAGTGGTAGAGAATTATAGAACTGGAAACAAATTTATAAATAACCTAGTCTAGTTCTGTCATGTAACAGACGAGGACATGGAGACCCAAGGAAATTACAGGATTTCTTTAAAGAGACAGAGCCAGGAACTGTACATACTTTGAACATCTATGTCTGTTCTCTCGGAGCTCGATAAACTAAGAAAGAGAAAAACTTCATTTTGTCATTGCTCATGAATGCCTTGGTTAAGGGGAAGAAAGCAGAAGTGAGAGATGCAGTGCCTGCCTTCACGGAGCTTAAGGCCCAGTGGGAGTGATGAAGAAAAAATAGGAAAATAAAAAGTAGCGTTCTACGCCGGGACAAGTAACGGGTGTTATGGGATGTCAAGGGGGCACAAACTATGATGGGCAGAGAAGATATTTTCTATACACACGGTAATTCTTATAACAACTCTGGGAGGAAGGTACAGTGAGTGTCACTGTTTTGTAGAAAAACAGACTGAGGCATAAAGAAGTGACTTGCTCAAGTAGCTGAACTAGGATTTGCACCCAGATTCCCTTTCTGTCTCCGGAACCTGCCTCCTTATTACGCTCATCCGCTGCCTGGGCAAGTGAGATAGGAGAGGTAGGCGAGGGCAGAATGCCTGGAGAGATGTCTTGAATTAAATTCCTTGAAGACGACTTTGAAGTACTCCTAAGACTTGCCCTCTGTGAGCAATGTGTGCACACAGTTGTGAGTTTGCACACCCTCATGGACCCCTGCCCGTATGTGCCCAAGTATAGGTAGGGTTGAACTCCAATGGATTCTAAGTAAACTACTCCACGTGGTGGAATTCAGCAGCTTTGTTGCTTTGACCATTAGTTTTATCTGTGATAGTGAAGCTTAATTGACGGCTTGACTGGGTTCAGAGAATCCTGGACAGGTGATTGGATCATGGAGTACTATGGTTACCAGGGGATTAAGACACCACCTTCATAGCCGAATAGGCTGTTAGCTGGGGGTGCCCGGTGTGTGTGGGGGTGGAGTCACCCGAGGCTTGCCTAGGAGGATGGCTCTCTTGCTGGTGTACTTCTCCTGTGCTTTGTTTCTTGGCCGACAGAAAGTGAGCAAATTTATGCTTCCAAACCCTCTCATCATGATGTTCCTGCTCTGGAATCAGCTGATCATGGACTAAACCCCCTGGGCAGTGAGCCAAATTAAACCTCTTTTCCTTTATTTTAAAACATCTTACTCTTTAGTTATTTATTTATCTTTTTGTGGCATAGAGTTCGAACCCAGGGCCTTTGCAATCAATTATTTATTTTTTTTCATTTTTTAACTCCAGTCTGTTTTTTTTATCTTTGATTTTGAGATAAGATCTTGCTAAAATGCTAAGTTGTCAAGGCTGGGCTCCAACTTGTGACCCTTCTGCCTCAGCCTCCCAGAGTGCTGGGGAACCTTTCCTCCTTTAAATGAGTGGGTGTCAGGTATTTTGTTCCAGCAGCAAGGAAGATCACGAGCGTGCTATCTATTGATTTATTGATAAAACCATCCATCCACCCATTGATCCATCGACCTAATTTTCTGTTTTACTTTCTTCCCTCCATCTGGCAGGTGCACCTTTTTCACCTCCGGAGGCTCTCTTCTGTGAGGAGGGGTAGCCTCCTTCTACTTTTCTTCTCTTAAATCTCAAGGATTAATTGTGTTCCCTGTGACAGACAACACTGCGTGGGAGAACAAAGAGTAGTGACTAGCTAACCAGACAGAAAAAACCATTTTTTTTGGTAGCTAAGGCATGCCCAAAAAAGAAGGGAGCCCAACTAATTATTTAAGACTGAACTCAGGCATTCACTTGTGGTACAAACGTGCGCCTACGTTCGTGTGCGTGCGTGCGTGCATGTGTGTGCGAATGTGGGTTTGTTTGTAGGGAGATTTTTAGACCTTATAGTCCACTGAAGGGGAGAGGCCTTCTGATTTCTGATTTTGGTTCCTAACAGTCTTCCTTCTGCTTTCAGCTCCTGTCTAAATGCAACAGACCTCCAGATTTGCTTTTTCTTGCTGGCATAACAAATTATTATACACATAGTGATTTAAATAACCCAAATTTATTATTATACAATTCTGTAGGTTGGAAGTCTGACATGGGCTAAAATTATAATGTCGCCCGGGCTGTCTTTTTCCTGAGGGCTCCAGGGAAGGCACTGTTTCCTTGCTCATTCACGTCTCTAGGCTGCATTCAACTCCTCGGATGGCAGGGCTGATGTCCTGTATCCCCGACGGGCACTGCCAGATGTGGTTAACAGCTTCTACTGGCAACTGTCTTCCTCGACTCTGGGTTGTCTTCCTCAATTTCAAAGCCAACGAATGTGGGTGAAGTCCCTGACATGTTTGACGTCTCTCCTCTTCCTCCTTCCTGTTAACCTCTTCTGTTGTCCTCCTCCACTATGAGGGATGCATGTTATTAAAAAGTACCCACCCAGAAAGCCCAGGGCAATCTTCCCGTCTTAAGATCTTTAAATCTGTGAGCTCCTTTTGCCATGTCAGGTTACGCAGTCACATGGGCCACAGGGATGAGTGGGTGTGCATCTTCAGCGGCCATTACCAGCCAACCACACTCGAACGTGTTCTCTTGTTCCCCTGCCATCCCACGTTCTCTCATAACTTGCCTCTTTTCCTTTGCCTTTCCTCCATCTCTTTCCTTTTTATTTCATCCTTAATAATTTCTTACTTTGCAGTGAAGACCAGCTACTACGTGGTAAGGATTATAGTGAACACTGGAAATAAAAAGACATAGTGTCTGCCCTCATGTAGCTCGCCATTGAATGGGAGAATTCATTTCAATGAAAGAACAAAGCAACCTAGAGAAGTTGTAGTACAGTTTTCTCTGACATCCAGTCTCCTTTATAAATATGCAAGCCTTCCTATCCTAACAAAAAAGAATGAAAGTTTTATCTGAAAATTGGCAAATAAATTAAATAAAGGGGGGTGTACAATAATAAAAGGTTCTCCAAACCCTACATCTGTAGAAGATAGCATAAAGCAGAATTTAGGAAATATTTATTGTTAATTTAATGAAAGTGTCCCACATACTAGAGTGTGATCAGCTGTTTCTAATAAAAAAATTTTTTTTTTGAGATAGAATCTCACTCTGTAGTCCAGGCTGCTCGTAAACACACTATGTAGCCCAGGCTGGCCTTGGGCTCACAGTAATCCTCCTGCTTCTGCCTCCTGAGTGCTGGAATTACAGGCATGTGCCACCATACACAACTTTATGTGGTGCTATGGAACCGAACTCAGAGCCATATGCTTGCAAGGCAAGGTCTTTAACCACTGTGCCATTCCTCCAGCCCCATGGTCAGCTGTTTCTTTCAGCCCCTGTTCACTAAAGGAGTGGTGGAATCTCTTGATCAGGAAAAGGGAAAGACGTGTTTTTGCAGTTTCAAATCCAGATATCTTTTTTCTTTTATTCTTAATCTGAGTGTTGGCTCGGTTGGTCCTTTATTCTCTACAGGCAACGGTTTCTTTTCCCTCACTCTCCAAAAACAATTTCCCATTGCTATTGTCTCCCCTTAATGCTAAGCTCTTTTTCTTTCTCAGTCTAATTTTCCAATTCAGTTAGTCCTCACAGAGCGCTTGCATGTGCTAGGCACTTACCTAGTACCAGAGGTACAAAGATGAAAGCAAGATCCATTTTTGTTGTTTTGACAGCCTATTCCTGGTATTTGAACCTCTTTTTTTGTTTTTGTTTTTTAAGCCAAACCTTCCCAACTTGATATTTTATCCCTTGGCACCTGGGCAATTAGGCAAGGTCTAGGATCCACTCTCTTTGGGAAGAGGATCATCTGCAAATGAACACAAAAATGACTTCTGCCTGTGCCTTGATGTGAAAATCTAAGATGCTGTATTCTAAGCCTAGCTGTTCAATGCAGTCTGGAGACTGGCAACATCAGCATCCCTGGGAATCTCTTAGAGACACAGATCTCAGACCTATGGAAATGAAACTCTGGGGTTTGGGAGTCTGCAATTAATGTTCTAATAAGTACTCCATCAGTGGCCCCCAGTCTTCCTGACACCAGGGACTGGTTTAGTTGAAGACCACTCTCCCAAGGATGGGGACATGTGTGCAATGTAGTATCAGTTGGAGGACAGCTCTGAAATGGTGAGCAGCAGGAAGAGGAGCCGGGGGAGGGAAGCGCCACCTCCCAGCAGATCAGCAGCAACATGGCCTAAGCAGAGGGTGCTGACAGAGGGGGGCCTTTGCTCTGTGCTCACCTGCTTGCTGCTCATCTGTTCAGGTGGCCCATCCTTGCAAGACAACGGACAGGCAACCCATCCATGGCCCGGAGTTTGGAGACCCCTCCTCTGGAGGATTCACCTTCTCTGTTTGAGATTCAAGATTTTAACCCAGTTTCTCTGTGGTAACCAACCAGAACTGACAATCTTCGTCTTAGGTTCACCACATTAACTTTTCTGAAGAGTCTGACTCATCTTCAGGCTCATAGGCTCATCTTCCCTGGCTCTATAAGATTTCATTCCTCTGTTTCTCCTCTTTCTCTCTAAATGACAACTTTTTCTTAGCATCTTTTCTTGGGTCTTATTTCTTTACTCCTTTTTAAATGTAGTCACGGTTCACATTCTGTCTTCTTCCCCTCCTCTTTTCGGTGTCCCTGAATGATGTCATCTGCTCCCGTCAGCTCTTGTTTTCGGATATGGCAACCTTATCCAAGGCTGTGTGTCCATCTCCGTGGGATAACAACAAAGCTCAGTCAATCCCAAACCAAATATCTCAGGTTTTCTGGCCCAAAGCTCTTCCTCCTAGGTCCTTAGTTTCTAAAAGTCATTTTTCAAATGGTTGGAGAATCATTCTCAATGACCCCATCTGATCTCACCCCAGCTCTTCTAATCAAATCCACTCCTGCCGATTCGGCCTTCCCAAGTCCGTGTTGGTCTTTTTCTTTGGCGGCCGTTCTCTTATTTGACTCCATCCAGGCTCATCTTTGAATTAGCAGGAGCCTGTGGTTGACTTCACTTTCCTCCGGTTTCTCCATCCTCAGTGCCCTGTGAAAACACAGATCTGCAGATAAAAATAATTTGATCAACATCCAGTTCTTCACTGTGGCCCGCTATTCTGCTCTGTCCTCTACTTCTGCTCCTATAAAAATAACACTCAGGGTTCCCCAAACACACCAGGCACCTCTAGACTCTTCTTTGCCCAGGGTATTCTCACCCTTGAATTCTTCAACCTAATCAAAATCCACCCTTGAACGTTGAGGTAAGGAGTGAGATGGCAGTGCCCCCCCCCCAAGGGGAGGGGGTTTCTAACTTCCCAGCTGGGCTGAGTCTCTGCTCTCTGCCTCCCCCCTCCCACTTCCCTGAATTGTCATCCATGCATTAGAGCCAGTCCTTTGAATCTCCTTCCCTCTCTGAACACCTGGCATGACTAAGATGGCTTCGTTCCCTCTGCACCTCCACAGCACACAGTAGGCTTGCAGTATGTGCTTGCGGTATTGGCCTGGCTTTGTTGAATTGCCACAGTGTTTTTGTTTTAGTGAGTACGTGGTGACACGAGCCTCTGTAGAAGGTCCTGACCAGAGCCCCCACCTCCCGAGAGGCCATTTCCTGAGTCAGCACTGGCTGGGAGCTCTGAGACAAGCCCAGTGGAAGAGAACCAAGTTGCGGCAGGGAAGAACTATCCCTAGAAATCTGCAGCAGTGTCATTGCTGGCCCTCTCTGCCCCCTGTCGCCGTCCCCTCCCCGCCCCCCCTTGGGAAGGTCCTTATATCTGGCTTCCCTTCATCAGCGGTGCTTGTTGAAAGTTCCCCAGCTGCAGCGTCTTTGGTCCGCCTTGGCTTCCACGGTTCGTTCGTTTGTTTCCCTGCCAGCCTCTTTTCATGGCTGCA
Source organism: Ctenodactylus gundi (assembly GCA_004027205.1). NCBI lineage: Eukaryota > Metazoa > Chordata > Mammalia > Rodentia > Ctenodactylidae > Ctenodactylus > Ctenodactylus gundi. The sequence continues at coordinate 290,736 of PVKB01000345.1, forward strand.
GTTGTAAATAGAGCCGGTGACTGTCAGCTGGAGGCCTGTGCAGCGAACCGTCCACGTTTGGACTCTAGGATCTGCTGAGAGGAAGCCGGTCCGGGCACTGGCCCAAGCTGTCCAGAAGGTTTCGCTCCTGATCCTCCAGATGGAACTTTACAGACAGAAGCACCCACGGGGTGCTCTCCTTCCCCTCCTGCTCCCCTCTCTCACGGCACAGGGCACCCAGCCTTGCTTCGTGAGAGGTGACAAGTGACACCGACCATTTTCTGCGTGATACTCGAGTGCCGACTTTGGTTTTTTCTGCCTTGGAAAAGTTGGAGCTATGCTTGGTGTAAAACGCTTAGCCATTCCCGACCCTAGGCCAGGCTGGCTCTGCTGGCTACAGACGGGTGCGATTGCGGAAGCCAGGCCGGCGTGTGGGGCTTTGTCTTCTGCCCCTTCCCATGTCATAAAGCAGATGTTTGATGGTCTGTTTTTGAGCAAAAGCAGGTCACCCTTCCTCCCCCATGCCCGCGACCTGGCCTCACTCCTTCAGTGCCCAGAACCCCCTCCTGCCCACCTTCAGCCACCCCTCCTGTTCTCTGCTTCTCCCGAAAATCCGAAGAGCCACGGGCCCCTTGGAGGCAGCTGACGGGAGTGAGCTGTCAGCCAGAGCCACACAGGCAGTGCCATCCTGCTCAGCCTGCCGTGGCCCTCCCCCTAGTGCGCGCAGAGCTCATCATCTGTCGGAGTGCCCCCTCCCTCCCTCCGCCTCCCCACCCTTCCCTGTCGCTTGCTCTTTCCCTTTTCATGAGATGCAAAGCCGGGAGAGGAGCAGAGCCTGCTGCTGTCTGGGGGGCTGTGGTGAGGTGTGTCGCTCTCGTCACCCTCTTCATGCACCGGGAGGTGGCCGACTCTGCTACTCAGGGCCTCACCAAGCCATGCCCAGCTGGGGCCCACACCAGGCACGTCGTCCCAGCTGGGCTGCCCACCACCAGACAGGTAAGGGAGCGCAGCGGCTTCCGGCAGGGCCTGCCTAGTGGATCCCAGGTGGGCAGTGGAGCCCTGAGACTCGCTGGGAGGTGTGGACGCTTTGGGGCAGAAAAGGCACCATCCTCTGGCTGTGGTCCCCACTTATTCTCTAACCCAGCTCCTCAGAGTGGGCTGAGCCTGCCAGCCTCGTCCCCAGAGCAAGGGTGCAGGACTGTGCCTGTTCTTTCTAGTCGCAGGTGCTGGGCTGCCTACCTTCTGCTTTCTTTTCTCTTGTCCCCAAACCCGGAAGTCCCCCGAGACCTGCTTTCTGATTGAGAGGGATCCTGTTCCTACCCCCAGATCCTCGAGGGGGCTCTGACAATTCTGTAGTTCGCTATTGGGACTACCACACTGTCTCCTCATTTCGGTCTCCTCGATGTCTTGTCCTGTTGTCGTTTGTAACGGGTCACCTGCACAGCAGTCTGGTGGCACCCAGCGTCTGTGTTACCTCCAGCCAGCGTGCAGATCCCTTGAGCTGCAGGTGACTGGCACTGCTGACACGTTCCGATGCAGAAGGACTCATAATCACGATGAGCTGGAGGGAGACGGAGATGAATCCGAGGCCCCAATTTCTGAGCTGCAAGCTGAGGGCACAGTTGTCACCTACAGGAGGTGACAAGTCTTTCTTAGTGACTTCTTTGGAGCTCTTCTTTCTACTTAGTTGGACTGTGTAATGGAAACCTGGCTTTTAGGTCTGTACAGAAACTTGTCTCAGGACACTTACAGTCTACTGACAAATGAAGGAAAGCTTAACTAACTTCTGTACTTTGGGGTGATTTGGGGTCACTTGTTTCTACTGATTTGGAAAACTTTATGGAGAATGGAGAAGACACTAGAAAATGGGAGTAGATAACTATGAGATCTTTTTGCTGTTTGGGGAAAGTTAAGTTCTCTAAACATGTGAGTTGATATTATGCTGATGACGGCTGCTCTTCTTTTGGTAATGATAGGTCCACAAGCAGTCCGTCCAGTAGCATGGCTCTCTACTCGTCCAGATGTTCCCTGGGAGAAATGCACATTAGGACAGGAAGTCAGGGGAGTGGGGTAGTGAGGACTAGAGCCTGACTCGCATCTCACCGTGACCAGACCAAGGTGGCTGCCACTGGGTATCAGTCCTCCTCCCCATGCCACCCCTTTTTAAAAATTTCAGGTAGTGCCTAACACACAAAGGAACCAACAAAATTTACTCATATTCTCTGTCCAGTTGAATTGAACCTGCTAAGGAGGCTGAAATCTTTCTCCCATAGGTCAGTGAACTTTAATCTTGAGAGCATGGTAACACTGGCTGTGTTACAAATTTTAGAGGGAGAGGGAGAGAGAGGGAGAGAGAGAGAGAGAGAGAGAGAGAGAGAGAGAGAGAGAGAGAGAGAGAGAGAATGCATGGTTGAGTACAACCCATCATTCTTGTATTAGGACACCCCTACCAACGAGGATCTTGGTAACAGCAGTGGCAGCGGGGGTGGCAGCAATCGGACAGACAGAGATACTTGAGGGGAGGAAAAGCCCCGGCGGTCCTGCATTTGAAGCTCCCTAGGGCCATTAGCTTAACTCCCCGGGGACCTTTGCTGGGAACTATTGAACAGCTTTACTTTGGGAATCTCGAAAATGGGGGCAACCACAACGCCCCGTTTACTTGCAAAGGTTTTCACGAGGCGCAACTGGAAGGAGTGATGCCAGCTTCGCGAGGTGGAGACGCACTGAGCAGCTTTGCTGGGCACCGTCCCTATGTGCTGCTGTTCAGCCCTCCTGACTCCCCAGGCAAACCGAGGCCCAGGGAGGATAGAAACCTAACCGAATCGAGCTAGGGTGAGAGCCCTGTGTGACCGTGAGCGTGCTGAGCTGTGTTCCGTGTAAGGACTGGGTGGCTTAGAGCCGTCTCCCTGTGCGCTCTCATTTCGTCTTTGTCTAAACACCTACATCTCCAGAGACGCCAGAAACGGGCCTTTGCTCTCTGCCTGTTACTTGTGGACGAGGACATTTTTCACTGCCCAGAAATATGAGTATTCTCTTTGGGACCTCTGCCATTGTTCTCTGTACGCAAATTCCAAAGCCTTCTGAACTCCTCAATAAAAGGTTCTAGGTGAAAGAGAAAAGCTAGGCGGTCTCAGAAAAGCTGAGAGGCTTGAGACTGATTCCTACCGGGACTTGTCTGTCAAAGAAAATTGTCAGGGAGAATTTGCTCAGCGTCTCTGCGCATCGGAGCGCACCCACACAGCCCGCGTCCCTCCTGCCACCTCCCGTGCCGGCACGAACAGGCACCCGCCACATGCCCAGAAGCAGGCGTCTCGCTGAGAGTGCTCATTTCCCACAGGGCCCTCTGGGTTTAGGAGCAGACTCCAGGGGGAGAACTGTCCCCAGAGTCCCAGTCTGCACAGCGCTATTTCTTCTGTGGCCGTGGCTGTGGCTAAGCCCCACTCCTGGGGCCGATGGCTGTGGATTTTCCTTTCTGCCTGATCTGGGTGCCTGGCTGAAATGGAGCAGGAAGGGAGGACTTCAGAGGCATTGCCTGGAGTCATTAAAAATGGAGGATTAGAAAAAGCTTATTTTGTATTCAAAGAGGGGGAGAGCGTTGAACCGCTTTCTGCCCGCAGCTGTGGACCCTGATGGCAAATGGTGAAGCTTTTGTTATTGTATGAGGGGGCAGAGATTGATGGCTGGTGCTCTGGCATGAAGCACTAGGAGGGGAGAGCCACGCTTCAGCTGTGGCAGAGCCTCCTGATGTAGATCTCAGCCCCAAGACCTTGGTGGCCAGGGCCCTCTGCTCCCCCAACTCTGGCTCTGTTCCCGCCCCACTGCTGCCTCCACCTTCGCCCCCGTTTGGTGTTGGTCCTCTGCCTTCTCTCGCTGATGATCTCAGTGTGGCTTCATGTTTTCTTAAAGCAACATAATTTCCAAACCATAATTTTGTATCTCTGTGAATTCTTATATAGTTACACAGGAAGCTGGCATTGTCTCAGCAATTCTGATTGTAGAGATGACCAATCAAGGTCCCAAGTTGGGGATAGTCTGCCATCACGGACAGAGCTGGAGCTTGAACCCTTGCCACCTACCCTGGAGCCTCTGTGTTGGTTCTCGGACTCCACAATGCCCTTATTGGCTGACGTCCTGATCTAAACCCAAACACGGTCTCCCTCTCTCTCCTGCTGCCTGATTTCACTCGCTTCAACAAATACTTCCAAGGCGCCGCGATGGAGAATTATGCCCAGGAGCCATGGGAGCACAGGACACGCTCCACAAGGGTGCTTAGGGGAGGCTTCTTGGAGAAACTGATCCTGAGTGCAGCTTGAAGAGTGAGTAAGGTTCAGTGAGGTACAGGACGCTGTAGGCATAAGAACTGGAACAAGGGAGAGAATGGAATAAGAGAAGGGAATAAGATCGCGAATGATGGAGAGTTGGTGGTGCTTCATGCTTAAGCCAGCAGAGTGGCGGACAATTTTCCAAGGAGGCAGGACCCAAATCTTAGGGTGTTCAGGTAATCAGGATAGGGTTAGGCAAGGAGGGTTTTTACCTGGCGTGAGAAGAGAGCACAGGTGTCGTTGTGATGTAAACAGGTGATATGGCTGCAGAATGCAGATGAACGTAAAAATAAAGGTCAGAATGCTGAGGCCGGTTACCGTGAGGACATCAACCAGGGCCCACGATCCAGGATCATGAGGGCATGAATTAGCACCGTGGTAGCAAAGGTGAAGGGGAGGAGACAGATTTGAGCACCCCGAAAGTGATTTAATCAGCATAGTTTGACAATTGGTGGGAGATAGGAGATGAGAGGAAGAAGTCTCCTCTCCTTACTTCTCTGTTTCTGGCTTGATTTCTTCAACGGATGGTGGATTCGAAACGGGTATAGGCCAGAGTAATGGGTAAGATAGGTCAGGAATACAATGAAGTGTGTTTGGTTTTATATTTATGTTTACATGTTTGTGCCTGTGGACTATCTGAAGGGTTCTTGCAGTAACTCACAGGCTTTAGGAATTTATACAACTGGCAGAGGGGCCAGAGTTGGAGAAATTGTATGATTAGGACCCTAAGCAGAAATCGTTTGTCCAGGTAGCATGCAAGGACAGAAGAGCAGGAAGCCAAGGCTAGGCAGGAAGGGGAATGCCAGCATGGAAGGAGTGGGCAGAGGAGACAGAGCCAGCCAAGGAGCCAAGCGGAGGGGCAGTTGAGAATGCAAAGTCAGCAAAGTCAAGGGAGTGGAGATGTGATAAGTAAGTGATCTTGGTGGCAAACATGGTGAAGAGGTCTGTAAAGACAAGGACTGAAAGTGTCCATCTGGCCCTCACAATATGGAGGTCACTGCTTTAGGGGAGTGGTGGTGGGAATGCAAGTCAGATTGCGAAGAATTGTGCTGGGATAGGAACCGAAGAAGTAGAGGGAATATTTTTTAGACAACTTTGCTCTCTACTAAAGAGAGGAACACCCAAGGATGTGCACATGCACATGTGCACAAGGCTGTGTGTGTGTGTTTGTATGAAAGAGATGCATTTTTATTGTGGCATATTGGATAACATGGAAGAAGGAGAGAAAAAGAAGTTGACAAGGCAGAACTTGTGGGGAAAAATAGCTCAATGTCATAGGGGAGAAATTGAATAGCTCCCTCTGAGCAATGAGGAGAAAGGAAGGAAGGAAAGAAGAAGAATAGGATGGATGGATGTGTGTGAATATGTATAATTTTTAGGGCTCAAGAAGGGAAAGAAGCCCAGGTACTTGGTTCTTAATGCCTCTAGTCTTAGTGAACGAGGAGATTAGGTGATGGGGAAGACGATGTGTATTGCATGAGCCCTCTCCCTTGCACTGTACATTCCTGCTCTTCAGGTGCCTTTATGGGACCTGGCTGCCCACTGAAAAGTAATCTATAAAATTGAAATTTTAGGTTTAGGGCTGGGCTTCTAATAGGAACTGAGAAAGTCTAAGAAGGTAAACAAAATGGCAGATGTCTTAGCTACTTTGTTGTTGTTATGACTTGATATTTGACATCTAAAATTTTAGGGTGGACAGATTATTTTAGCTCATAGTTTTAGAAGGTGACAGTTCATTCACAGGTGGGTGGCTGAAAATGGTGGAATGGGGCCAGAGCCAGAGCCAGAGCTACTCACAGTACGGTGAAGGGGAAGCCAAGTCTGAGAGGAAGGGTGAAAACAACACTCACCTAGGTCATGCTTCAAGTATATACCCCTTCCAGCCAGGTCCCACCTCCCAATAGTATGTAGTACCCATTGGTACATGATGCTTTTGGGGGACACTCCAGACACAAACAACAGCCTTCCATCCTTGGCCCCTAAAAGACTCATGTTTACTTCCTCATGCAAAATGCATTTAATCTTTTCTAAGAGTTGCCAAAGTTTTAACAGTTTTAGCACTGTTAAAAAATTTAAGCCCAAAGTCTCCTCTGAGACACAAGGCAAACTCTCAGGTACAAGCTACTGTGAAAACCAAAGAGATAAGCACTTCCAACATACAACGGCACAGGGTATATTCTCATTCAAAAAGGGAGGAATAGAAGTATAGAAGGCAATTTACAGAAAGCAAGTTTTAATCCTGGCAAGGCAAGGGTAAAATCCTGTAGCTCCTTGTCTAGTACCCAGGGTGAACTGTGGTAAGATATGAACTCCAGAGGGCTTGGGTGGCCCTGCCCCTGCAGTGTTGTTTCTTGCTCTAATCTCCAGCCTCACTCATGGCCAGCAGCCTTCCTCTGAGGGTGATTCATGCTCATGGCTTCTCCAAATTTTGGGGTCTTCATTACACCTTAGGCTTTTCCTTCACAATGTCATGCACTGCCCTCCCAAGGGTGCACTGCCTGGCCTCCAAACCCTTCCTCTGAAATCTGGGTGTAAGATTGCATGACCCCACAACTCTTGTACTCTGCAAGCCTGTAAACCACAACCAAGTCCACCACTGACCTGAGCAGTAGCCTGGCCCCCATTGGACAATGGCTGAAGAGGTCTCTGAGTTCTTAGTTGAACAAACATTTTTTTGTTTGGCCTTACAGGATGCCCTCGGGTACTATTTTCAGAGCAAGATCTTTTGCCTTATCACCCTTTAATTCATAAACAGTGAGATCTTATTCATCTTTGAGATGCCTTCAGGCATCTTTCCTCTATCCCTGATTGTAAGTACTTTGCTTATTTTTAATGTTAATCTCTTTAAATTCCCCATGTTCATTTGCTCCACCTCTGCAGGCCCTCTCAGTTTAGCAAAACTGATAAATTTTTATATCATTTTTTCTCTCCCATTTTTCCTTGCCTTTTACTGTAGAGTTGGCTAAAAGCTACAAGCAGTACTCAAGTGACAGTGTGAATATTGTGTTGCCTTGAGATTTCTTCCACCTGACTAAATTGTCCACTGCTTTAATCTCAGTTTCAGACAATCTCTGGACAAGAGCAAAATTCAGACAAACTTTCTGCCAGAGTGTAGCACACATGGTTTTTAGACCACTTGCCAGTAGAGTTCTCCTTCCGATCTGATACTTTTTGAGCTTGGACTTTTCAATTCATACTTCTATCAGCATTCTGTTCTTCAAGCTGCAGTCAGAATCTCCCATCAGGCTCAGCTTGGAGAACTATTAGGCTTCCCTAGCTGGCTTCCTCAAACCTTTCCAAACTCCTCCCACAAACCAGTTGCAAAGGCTTCCATACTGCATGGTCAGGTAAAGGCACAGCAATGACCCCACTTTTGGGACCAACTTCTGTCTTAGTTACTTTCCCACTGCTGTGACTCAATTCCTGATATCCACAACTTTCAGGAAGAAAGATTTATTTTAGCTCACAGTTTCATGGAGTTACAGTTTACTCACCAGTGGGTAGCTGAAAATGGTAGAACTGGGCCAGAGCCAGAGGTAGAGCTCCTCACAACATGGCAGTGGGGGAAGACAAATCTGAGAGAATGAGCAGAACCAGCACACACCCCTCCAGGTCAAACCCCACACATCCGCCCCTTCCAGCCAGGCCCCCCCCTCCCAAATGTGCACAGTGTCCATAGGTGCATGAGGCTTTTGGGTACACTCCAGACTCAAACCATCATGAGCATCCTCATCCAATGTTAATTCGTTGTCTAGATTTGGTGCGATATAGCTGGATTCCTCTAGAAGCTGTGGTTCCAAGCTGTGACCTTGGATGAAATATTTGCAGTTTAGTTTCTGTAGATAATATCTAAGATTCATACCTACTCTAAACCTCTATGCATTTTAATACTTGCTCCCAAATAATATTTTCTTTTTTCTTCTTCTGAAAATAGGTCTATTTGTGGAGAAGTAACTTACAGTGGAAGGGACACAAGAAATAAATGTCAGTTTCCTTGTACTATTTTACTCTTTGAGGGTCATTGTACTGAAGCCATTCTTTGTCACCAGTCACACTATCTTTAAGACTTTCATCATGTGCAACTTTAGATCTGCGCAAGTCAAGGAAAATAATCATGAACACCTATACAACTATGTCACAGTTGGAAGGCTTTAAAACAATTCCCAGATTGAGTATCATTATAACCATAACTATTTCAGAGAGGATCTCTAAAAGATAAGATCTTCTAAGGGGAAATACCCTCCATATAGATGTTGCACTAAAAATTTAGCAATAATGTTTTTTAAGATCATTAAAAATCAAATTGGTGCTCAAGTTTCCCCCCACGGTCTCATCAAATCTTAATGGTTTTTAATTTGAATTAGGATCTGACATAAAGTCCGTATAGTGTTTCTGGCTTGATTTTTTTAGAACACTTTTATCGTTGCATGTCAGACAGGATTGTGTAATCTTGTCTCCTGATTTTATGTCATTTCCCTTAGTGTTGTTGTAACTCTTAATGTCGAAGCCCCAAGGAGCAATTGCAGGGCTAGATGCCAAAGCCTTTAAAGTTTAACTTAAAATTCTTTTTGAGACACTCTTATAATAGAAAAGGATGCACAAAGATAGTGAATAAAGAGAAAAAGACAGAAGAGGAAGAGAGTGGTAAGGAGACAAATGGAGACCCGGAAGGAGGGGAAGGAAAGGAGGAGGGAGAAGAGTTCGGTGGCCTCTGTACCTCAAGGGGCTCCCACGTTCTCACCAATGTGTCCTCTTACACCTTTGTTATCCACTGGGTGAGTAGGCAGTGAAAAATGAATTTAGAAATAATAATGTTCTATTTCTATTGCAGGATTTCTCAAATAGCTTGTTTACTAGCTGACCAAGCATCATCTACGTAATCCCTCTATTTCAAGTAAGGAAATAGTGGCAATTCTAACTCCAATTTAAAGACAAAGAAAGTTGATAAAGTCAATAATTATAATAAAGGTGGTTCATACTTAAGGACCATTTATCATTTGTCAAGCATAGTGGTAAACACCCTAGTATCATATTACCTAATTGAATTCTTACAGTGAGCTTATGACATTGATATAGATACAGTCTTCATTTTACCGACGATGAAAATGATGCTCAGAGAAAGTAAATAACTTGCCCTACAGTTAAAGATCTGAAAAATTTCAAAGCTGGAATCAAAACTCTAGTTTCTCAAATCCACTGGACTTTTTAGCCTAGATCTTTCAATTCTCCACTAAATCAGCACTTTTTTGTTTGTTTTTGTATTTATGTACTTGCTGGCAAAATTCCATTTAAAGGGAAGTTAAAATTATCTCACTTCTAAACACAATAATAGGGGACAGTGTACTGGAATTTGCAGAGCATTTCCCTCGGAATTTCTCATTTCTTTTTTGTAGTCATCCTGGAAAATAGGACAGGTGTATTAATTTGTATTTTGCAGATGAAAGAAAAAATGAAGTTCCAAAGCTCTTAGTCTTGTTAGTTGGTGATCACGGAGCTGTGAGAGGGTGGTAGAGACAGTTAGTGACAGAACCGAACCACAAATCCTTTCTTCTCATTCCAAATCCTGTGCGTGTCTGGTTTTCTGTGCAAACCTCCTGGGTTCCCAGCGTCAGTTGCTGACCTCTCTCCCTGTCCCCTCTGATATTCCCTAGGAGGAATTGAGGAGGGTTGTTACAAATTAAATATCTGGACGCTTGGGCTGATGAGCAGGAAATGAGGCGGCCAATACTCAGAGGAATGGCGGTGAGATGTATTTTTTTTTTTTAAAGGTAGAATTTTGGGCCGAGTGGCCTGTTTCTGTCTTGCCCTTCCCTGTGTCCTTCCAGTCTCCATGGAAACCCCAAATCAATGCAGCATATGTTGATTCATGTTTCTGTTACCAGGAAGCTACAGAGTGGAAATTGCTTTTAAAAGATTTGTGGAAGAGCTTGACCAGAATTCAAATCTAATATCCAAATGACTGTTTTATTAAAAGCTCTTAATGGGGTACTATTCTATGTGGAATATTGATTCAATACACACACGGGGAGGCATTTGACAATAACCCTCCTCTTCCACCACCATGGCTTTTTAAGATATTACATTGCAGATTTTAATTCTCTTTATCTTCAATTTAATTACATTTATATGACCTGGGTGGCCACGCCAGGTGCTCCTTTGCCCTCGATTAATTCCACCCTGCCCTGACCTGGCTGTTGGGGTCATCTATAAATGCCTCTGTGCCCATGATGCTGCCCCTGAATGCCATTAGTATTGTGTTGACTTTAGCCTTAATCAGGAGACTACAGAAATCTAACACCTTTCTGCCACAAAGAATGCATGGTAATTTTTCAGAATTTTTTTCATGAACTCAAAATCAAATTCAGCAAGCTTATTAAACACCTGCTCCATACATGGCAACAAGAATGAACAGCCTGAGGGGTAATTCATAGAGTCTGCATTTTCAGTGGAGTCAGTCACCTAGGGGGATCAGAAGCCGTAGATCAGAGGTTCAGCCGAGACTGCGATGCGGGCTGTCAGACTCACGCTTCAAGGTAGTGAAACTGTGATGGAAGGTCTTCTTGGCGTGGAGGGTCTCCTTGGCA